>PVJD01002566.1:0-197447 GCA_004026545.1 Mormoops blainvillei | reverse complement strand
TTCTCTGCTTTTGTAGAACACGGGGGCATTTTTATTTTTATCCTCATCCTTTACTACAGCGTTTGCAAAATGTGTGAGATCCTTCTTATCACTGAAGAGGGAAATTTTATTCACACCTGTCTTGAGACAGAGATGTCAACCCTCTTTTTTTATGCCATTTTCTTATCAGGTAGTATTTAAAGTTAGAACATGGAATTTAAATGCTAAAGATATGGGTTTCACCTCCATGTGGACGCGATAGTTTTACTTAGTCTGCAGTGACAGAGTAAAGCCCTCACCTTAGCAAGCTTTCTCACAAGTACAAACAATGTGGGCAGATCAGTCATCACTGTTGACAGAAGTGCTCCAACCTAGACCCATGTATAGTCCTACAAATAACATCATCACTATAAATGAAAGCACTAATGATGTAGCCAAAGGATGCAAATAGATCTCTGCTTAGTTGCCAATGCCAAATGATGAGTGGTGGATGCCAGGATGAGCACTGTGCTGACAAGGAATTGGAAACCCCATCCGAACTTATCAGAGAGCTCTGTAATTGATTGGTCTTGTCTGGAATGGGCTTGGGATACTGAACTAGTGGTGAGTGTGCTCTGTACTTGCCTGACATAGTCTATTCACATGAAAGAGCTAAGATACCCTGGGCAGCTTGAAGCATATGCATTTTAATTCGTGATTCTGCCTTTTTCTGCCTCTCCTTTCTTTGCTTTTTCTTAGGAAAAATGGCCAAACGTACCTTCTCCACATTAGAGACGTTCCTGATTTTCCTACTTGTAATGATGACTGCAATCACAGTGGCCCTTCTCACCCTCTTGTTTATCACCAGTGGGACCATTGAAAATCACAAAGGCAAGTGTCATGGGCTCTCTTGGATGCTGCGCATTGGCCTGCAACAAATTCCGTGATTACTGGGGACACTAAGGCAAGAAATAGTATCTGCTGATAATGCTGATGACATGACAGTTCAATATGTACTTAAGATGCCTGGCATAGCCACCTAACCTTTACATTACATTTCTCTTTCTGCACTGATAGCAATTTTTATCAAGTTTACCTTTGCCCCCACGCTTGACAGCATCGGGCATGCGGTTATTTCTTCTCCTATTCCACTGATCTAAGTACAGTTCAGAATTCTTCAAGGCCCAGTGATGTGAGCTTTGGCCCTGATCCTCTTTTCTTTCCCTTTGCCTCTTTTTGGCATCATCTTCTCCTAGGGGCAAAAGGCGAATAAAAGATCCATTGAGTATCAATTAGTCT
This sequence comes from Mormoops blainvillei, assembly GCA_004026545.1. NCBI lineage: Eukaryota > Metazoa > Chordata > Mammalia > Chiroptera > Mormoopidae > Mormoops > Mormoops blainvillei. The sequence goes on along the minus strand of PVJD01002566.1, from coordinate 196,190 downwards.
TTAAAAAGCCTTAGAGAAGGGGGTCTTGAATTCAAATCCTTAGGAGGGCCAGTCAGGCTCTGTAAATGAGGTAAATGGGGAGGTGGACCAGGATGGGGCAGCTGTGATTTTGGCGAAGACGGACCACAGGGAATGCCAGCTGTTTTTTGTTACAATAAGCATGAGCTCAGTTTTCCTGAGTTTTCAAGAGAAGCCAGACATTGATGTGTTTAGACATCTTTTGATTCTTTTTTTTAGTGTTAGAAGTGAATTTAGTTTTTGAAAAATATCTGGGCTGTATTTACAGGCAATAATGGACCACAGGTCTTTGATGAAGCCTCTACTTCACTGTTAGGTTGTATTATGCCTGTCAAATGAGTAGAGAAACAGTGGGGACTGAGCGTTTGGACCAAAGTGAAAGGAGGGCTGGACTCGGGCCAAATGGAGAAGAAGATGGCATGTTTGCACCTCAGTTTTCTCTTCTGTGGCTTTTTCTCTTTTCCAGTATATTCCCTACCATGTCCTGTGCTTTGAATTCCCTGCAAATGCAGAGGACTAGAGATCCTTTGTGCCAGCAGTGGGCAGAACAGGGTCTTGGACTGCTAGAAATGAAGGAATCTGCAGGGCTTATCCAGATTTAGCTCTTAAAATGAGATTCAGGTTGGTTATCAATAATCACAGTAACTATTCTCACAGTAGAAGTTGCTATTTATTGAAGGGCTACTTTTCGGCAAAAGCTCTTAAGGAGGTAGGTGTGAGTCTTAGTACCATTTTACACAGATGGAAGCAGGACTTTGAGATTACAAGGAGTTTGCCCTTGGCTATTAAGTTTTGCCTTGGTGGGCACCACATTCCTACATGGGTATCAATAAAGCAATAGAAAGGTTCCTGCTTCCTTCCATGCAATACTTCATGTCTTATATAGAATGTGGACCTGGGGAGGAGAAGACACAGTTTCTAACTCCATCTGGAATGTGGTTGAAATTGCATCAGATTCGAAGTTGGAGGATCTGGTTTGGCCACCTGATTAATTGTATATGCTCTGCATGAGATCTTGATTTAGTCCTATCCGGGCTTTAGTATTCTCGCAGGTAAAACTGAGGAGATTGGACAAAGTGATCTCTGTTTTTTTTTGAGCTCTAAAATTCTCAGATCCTGTAATGAGTTAGCTGTTAATCTCTTGCCTAAGTGCTACCTGACCACCAGTGCTTTGAGACACTGACATCTGCCACCTTGGCCACCTGTGGCTGTTGCCTAGGTTGAAAACAAACAAGCAAGTAAAATGTATATGTAAGATGTCTAAATATGTAAATAAAACCAAGGGTATAATCCAGCTATTGTTCTACATTTTTAATATATATTAACATATTTATTGTTCAGAACAACCCTAGGAAGTAGAGTATTATTATTATTATCTCTATTTTATAGCTGAGAAAATTGGGGTGAAATAGCCTAAGTAATTTTTTCAGCTAGTAATTAGTAAAGTCAGTTTTAAAACTGGCTGTTTGTTTCTAGCACCTGCCCACTTATTCTATAACATTCTACCCTCCCTGATATTTGTGAGATAGATCTATCTCACATATGCACACATACATGTACATACTATACATATATAGTGTGTGTGTATATACAGTGTGTACATATACATACATGTATACTATATATACTATAGTATATACATACCATGTACACATATATAGTATATATATACATACATGGTGATATGAGGATCATTAATATCAGGTAGAATTATGTCAACAAGTGTATGATGATCTAGGTTGCATTCAGAATAAGTCTTTAAGAAAAAGAATAAAAGTCTTAAGAAAGTTGAGGGAGATCAGAGCAGGGTGGAGATAGCCGGGGTGGCATCTTGGAGGTGAGGGGTTGAGCTGGGTGTGGGTGTGATGGAAATGAACCGGTTGCGAAGGGGGCAGTGGAGATTGGTTGGTGGAGCAGGAAGGAGTGAGGGCTCTGAGTGGAGAGGATGGGGAAACAAATCCCTAGAGGCTGAGTTTAGTAGGTTGTGTACCAGGAACCTGGCACCCGATTTGTTTAGTTGGTGCATAAGTGCAGGGTGAGTGAAGAAGGGTGATGAGTTTGACAAGGAATGGCTTGTGAGGAGAAGCTGAAGGACATTTGATGGAGGCCTTGATTGGTTGAAAAAGGCCCTCCTTAGGATTGATGTAAAACAAGTTCCTGAGATGCTTTCTACCGTGTGCCTTACCCTTAAGAGAATGTACAAAGGTTTTTCCTTCGCAACCTGAACCTATGCATGCTAACTGTTGCTGACAAATAGGTGGGCTGTATGGTTGTTTCTCAAGTATCTTATTCTATTTTTAGATTCAGGATTTCCAGGCACTGAGAACCCTCAGGCCACCAAGAGCCCACCGGCCACCCAGGGCTCCACAGCCCCTCAAGGTTCAACACTCACACAAGGCCCGACAACCACCCAGGGGTCCCCAGTGACTAGTACCCCAGAACCTCCTCTATTTCAGAACTTCAGTGGCTACCACATTGGTGTTGGGCGAGCTGACTGCACTGGACAAGTAGCAGATATCAATATGGTAGGTAAATCATGGGCTCCTCAAAGAGACTGAAATAATAATTTTATTGTTTTGAATCCTGCATTTATTCCTGATTATTATAGCTTCATCTTCTTGCTTTTCTATGGACTTCACTGACGTGTAACACTATGAACATTGTCCTGTAAGGAAGAGGGGGTCATTTATTTAACCACAGCTTCCTTGTAGAGACAGTCGGCCATTTTTTAGGAAGTGACGGGGCTGGGAAACTCAAGTACTACAGAGGGTGGGCAGGTGCTGTAAATGACTGAAGCGGGCTGGTAGAAGATGATAAATATCTAATGATCCTCAGTTTGGGGACAGCAGGAAGCTGTGGGAACTATGGTGCAACCAGAAAGCGCATGACTCTAGCTGATTGTTGCTGTGTAAGAATGTGGACTCAGGGTTGCTGTATCTGACAGTTTTTTCAAAAGAAGTCAGAAAATCTCTAGATTGAAGACCTAAGGATTTAAATCTCTCAACTGGAAAATGTAGGCAACTCTAGTTAGTTAAAACTAGAAACCTAGCACGGGCCAACACTGCACATGCCAGGTAAAACCCTTCAATGTGTTAGGTATGGCTGGTTGGCTGCTAGCAGGCATCTTCTTGACTATGATAGTGGTAATACTGTTTATATCAACACTTCCCTAGGAAATCTGAGCATGAGGTTTTCTGATAGGATTGTCTCCCTCCTACCAAATAATCTTTAGAGTCAAGGAATTACAGTTGACCCTTGAACAATCTGGGGGTTAGGGCGACAACCCTCATGCAGTTGAAAATTCATGTATAACTTTTAACTCCCCCCAAACTTAAATATAATTGGTCCTTTGCATCTAACAGATTCAACTGACTGCAGATTGAAATCGATATTTTTGACCCATAGTTGGGAATGTAAAAATACAACTTTTGATCCATAGTTGGTTGAATCCATTCATGTGAAACCCGTGGACCCAAATGACTGACTGTATTTATTGATAAAACTCATGCATAAGTGGACATGTACCATTTAAACCCATGTTGTCCAAGAGTCAACATGGGTTTATTCCCTTCTGTCTGTTCTGAAAACTGACTCTGGAATGTAATCCTAAATAAACACTCACATGATGGTAAAGCAAGGAGTAGAGGGAGCATTCTGAAGACCTGGGTAGACTTTAAGGATGGGTTTTATGACATGGTGATAGAAGGGGCTGGGATAGGTGTATTTGATCTGACTTGGCTTAGGGAGGGATAACATGGGAAATGCCAGGATTAGGTACCCTTAGTAAAAAGTACTTAATCATAAACTATTTTCTTCAAGTAAAAAATAAAAACAAAACAAAACAAAATAAGAAAACACCAACCAACACACACACACACGCACACACACACACACACACACACACACACACACACACACACACACATCAACAAAGTGACCAAAGGGAGGGAACCTTCAATTTCTGGATGTTCCTTGATAATGCGTATGGTGGGAGGGGAGCTATTTCCTTGTGCGGTACCTTAGACAGGCAGGAGAAAAGCTTTTGTTTAAAAAAACAGAGAAGCCCTGAAAGGCCTCCCGTGCAGTTAAAGTTCTGAGCCACACCAACTCCTTCGTCGCTCATAGGGCAATGAATACCTTCTGTACCATCACTACTTTGCCTTTATATTTTCTACACCGAAGAGTAAATCCTCTTTTATGATGTTGGCTTTATTCTTGAAAACACACATATTATTTTGCTCAGAGCTTTCAGTATTATGGATGGTTTTTCTTCATCCTTCCTTGGTAGTGGTAGTCTGCTTCTCCATGTGTGGGCCTGCTTTCTGGTAGTGGCTGGGCTGGTGGGCAGGGGACGGGTGCGAGGCAGAGTGGCTCTGATGCTCTCTTCCTCTGCAGATGGGCTATGGCAAAAGTGGCCAGAATGCACGGGGCCTCCTCACCAGGTTGTACAGTCGTGCTTTCGTCATGGCAGAGCCCGATGGGTCAAATCGAATGGTGTTTGTCAGCATCGACATAGGCATGGTGTCCCAACGATTAAGGCTGGAGGTAAGTGATTAATGTGAAAAAGAAATGACATGATTTTTAAAGAAAAGTCTATGGGCAATTGTGAGAGTAGCTAAGCCCTCCCAGTTTTTCATCCAGTAAGTTCCTACAACCTGCACCATTATAAACTCTTGCCCATCCAGCAGACAGAGGATAAGGAGAATGACCCACATTTTTCTCTCCCAGATCATCCTGGTCAAAATTTGCTTTCAATTCTGCTGATGGTGTGTCATCATTATTAATGCTAATGTGTTTCTGAGAGCTTATAAGATTCCAGGGGACCTTCACATACACTCTCTCATTTACTCTTCCTTGTTAGAAGTCTAAGAGTGTCAATGAATCAATAACTCTTCCCTCGAGTTTTCAGACAACTGAGAACAGATATAAGTAACCAGGTGAGAATTAAACATACAACACTGAAATGAAGTTGACCGTAAGCTGTTGAAGCTGGGTCATAGGCAGACATGGGGGTTTCATTATACTATTCTGATCATTTTTGTGTGTGTTTGAAAATTTCTGTAAATAAAATTTAAAGAGAGTAAGTCAGCTCCCTTAGTCTTTAAACTGAATGGTGGAATGTTGCAAGCTCTTATATGATTTTCCCCAAACATAGATTTTGTTATTTACCTGTGGGGAAAATTGAACTTAACAGAAAGGTGCACGGAGGGGGTGTGTTGGGCTACCAGAGACTTTTGAGACAGACAAAGAGAGAGGAAGAGAGAAAGAGAGAGAGAGAAGAAGAAGAAGAAGAAGGAGGAGAAGAGAAAGAGAGAGGAGAGAAACGCAGAGAAGATGGGGGGAAGGGGGAAATAGAGTGGTGGGCATTAGTTTCCAGGTCTGTCTCTCCAGGACAGTTTCTAGGCCCTGATCCAGTTGTATTTTCTGCCTCAGATGAGGTCACAGAAAGTGAATGTACTGTCTTAATGTCTGCTTGCATAGTCATGAGTAAGAAAGAAGTTAGGCGGACGGGAGTACCCAGAACAGCAACCATTAAATATCTGTTATTCAGTGTCATGTTCTATCAACCTCACCTATTAAATACTTTGTTCCTCCACTGTATGAAGGGTCTAGTGAGATGGGTGATGGGAGGATCTAAAAGCAGTTTTCTAATGTAACTCCCTCTTGGCGGGCAGAAGGGAAGCCTCTTCCATTTATGAAACATGGGGAGAGGGGATTAAATATTTTCCCCACCCCTACGCTTACAATGAAACTGATGTGGGTCTATTGTTATCCCCACTTTATGGATAAGGAAGCTGAGTCTTAAAGACAGTAATTAACTTTTCCAAATTCACACAGTTGAAAATGGTAAAGCTTGGTTCTTAACATACATACACCTGATCCAAGAGCATACATTCTTTGTAAATTTTTTTAAACCTCACCCGGGGACATTTTTTCATTGCTTTTAGTGAGAGAGGGAAGGAGAGAGGAAGGGAGAGAGAGAAACAAGGATGTGAGAGAGAAGCATCAGTTGGTTGCTTCTCGTATACACCCAGACAGGGGATTGAACCTCCAACCCAGGTATGTACCCTGACTGGGAGTCAAACCTGCAACCTTCTGGTTATGGGACGATGATCCAGCCAACTGAGTCACATCAGCCAGGGCCCAGAGCGTACATTTCTAAAAATGATATTACTCTATTATGTTGAAGGGAAAATACATTGATAACCAGCTTTTTGCAAGGCACTTTGCTAGTCATTTCAGGGGACATGCAGCTAAGTGAGTCATAATCCATGCCACTTGTGAGTTTACTACCTAGTTGGGGAATAGAAGACAGGTCTGTAACAGAAATATTCAAATAACTAATTCACTGGAGTAGAGTACAGTGCTGTGTTAGTTATCTATTACAGAGTAACAAATAGCCCCAAAGTATAGTGGCTTCAAACAACTGACGCTCATTATCTCACACTTTCCGCAGGCCAGGAATTCAGGAGTGGGCTAGCTAAAGGGGGTCCTTGGTTAGAGTATCTTGAAATCAAGATGTTGGCAAGCAACACAATCATCTGAAGGCTTGACGGAAGCTGGAAGATCCACTTCCAAGAAGGTTCACTCGTGTGGCTGTTAGGAGAAGACCTCATTCCCCTCTGTCCGTATCCCCATGACAGAGTGGCTGGCTTTCCTCAGAGTGCGTAATTCAAGTGAAGGAGCTGCGAGGAAGCCACAGAGCCTTTCACAGCCCAGGCTCGGAAGCTGTTCGATTCACTGGAAGCAAGTCACTGAGTCCATTTCACACTCAGGGGCTGCAAACTTCAGCTTCACCTCTTGAAAGCAGAACTATCAGAGAATTTGTGGACAGGCAGTATTTTAAACCCACCACACGGAGATACAGGAAATGGAAATTAGGAGAAAATTTAAAAGTGAATGTGACACTTGAATGGGCAGAATTTAAAATGGTTAACATGGGGAGGGAGAGCTATCGAATGGAGGGGATGGCATGAACACAGAGAGGCACAAAGGAGGAATGTAGACTCTTCTCTGAAGGGACAGAGGTTAGTTCTGTTAGAACACAGGTAGGCATGTAATTGGAGATGGACCTGGAAGGTGTGTTGGTTATAATTGTAGAGGTCGTGGGATGCCAGTTTGCTTTTAAGTCTCTAGGTGATGGGGATTCTTAGCAAACTTTTGAATGGAAAAGTGATGCAATCACAATTTTGCATGAGGATAATTAATCAGATGGTGATATTTGAAGTGAATTGGCATACGCCAGAACTAGAGGTGAGGGCACAAATGGGCAGAATCTTTAAATTAATATCAAGGCTCTATTGGTGAGGGTCCAGTTGGGAACACGGTGATTACACTAAGCATTTCAAACAGAGGGAATTTAACACAGTGGAATTTTACAAGGACTTGGAAGGCTGAAATGACTATAAAGGGAAGCTAGAGTTGCAGAAAGGATTTTGGCTCTGCTTGGGAATTTCTCCTATATCATGTGAGCCTGGCATAAAAGTCCTAAGCCAGTGGGATGGCAGTGAGACTACATGATGGTAAGAGGTCAAATTAAATGCTAATGAGATTTGGGAATTAATAGACACAAAATCTAACACTTACCGTAGTTCCCATGATGAGTCAGGGCTGTTCTATATATACAATTAACATATATATTCATATTTATTAATTAACTACTAACAACTATATGACAGTCCTGTGTTATAAGGTTGAACTCATGGCAGTTGTTCGAAGGCTTGACTGTAGCTGAAGGGCCTACTTCTAAGGTTGCTCACCCCCATGGCTAGCAAGTTAGTGCTGACAAAAAGGTTCCTTTCCACATGGACCTCTCCACAGGATTGCTGGGGTGTCATTAGGTCATAGCATTGGCTTCCCCCAGACCAATAAGTGTAGTGGTCTGTGTCAGGGAATATTGAATTCATTTTGGGAAGTGAGGCAGTGAAGAGGACTTTGCACGGTCTGTTCACTGCTCCTACAATGCTTTTCCCCCCAGGTAGTGCATGACCAGAGTGCTCTTTTCATTTACGGCCCTGACGAAGGGTAATCGCTTTGGAAAGATCCTTCCTCACTAACACCAATCACCCTCTTTTTTCCTACCCAACAATATGTTGCTTTATAGCATTTATCACTATATAATATAACATTACATATTTATTTATTTTTATTATATTTCTCTCATCAGAATAAAAATTTCTTCAGAGTTTGAACCTCATGTATTCCTAGTTAGAACAGTACCTGGATATTAACATTTTGTATGGAAAGATGAATGCGTAAGAGCACTGACGCTACAGCTAGAGACTTGGATCTGGACTCAGGCTGTGCTATTTATTAGATCGGTTGGAAAATTATTTAATTTCTGTACACTTCAGTGTTATCAGCCAAAAGGCAAGGTTAAAAATACATACATTTTGAGCTTATTGTAATGATTTTTAAATGGCATAATGTAGGTAATGCCTAGCATTGTGTGTGCTCGCACATTTCAAGACTCTATAAAATGTTAGCAATTGCAATTGTTACTATGACGATATACTGAAGCTATGTATACTATACCAACTACCATATTTTGCTGTGTCTAATGCGCTCCTTTGTATAATGTGCACCCACATTTTGGGCCCCAACTTTCAGGAAAAAAATCTTTTATTTTAATTTTAAAATTCAATTATTTATTTACTTATTTACTTATTTATTTATATTTAGATACGTGTGTTTTGTACTTTAAAGGAATTTGAGCATTTATTTTTGAACATGTTATGGTACAAGAGATTTTATGTAACAAATAATTACAAAACACAAAAACAGATACAAGGTACAAGAAATTTTATGTACCAGTAACAAATTTACCAGGTGTACGCATCATTTGTACTACCCGTGTATAATGCGCATCCTTATCCCGCCCCCTCCCCCTGAACTTTGGGCAAAAAAGTGTGCATTATACACGGCAAAATATGGTATATGTACTGCAGAGGCACTGTGATGATACTTAGAGTGAAGGGCCACTTTTCAAGGAAGTCATTGGTATGGATCAGCGATTAGGCTTATTAGAGCCTTTTCTCAGGCTAAGCTCCTATGTTATCTCTCTTCTTAGTTTTTTTTTCCCTTCGTCTTCTTTCTTGAAGGTCCTGAACAGGCTGCAGAAGAAATATGGCTCCCTGTACAGAAGAGACAATGTTATCCTGAGTGGCACTCACACGCACTCGGCGCCGGCGGGGTACTTTCAGTACACCGTGTTTGTGATTGCCAGTGAAGGATTTAGCAATCGAACTTCTGAGTACATGGTCACTGGCATCATGAAGGTAGGCGGAGAACCCCAGAGGCAGCTGTGCATTCCCAGTGTGCACGGTGTTTCAGGAGTGTGCCGTGGAGACAGTCCCCGTAGGATCTTGGTCAGAATGCAGTCTTAGCGTCTGCCTCCCTTGCCCCTTCCTGACTCCCTTGTAGCTTCCGGTCCTGAGCTGTGGGCTGTTAAGCCTGAGACATTGATTGATTGCAAAGCATGGGTCTATGGCAGTAAGCCTCATGCAGTTACATAAAGAGACAGGACAGTTCGTATGCGACCCTTACAAATGATAGGGCCCCACACGACCTGTTCTTGTACAAAGTCACACAAAAAGACACCAACCCATAAAGGCACCAAAAGTAACTACAAATAATCCCATTCTTTCCTTGTATTTCCCAAAGAGCATGAAAGGAGGTCTAATTTATCAATTCCTCATTTCCGAAGTCCTCTGCAGCAGATTTAGGCTGCTGACGTGGTGCTTCTATTATTACCCACAAACTTTTTTCCCATTTGTGGTTTTGGTACCTGATTTTTATTCCTCTCTCTCCTGTCTTCCAGTTTATTATTACCGTGCATGGGATCCTTGCTAATGTTTTCTTCTTCATTCCTTTGCCTTTCAGGTTTAGTCTTTCTCTATTTGATCCTGTAAAGTTGCTACCACCCAGTCACCCCAAATCCAGAGATCCAGTTGGCAAAGGCAGAAAGTTCTTTTTAATACTGTTTTCCAAAGTGTGGCTAGTAATCCATAAACGGCTTTGTGAAATCAATTTCATGGGTTGCAAGTAGCATAAGAAAGCTAAAATTTAAAAAATTGGAAAACATCATAGTGTATAAAATGCATTGTGAACTTTATTTTCGGGTATGTATGTCAATGTGTATTAAGTTATGATGGAAACTGTGTAGCTTACCGTGCTTCTCAAAGTTTAAAAAACTCTGCCTTAAAGGGTGGTGGGATGGAGAGAGTAGGGAGGGTGGAAATACCTACATGGCAACAAATCCTGCCCCAGGGTTGTAGGAGCCAAGTTTCCCATTTGGGCCACTGAAACTGCAGACTGCAGACTGCAGACTCAGCATCAGGGGCTGATCAGCACTGTGCTTCTCTGCACACAGCACCTTTTCTGTCTCAGGCCTGAAGGCCACGTGACACCTCCGGAATGACACGAGCCGAGCCGTGTGTTTCCCCAGCTTTTGTCCTGGAGAGGGAATAGGTTGGAGACCAAGGAAATTGTCTGCAGGCCTCTTCTGTCTATATTGACTAAGTCATTATCTCCAACAGGATTTCTAACTTTACAACTTTTTTTTTTTTTAACCCACAGAGCATTGAGATAGCACACAAAAATATGAAACCAGGCAAAATCTTTGTCAACAAAGGAGATGTGGATGGTGTACAGATCAACCGAAGCCCTTATTCTTACCTTCAGAATCCACTGTCAGAGCAAGCAAGGTGAGGAGGGTAATTGTCAAAATGAAATCACATGTTTCCTTTAGGAAGCAACAACAAAATCCAAGACATGGTTGTTACTTAATGAATATAGTGGGATCCTAAAAGAGTATTAAAGATAAATAATATAAAACCATGTTTATAATCTAAGACAAGTGGAAATAAAAAGTGAGCGTAGAAACACACACAAACCCACACATGTATCTTCCCCACTGGAGGGTCATGGGATTCAGTGTGGATATTTGAAGGACTCTAAACTTTCAAATCTGACAGAGCTGTGGTCTCATCTGAACTTTATCACTTCCTCATTGGGTTATCTTCAGGATCTATATGGTGACAATGATAAGTGATTTACTTACCTTCATTTATTGGCTCTCGGTTATTGGTTTTCCTCACTGGAAAATGGAGATAAAAATGTGCATCACAAGTATTTGTTAATAAGTAGCTCTCAGTGAGTCATCTTAGACCAAGAGAATGTGGCAAGAGAGAGGAGATAAATGAATTTAAAAAACTGGAAGAACAAGAAAAAAAATCTAGAATAATTGAATGAAACACCTAAGGAAGATTATTTTGTCTTTTTTTTTTTAAGTGATGAGCTAGGATTGCAACAGAAGAGGCTACTATGACAGTGTAAAATAGCATCTCCGTTCAACTTGACCACTTGGCATTTTATATTTGTCTGCATATTTTTCAATAGCTTTCAAAAGAGTTGATTTTTTTTTAAATTTAGAAAATATAATTTGCTGTTCCTTGAAAGGACATAAAAGAACATTTTAAGTTGCCGGTCATGAATGCTTTCGGTTTTGCGTATTTCCTGCTACTTTTAAGAGAGTCCACTAAAATATGATATGAGTAGAAATTTCAAAGAGAAGTCCTCTTTGTAAGAAATTCATATTCTATAATATTCTGTCTATTACATAATAATATATATTTCATCTCCAGGTAGCCAATCTAACACTCTTAAGTCTGATCACAGTTTCAAACTATCTCTTTAGCTGAGGAAGGAGGTCCTAGGTGCAGCTCATAGGACTACACCCTGTCAGGGAGCTTCACTTACTGAGACGTGTGCTGGTGTTTGTTTCTGTGCCGGCTTCTGCTCTTTGTCCTACATGGTGCCCGGGCTCTGACATAAAACTGACCAAATTTCTTTGTTTTGGAGACTAGGTATTCTTCAAATACGGACAAGGAAATGGTGGTCTTGAAAATGGTAGATTTGAATGGAGATGACCTGGGACTTATCAGGTACTCTGTTTATTTTTATTTTTTTTAATTCTGTCTGGATAACTTTTCTTAATTACAAGGACGGGGGTGGGGAAGGGGTTACAATAGTGGTCGTAGAGGATGGGAATAAGTTGAGTCAGTGATTGTCAACATTTTTTATCTCATGGCACACATAAACTACTAAAATTCTGCAGCATGTCAAAAAAACATATGTTTTTGCAGATCTAACAAAAAAGTAGGTATAATTTTGATTCATTCACACTGGATGGCTATTGTTATGTTGGCTGTTGTTAGTTTTTTTATTTGGTAATCTAAGGGAGAAGAGATCAGTGCCCCTGACTAGTCAGGTATTGCATGTTTTTAAAAATTCTTGCAGCATACCAGTTGCAAATTGCTGAGTTGAGTGGTTCAGAGTCCAGACTCAGGAATCAGACACGTCTGTGGTTCAGCTGTGGGCTCTGTGGCAAGGTTCTCAGCCTCTCAGGGCTTAGCTGTTCAGCTGTAAAACTGAGTTAATGAAAGGATTAACAAATGAGGGATCTGGGTGAAGAAGTTCAGCACAACATCTGGCATCTGATATAAAGATTCAGTAAATGTTAGTGCTCATGACTGTGTCAAGGTTTTATATATGGAACTTCCACGATGGTAGACAAGTCTCTCTTGGTAAAACAAAAAGAACAGTCTGACCAATGGGGCAAATAAATATGGAATCAAGATTATTCACCTGTGTTTTCCTAAAAGGATCAAATGAAGTTCAATGTAGGACAATGCTAATTAGTGATGAAAGCAGAACTGAGACCACCTAAAGGAAGCAGATGATGTAAAATTATAACTTGGCAATGACTTTAGCACCTTTTTATAAATAAGAAAACGTGGGGATTTTTTTTTCTTTGAAAAGGAGGCATTCACATTTGTGTGTTATTTTGGTCACTGAGATTGGACCGACTGAGGGCGAGTAACAGTGCCAGGCACCGTGATGTGTAGACTTTCAAATGTTGCAGAAGTGCCCTAAGAAAGTGTACGTTAGCACTTAGGTATTGGAGTCAAATGTCTTGGGTTCACTCTGGGCTCTCATCCTTCTTAACTCTGTTACTTAGGCCAAGTGGAAGTAACTACTCTGTGTCTCAGTTTTCTTATTTTTAAAGTAGGGGGATATCCTTAAAACTGTTGATAGTAAGTGTTAGTAAAGGTGATGAGGTTCTGCCAGGGAGAATAATGAAATGTTTAAGTGAAAGTTTCTATGTGAATAAAATGCACAATAAATGAAAAGTAATAAAGGGTGAAGATAAACAATAAAGACTATGACTCACAGTTCAGTTACCAGGGTTGTCTCTATTACTAGGAAGAGAACAACGTGGTGGTAAGGAGTTCAGGTTTTAGGTATAGGTTTTAAGACTTGGGTTCAAATCCCAGCCCTGCCACTGATTAACCCTGTGGCCTAGGGAAAGTGACTTATTTACTTATACCTCAAATATTCTATTTGAAAATGGAAATAATAACTCATAGGGTTGTTTGAAGATTAAATAAGATACTGCATGCCAAAGTCTGGTTTTGTGCCTGACGTAGAAAAAAAAGTTTAATAATTTTAGCTAAGAGGTAAGAAATAGAATAATATTCTACCTCTTCTAAAAACACCATTATTGGCATATCAGAGTGCTTGAATTCCTAGCATTGGAGTTACTTCCTCAGATTTAAAGTGAGGACACTAAAAACTCCCTGATAAAATAAACTTTATTAGATGGGTTGACATAAGAGGACTCATTCTTCTATTACAACAAATTAATCTACTAATGTTGCTACCTAACATTTAACTCAGTAGACTTTCTAAATGTCAGGGACTAAGCTGTATGTGGGAGGTGTGTTGTGGTAAGTCAGTCATGGTTCCTATCTCCAAGGGTCTCATAGTTGGGTGATTGGGACAGGAGGTTCAAATAACTTTCCATTGTTTCTATAACCGCCATGTATTATCCTTGATGTAATTGCTCCTTCAATCGCCTCTTGTTGCATAGTGAAAAGTGCTTTTTACATACATTAAGAATGATCCAAAACACAGTCAAATTTGGGCTGCTAAGGAGCCCAACCACTAAATGTATGTGCCTGCTGTTAGGATCCAAAGCATGAGGCATTTGGAGACACAGAATCTCAGATTTGCAGAGTGCAGAGGTAATCTAGTTCAAGCTTTAGCTAGGGCCTAGAAACGCGATGTGACCTGTCCCATGTCACAGCCAAGAACATTTTCTTCACCCCGAAAGCAATATTGAAGTTCACAATTATTCCTTCCTACTTTCATTTTTGTTTCCATTTCTTCATTCAACAAGTCTGCACTAGGCACCTACCAATACTATGTGCCATGCAACACTTCCCAGTCCTTGGAATGATACTTTTCCTGGCCTTGAAATAAGAAATCAAATACTTTGGAATCAAATACCTGTCCTCCTCTGTACTCCTTGAGCAAATACCTTAAACTCTGTGAGACTCAGTTTCTGCATTTATCAAATGTAAATTTAACATCTTCTCTCTACACAGAGATTATTCATTCATTCAGTATTGTGGAGTACGTGTGTCATGAACTGAGCTACTACATTGATAAACAAAAAAACAGATGTAGTTGCTACCTTTATAGAACTTACAGACTACTGGTAGAGACGAAGGTATTCAAATAGTCATACAAATCCATGTATAATTATAATTGGGTTAAGTACTAAGAAAGGAAGGCATCTAGAGCCTTCTTAAAGAGGTTTGACCTGGTCAGGCAGCCTGGGAGAGGCTTCCTTGAGGAAGTAGCAATGGAGCTGCATAGGAATAAACTGGCAAAATGGTGAGTGGGAAAGAACTTTTGACATAGATATACAAAAGTCCTGTGGCCCACTTGAGAAACTGATAAAAGTTCTGCGTGGCTGAAGTGCAAAGGGAATTGTGAGATAAAGTTAGATGTAGAGATTAGATACCATGATAAAAATTTTGGTCTTTATAATTAAGGAGACGGAAGATCTTTAAAGTGTTTTCAGCTGGGGTTGGGAGTTGAGGGCTCTTTAAGGGTTAGAAAGAATGATGATGACTTGAGGAATGAAATAGAATTATGTGTATGAAACTATTTCATAGACCATTAAGTCCTCTGCAAATGTGAGGCCACTGTTTGCTCCAGTTGATCTAATGGAAATATTTTTATCTTTTTGCCTGATAACTACCTTATGCAGAAATAGTAAATGATTGTTCTCCAGATGTGGAGAACATGCTTGGAATGTTCTGAACTATGAATCAAAATGTAAGCCGCATGGTATTTACAAAATGCCATTTGAGAGACCCTGGAAGACACCTTAAAGAACGAGTTTCTCATCCAGTGGGAGTCTTGAGAGACACTGATGTAGTAAGACACCATGTATATGAAGAAACTATGGCAAGAAAACAAAGAGGTTTCAAATGTCTGTGTCAAAGGGAAAGTCATAAGGGCAGACGATCTGAGTGGCAGCTCTGATTGGTGGAGAGCCGCTTCTCAAGCAGCCACCCCTGTGCAGGCGGCTCTGGCAGTGGCTCATTTCCTCAAGCATGGTGCAACAGGACAGGCTTTGTCTCACTTCTCTTTCCTTCTTTTGTTTCTTTGCTTCTGGAAAGTTTTCTTCCTTGAATTTGCAGGAATGGCATGGATTCTTTTGTTTTCTTTTTCTTTTTGTACTCTGTCAGCCCTCTAGCAGTTGGTATGACATGGCTTCTATGTGTCAGAGCTGTAAGAAAGGCATGAGCAGGTGTTTGAGTAACTGCTCCATTGTCTTCTGTTTTATATACTGAAAACCCTTTCATTCTGACAGAAAGGGTCATGTAAGGGGGCCCTTTAAAGGCACATTTAAAAAAAAACAAAAGTGATAGTGATTTGTTTAACCTACTTGAATAATTTGTGTACAAACTTAGAAAAATTTAATTTATGAAATTACACTAATCTATTTGAATGATATTGGCTTATGGAACTTAGGCCTGCTTTGTGCACGTGTGTGAATGTGTGTGTAAGTCTTCTCTGCCATCCAAGACTATGATTCCTTGAGCTATAACATCACACTGTCTACTCCCTGTAGCTCTCTGTTCTACCGTCCTCATTCTACTTAACCCCACTCATATAACAAATGGGGAAACCTCAGTGACTGCCTTTCACTAACCATTCTTACTCTCTTCTCTTTTGTCCAGCTCATCTTGTCTTTATACCTTCTGCATTAGCATGAAGTGGTTTGTGAAGCCCTGGTCTCTATTCATATCTGTCACTGAGTTTCTCTTTCCTGTTCTGCTCCTTGTATGTTGTTGTGAAGTTTGTTGCTATCTTTCTGCCCCACCTTTCCTATCAGCTTGTTTGTGTTCTCTCCAGGGCAGCATAGGCCTTGGCCATAGAGAGAGCTTTCATCCTGTGTCTGATCTACCTCCCTACAAAGAGGCGCTTCGTAAGGGCTTGTTGATAACAATGATGATAGCTAGCTGATAACAGAGGTAAATCATGCTTGTTAATTCAGTTTGTCCCAAGTTTAGAAACTAGAGCCATAAAACTCAGTTATCCTAACTGGCAGAAGACATGGGAGTTACTTGATTGTTGGATATCTGGAAAATTCTTAATCCAAAGAGATTTAGAAGGTTGTTATTTTTTCCAACTGTTTTCCCCAGAATAAAAATAATATGTACTCACCAGAGAAAACTTGAAAAATTTAGGAAAGTAGAAAAAACATTAACTCGGTTATACTTTGTCAAGTCAGCCATAGTTAATATTCAGGTACATTTTCTTCTGCCCATTTCTCTATATGGAACATTAAAGAAGAAATCAGCATGACTCGGAGAGGTCATTCTGTAAGTGTGGATGCTTACTTGGTTTCTCTCATTCTGGGCACTAAAAACTTTAAAATACTGCGAAAAAATATTAATGATATCATCTCCATGTACTGAGACTACCAAGTTGTCGTTTTGTTTTGTTTTGGTAGTGGCTATGCCTAATAATGTTTTTTTTTCTTCTTGTCTCAAAGTCTATGTACTCTCACATTAAAATAAGAAACTCATTTCTCTGCAGGGTAGAGTTTGCCATATGTGTTTTTCTATTATTTCTTTCAACTTTTCTTTGTTCTTACACTTTAGAGGTGCCTCATAAATGTTGTATAACTTTGTTTTTACTCTGACAATCTTTTTCTTTTAATAAGTAAGTTGAGTCTCAGATATAATGATTATTATATATCTGGATTTTTTTCTATTGCCTTTCACTTTGTGCTTTTTGTCTCACTTTTTCAATGCTTCTCTCCCCACCCCCTTACCATTTTAGGGTGGGCAGGGACTTTAAAAAAATCTTTCAATGGCAGATTGTAGTTCCCAAAACTGGCCACTATAACTCTCATGTCATGTATTCTATACAAAGTGACTGTGACATTACTCACCAAGAAGTGAAGATGATTTCTCTGGCCCTTGAAACTTGCCAAGCCCTGGGACTGGTTTGCTGAATAGAAAACTGAAGAAGTGACCCTGTGCCAGGGCTGGAATCTTTTTTTTTTTTTAAAGTAGATTTTATTTTCTAAGAGCAATTTGAGGTTCACAGAAAAATTAAGCAGAAAGTACAAAGATTTCCCATGTATCCCTTGACTCCCAACATTCACACCCTCCCTGACTATCAAGAACTTCGAACAGCTCAACCAGAGGAGTGCATTTGTTGTAAGTGATGAACCTACATTGACACCTGATCATCAGCCAAAGTCCACAGTTTACATTATATTAATAGTTCTCTCAGTGTTTTATCAAGTGGTGGTGGTTTTTTTTTTTTTTAATCATCTGGTAATCCTGAGACTTGATAATGTCTATTAACATTTCGTTACATAGCCTTTTAGGCATTTTCTTAATCACATTCATATCCTTTAATTTTAAAAATCGATACTTTATTGTATATGCAGTTTGGTAACATTGTTTTCATTTCATTCAATGATACCTAGTGTTTTCTAAGTCACCATTTAAAGATTGCTGTATTCTATTATATGTATGATGTGTTCAGCTAACCAGTAATCATTTGATAGTTAGTTTATAGTTTTTTCCATTATAAAACACACCATAATAAGCATTCTTGAACAGATATCTTATGTGTCTGCCAATGGCTTCCTTAAACTAAATTCTTAGAAACAGGATTGCTGAGCCCAAGAGGAATGCTTATTATTAAGGCTTTTCTCATAAATTGCCAAATGGCCGTCTGAGGAGGTTTTGCTGGCTTATATTCCTGCTACCTGCACATGAGCATTGTTTTCTGTGCTCTTGCCAATCTTGGTGTTATCATACTTTTCGATTGTTGCTAAGAAATAGCACAAAAAAAGCCAAATCACTATTGTTTTCCTTTCTTCAATTTCTAGTTAAGATAAATTAAAAAAAGACTCTCATCGACCCTTTCTTCTTTTACTTCTGCTGATAACTTAATCATATCATTTAAGACACAAGAATTTTGACTGTAGTAACTTCATGGGACCCACCCAAACCAGATACCTTTCTAAATACTTTATCAAGAGGGGATTGTTCATCCAGGATTTTTGAAGATAAAAGAAATAGTTCAGAGTGTACTTATATTAGTGTATGCTCTTCTCTAGAGCAGTGATGGTAGAGTGATTCTCCAGGAGGCTGGCCATCAAGTTCACCTGGACCTTCAGAAAGGTTCCTCTAGCTACTACTCACTGTCTCTCTTTAATCTGAGAAGACCGGTGTGTATTCATTGCTTCTGCTTGTTTAAAATTCAGACCACTTGTTGGGTAAAATCCTGGTTCCGATAACCCTTCCAGTGTAACACAACCAAATGCCCTTTCCTCCCCCCCAAACACTTTGTAGTAGGGCAGGTGAGGAGGACTGACTGTGAGGGAGGTGAAAAGAGGTGTGTTAATCAGGGTACTTAGTGTCAAGTGTCACAACGGGCAATGTGAAATTCTTGTGGCTGAACACAGTGAAGACTTATTTCCCATTCATGCATAGTCTGATGAAAGCTGGGTGGTCCTTTTGTACACATTACTGGCCAGATCTATTCCCATGCTTTGCCTTGCTGACGGGCTTGGGAAATCAAGGGGCACATGGATAATTTTCAAATTATTTATTTATTTTTCTCTTGTATTTTTCAATTGCTGTTTACATTCAATATAATTCTTTATTAGTTTCAGATGTACAGTGTAGTGGTTAGAAAATTATGTACTTTATAGAATGGTCTTCCCCATCCCCATCCAACTCACCCAGTGTTCCAAATATTCACCCATCCCCACTCATAGTTATCATGTATTATTTTCTACGCTGTAATCCAAATTTCTGTAACTATTCCGTAACTACCAATTTGTATTTCTTAATCCCTTCATCTTTTTCACCCAGTCCCCCAATCCTTTGGCATGTGGTTATTTTGTAAGCCCCCAAGTCTCTGCCCCAAGAGGGCAGGGTTTTCTCATTTAATTATTTCATGCCTATATCATGTAAGTTGAATATACGTGTGCTGAATATACACAAACACACACACTATGTATTTTACCATTGTATTAATCATATCTACACACACATTTAGAGCTTTGTATCTCTTTGTCCATCATCACCATCATCATCATCTGCAGAAGTATCAGTATCAGCATCATCAAATCATCATAGCGATGATTTATTCCATTCTTAGTATAGACCAGTCTTTAAACTTCAGCAATTTAGATGTATTTGTTTCTTTAATTGTCAAATGCTATGAGGTTACTACTATTATCTTTATGACACAGGTTGAAACACTGAGGTTCAAACAAATTAAGCAACTTGTGTCTGACTCCAGAGCTGTACTCTTAGCCACTAAAATATGTGACCTCTGCATTAATTTCTTAGGACTGCCAAAACAAATTACTATAGACTGGCTGACTCAAAACAATAGAAATTAATACTCTCACAGGTCAAGAGGCCAGAAGTTCAGAATCTAGGTGTTGGCAGGGTTGGTTCTTCTGGAGGCTCTGAGGGAAAGCCTGTTCCATGCCTCTTTCTGGCAGTTTCTAGCAATCCTTGGCTTGCAGACACATCACTCCAATCTCTGCCTCCACCTTCACATCAGCTGCTTCTCCACTTCTCTGCATGTCTCCCTGTTCCTTTTCTCTTGCTTTCAGGTAACCGGACATTGGATTTAGGGCCCAACCTAAACCAGCATGATCTCACATCGTCTTTACCTTAATTACATTTCTAAAAAATCTATTTCCAAATAAGGTCACATTTTGAGGTTCCAGTAGACATCTATTTATTCAAAGAGCTCCCATCTTATTACACATCTTGATACACACTATCTTTGACTAGATGTACATTATTCTCTTTCCCTATTGATGGACATTTGGATTGGAGAGGGTGACAGCTAGCATACTGCACCTTGGTGTAAATCACACACAGGAGCTCCCTTCCCTGGGATGACCGAGGTGCCTAGGTCAGTGAGCTGAGTGGGAGGTGGATTTCAGCTCCCACTTATCTGCTCTGTCAGCCACCTTCTTGCATGTGCGACATCATGGCTCAGGTCTGAGAGAATGGAACCTAGGGTGGGTTTGTTACTATTTAGAATATTTAAGAGCTTGATTTTTGCATTTGACTTTAAAAAAAATTTTTTTTCAGAGTAGGAAGCACACAATGTCTGAATTAAAAGAGGCCCTAGAAATCTTTTGCTCCAAATGCCTCAATTACCTAGGAGAAAATAATTATAATTTTCTATATTATTTTTCTGTTTATTGATTCACAAAGCATAGTTGAAAGGTATTGTTCTTCAGTCTTAGGGAACAGAGATCCAGAACTTTTAACTAACTTTGCCACAAACTAGGATAAAATCTCAACTCTCTTATCTTTCCTTAGTACCTTGATTATATTATGTTGACCCAAATAGAGCCCTGCTTCCTCTTGTGCATCCCAAATGTGACATAATCATTATTTTAAAATGTTTATTAACAGGGGCATATTCATTCTTTTATGTCTGTATTCTATTTTCTTTTGAAACTACCTAAACCTTTCTTCCTCTCTTTTGAACTTGGCTTTGATGAATATATTTTTGACCAGATAAAATAAGTTGTGAGTACAGCCTTCTTAAATTAAAATGACCACTTTTCTTTATATCTTTATACATATTCCTCTATTACCATAGTACTTTTGTTGCTGTGACAAGCCCGATATTTTAATAGCATATATTTCAAAGGGCAGAGGAGGCAAAATACAGCATCTTCTTATTCTGAAATTTAAATAACTTTTATTAATACTTACTTTTTCACTTTTTATAGAGAAAAAGTTTAATTAATTTTTAAGGCCTAAAATAAATGAAAATAACTCAGTGAAATAAATAAGAATTCAAGTTTGTAATCTAATTAGTAGATCAATATTCTAAGCATTTACTTTCTCCACAGATAAATATTGTGATTTTTTAATGGCATAGGACACAGCTGACTCCTCTATATGTTCCTTGGGGCTTAACACAATACCAACCACACACTTGCTAATAAGTTCATGTTGATTGAATGGCACAAGTCCCATCTCTGTTTATCCTTTGCATTCTGCTCTGCTATCTGGACACACTGCACCTTGCCCCATCTGCATGCCTTTGCAATGAATGACTTTTCCCCAGTGAGCCCCTTGCCAGGTTCCTACTCATCTTTTAAGATCCAGCTCAAATGTCATATCCTCTGTGAAACATTTCTTAGGGGCAAGATGATGCCTCATTCATCTCTCTGTCCCCAGCATCTGGCACAGGGCCAAAGTTAACAAAATGTGTATTAAATGAGAAAGTGAATGAACAGAGGAGCAGAACCAGTATCCATATTGTTATCTGTTATCTGTTATCCTATCCGTAACAGATAAGAACATGGGATTTATGATCTGACAAACCTGGGTTCATAGTCCTGCTTCTTGACTCACACCTGTGTGACATTGGTCAGGCTACATCATCACTCTGAGACTTCTTATTCTTAGTTGTTAAATGAGGATAATAGCATCTGACTCAATGGGTTCTTGTGATAATAAAGTGACATCCTGTTTGGAAAACCCTTTACCTCATGCGTGCTAAATGATAGTCAACATTGATAAAATTGTTCTACAGTTTTACTTTGATTGCACTGGGGAGGCTGTGGTCTGGCTCATCCTGGGTGGTCTCAGTACAATTGTATTAAATGGAAATATTTTGGCTGGGGAGTCATGGAATCGTCATGCCCACCATCCTATTTTTAAAGAGAGTAAAACTACAAAAAAGCAAACACCAGCTAACTGGAAAACACTACTTGAGTAGAATATCCCCTGGAACTTAAGTTTTAGAGGAAAGAGACAAACCACAAAACTTAAACTAATATAAGGGTTTTAAAAAAATATAGAAACCTTGCAAGTAACTTCTAAAGGATGACCTTAGAACTTCTTTCAACCTAAACTTCTGTACCATTGTGCAGTGGCAAATATATATCTGGGGGACTGAATTCAATCTATGGGCTGGTGATTTGGTCTTGCACTACTTGAAAAAAAAAATTGAAATGGATGTCAAGGTGAAATAAAAATCCATAATGAAAATTTTCAAATCTATACCAATTTAGAGTGATTAGTGTAGTAAATTTCCACATAACTATTATTCAGCTTTAATAGTTAACAATATTCTGACATCCTGTTTAATTGTGTTTTGCTAGAGTATTTAAAAGCAAATGCCGGATATCATAAATATAAATATAAAAATAAAACTGCAATCCATTATTACAACCAACAGACTCAAAATTAATTTCCTAGTATGATCTAAAACCCTGGCTGTGTTGTTGTCCCAGATTGCATCGGTAAAGCCTTTTACAGTCATTTTGCTTCAAATGGAATCCAAACACAGTTCACAAACTCTATTTGTTGGCTACATGTCCTAAGTCTTTTAATTTGTAACAGTTCCCCTCCTTTATTTGCATGCCATTTATTTCTGTAAGAATTTTTAAATAGATAAATATTTCACAAAATCATGCATTTGTAGTTTCTCTTGAAAAAATTGGAAGACATGGCAGTACACTCCCATAAGGCAGTATTTGGCTGTAGCACAGCAGAGATGGCAGCTGTTAGCCTGAGCAAGTGCCTCCAGATACCCACAGTCCTCTCCAATCCCTATTGCATGAACCAGCTTATGGCATTTATGTTGCCTATCCAGTCCCGGGGACATTGTGCTGGTCACCTCTGACCTACATATTCATCTGTTGGGCAATGAGAACTGAACTCTGAGTGATGACCTTGAAGTCCCAAAACACCCCCAGTCATTAGGTAAATGTTCAGTTTCGTGTATTGTATCACTTGGGTGAGAATGTAAGCTGAAATGTTTAAAATTTTTCAGCTAAGAATTAAATCAACAAAAGATTTTTTTTTAAAACATTCTAAATTAGCCTAAAACTGTATGATTTGGCCTGTCTCTTTTCTTGATCACTCCAATTAATCTGCTTTACAGCATTTCATTCTGTAAATATCTTTTTGAACTATGTGGAGGTTTGAGGTTTGATCCTACAAAGGCCACTGGACAGGGTGTCACAAGACCCAAACTTGGATCTTGATCCTCTATGACAAGTAGGCCATGGTTTTGCTTCTCTGAGACAACTTGCAGAGTGGAGGTATTAACAGCCCATCTCTCAGGGTTGTTGTGAAGTTCAAATAAAGTAACAGGCGTGACATTAATGTGTAGACTGTATAGCTCTATACTTAAGGTATTACTATGCATTGGGTTACATTGAATTATGCATAGCATCCTCTTTCACACCTCCATGGGGTGCGTCTGCTGCTCTCTCCCTGGAATGCCCTAAAGAATTAATTACTAGTCATTTGTGGCCCCCAAATACTTTGTATGACCTTTGTCACACTGTTAAAGCCATTTGTTTACATCTTTGTCTCTTTAAGATTCTGAAAGTAAACTTCAGTTTACTCAGTGTTTGGCACACAGCAGACTCTCAGAAAGTGTCTATTGAAATAGATTGTATTGATCTGAATAATTATTATATGCATGCCTGTCCCGAAGGACAAAGTCAATGTCTACACAATTCTTTAGTTATATCTGATAACTGTCAAGCCTTGGCTCCTGTTAAAAGCTGATGATGAAGATGATGATGAAATATTTATAAAACAGTTTCATATCTTTAAGTAAATGATCCGACTTCTTGAGTATACTATAAATGATTTGAGCTCATTAACAATGAAAGAACCTAGGTGTGGAATGCCTATCACTAAATGTGTTTTTTTCTCCTGGGGAAAACTTCAGCTCCCAGTCATCATTTTTGGCCCCAGTCACCTGATTCTCTTCATTAACTGAGGGCTTCTTGCTCTGTTCCAGCTGGTTCGCCATCCACCCAGTCAGCATGAACAACAGCAACCACCTTGTAAACAGCGACAATATGGGCTACGCATCTTACCTTTTCGAGCAAGATAAGAACAAAGGATATCTACCTGGACAGGTGAGAATTTATGTTATTGAAAGCTTTATCTTAATTCATTGAATATCATCATTCATGCAGTGTTCAGAATAGCTGATTCAAATTTTCAGAGTAAAGTGTCATATTGATATTACGTACTGATATACTTGAGTAAAAATAATTTTCCGTCTTCCCTAGTGGGGAAAGAAAGCTCGAAATGACCAATAAACTTTGTTTCCGAAGCAACTTACATGGACGGCTTCATAAACTTACAAATAGTTGGATAAAGGAGGGCAAGCTTCAGATTTTTGCAATATATAGTATTATTTTTAATCAAAGTTGGAAATATACTCAGGTCTCCATAAATTAAAGACCACAGAGAGAGAGATGAGCAGAGGGGCCCTGCTGTGTGTGACACCGGCATCTAAGCCCTGAATGCAGAAGAGTGTGTGATGGGTTAAGAGCCCCAGGCCCTTGGTTAGAATAATGCTCTGTGATAAAGCTATTGACCCCATGAGCATTTGGTCTGATCTTTGAGCTCCTTTCTCAACAAAACTGGTTTTTTTTTGTTTTGTTGTTTTTCATTTTAGCCTGTGTTTTCAGGAAAAGAAAGGAAGTTCTCATTTATGGTCACTGGCTGGGTGCTAGGCACTTTGAAATAAATAATCTTTTTAGCATCATGATTTCTGATACTTGCTTATCTCTTTTTCTAAGAAAATTTAAGACATTTAAGAAGGAATGTTATAAACAGACAAAATAGAAATGGACTCATAGATACAGAGAACAGAGTGACAGCTGTCAGAGGGGAGAGGGGTTAAGGGGCTGGGAGAAAAAGGTGAAGGGATTAAGCAAAAAACAAACAAAACAAAACTCATAGACACAGACAACAATATGACTTCCAGAGGGAAAGGTGGGTAGGGGCAGGTAGGAGAGGGTAAAGAGGGGATAAATGGTGATGGAAGGCGACGTGATTTTGCATGGTACACGCACTATATACAGATGATGTATTATAGAATTATACACTTGAAACCTATATAACTTTGTTAACCAATGTTACCCCAATAAAT
Organism: Mormoops blainvillei; assembly: GCA_004026545.1. Taxonomy (NCBI): domain Eukaryota; kingdom Metazoa; phylum Chordata; class Mammalia; order Chiroptera; family Mormoopidae; genus Mormoops; species Mormoops blainvillei. The sequence goes on along the minus strand of PVJD01002566.1, from coordinate 170,822 downwards.
TCAATAACATTTAAAGAAAAATAGTCACTTAGAATATTTCCACCCCCACCCCCTGAAAGAAAAACTGGAATGGTAGGCTAATGAGTTGAGGTTAATACCTTGCACCATTCTAAAAGGTCACGCGTTGTTACCTCACCTTGAAGAGATAGAGAAAAGATACAGAAGCTCAAGTCTGGATGATGGATGCTGTATTTAGGTTCAGTTTTGCAGCAATAAAACCTCTTTCTAAGGCAAGAGGATATATATTTTTAAAGGGTAAATTCTCCTTGGAGCTCTAGGTCCACCAGAGACAAGATTGTCGTTTTAGCAGTTTCTAATTTGTTGCTGTACCCATGTTCCTTGTCAAAATGTTTCTGTTTGAGGCACAAATTTGAAACTGTCCTTCTTGAAACAGCTCTGTTGATAATTGGAATGTCATGAGTAATAATAATATGTATACTGACAGTAATGTGAGCCTTTTCAGGAATAAAACATGTTCTCAGATTATCGTGCACCCTTAATGTTGTGCAAATGATTTTGAGTAGTTCACCAAAGCAAATTGAATGATTGCATTTTTAACTGAAGTCATGGGAAATAAAGAATAAAAGGCAATTGGTTGTTTCTTTTGGCAGGGACCATTTGTAGCAGCTTTTGCTTCATCAAATCTAGGAGACGTGTCCCCCAATATTCTTGGCCCACGTTGTGTCAACACGGGAGAGTCCTGTGATAACGTCAACAGCACTTGTCCCATTGGCGGGGTAGGTAATTATGACAGGAAATCTTTGTGTTTGTATCTCATGTATATTTTATGTTTAAATAGTTATCATTAATTTACAAATCTGTTTTCCTCAAGAATACTCTGGCTTACTTAATCTGTATCATCTGCCCTTCTCAAAGGCACCCACTAAATTTCAATTGGATAAAATTATAATTTTCCATATGATTGTGAAGTTTTTTGAATGGCGAGACAATTTAGTAAATGTCATTGATTAAATATCCTTCCCCAAACTTGGACAGCCTGTAACGTTTTGCCTTGACATTTCTGCAGTCACAAGTTAGTACCCGAAACTGCCTGCCTAAGACATTTCTCACTGATTATGAAGTCTACAGGTTTTTTTAAAAACAACCTAAGATCAACTTTTTTCTTTTAAAATTACAAAATCTTGCTGTAGAAACTCGAACAACATGGAACAGAGAGCAGTGAAAAGTGAATGTCTCCATTCACTTCCTTCCTGTCCCACCTCTTCCCTCTCCAGAAGTTACCTGTGCACTGTCTTCCTATGTATTTGTGATTGCAGCCACAAACAATATTTTGTAACCTGTTTATTAATTTTTTTTGGTCCAGGATTTGAGTGTTCCACCGGATTTATCTTTAAAATTGTTTTTTGACTATATATAGGTCTGTGTGGTAAGTTTCAAAGATCGACAGGGCTGTGCCATCTTTTATTTAACCGCTTCCCCCTCTCTCTGAAGCTCATTTAGAGTTTTCATCTAAATGAACAAATGCTCATTTCTGAGTTCTTACTCTTCGTATTTAAAGGACATTTCACCTGTGTTACTACTTTTATTAAACACTGTTTCTGGGCTATTTATTCTATTCCAATCGACCCCACTCAATGAGCAATACAGTTTTAACAATTATACTTTTCTCGTATATAAAAATAGTACTATTTTTATATAGAAAGTATTCCTTTGTTTCCCTTTATTTGCAAAATTTTCACACACTATTAATTCGCAGTGCTTTGATGAATACTTAATGATTCTAAAATTCATAGATGAAATGGTTAAAAAGTTACACTTATTTGCAATGGAATAACATGCATCAACTAACTTAATGTCTTCTGTTGAAGTATTTAATTTGGGGAAATCTCATAACACATAATATTGACTAAAAAAACTCAGGATTTAATATTACATATGCATTATGTCTGAAATTTTGAAAATCAATGCATCATAGTAAAAAGACAAAGTGAAACCCATTGAAGTGTTGACTATGGTTTTCTCTTTTTGGCACTATTATAAGTAGGTTTTATTCTAGTTATTTTCTTTATTATTTTTCCTATTTATACTTTTTTTCTGCAATGAGCGTAGTTTACTTTATAATCAGAAAAAATTACCATAAAATCATACCCCTTCCACAATAGAATTCTGGTTTTCTCTGCTCCCCTCCACCTGTTGAATTGGCTTCCAGCATATTTGCAAGATGGAAAAAGTTCTCTCCTATCTGATTGGGTCAGTTTATGTCACACAGCCATCCCTGGACCTGAACAGGTGCTGGGGGAATGGTACGTGCTCACTGGCTTAGGCTAGAGTTTCTGACCAGTCTTCAGCAAGGCCCAGGGCATTGCCGTGATCACGTTCGACTAATCATGAACTGGGAATGGGATCGTTGGCTGCAAGGGGAGAGGTGGCTTTCTGAACAAAGTCAGGATTTATGAGAGGGGAAAGGAGGAAATGTGGCAAAAGTTACCAGGTCTTCTGTTTTAATGTGGTTTCTTTACATAAAAACTTTTTAAGTTTAGAAAATAGCTTTAATATTTTTTAAGGAATAGATATATGTTTGTTATGAATTCAAACAATTTGTAAAAGTTCAGAAAATAAAGCTATGTAAAGGACTACCCTCTTACCCCACAATTAGCTGGTTCAAATTTTAAAGAACTTCCTTCCAGACAACTTTTTATGTGTCTATCACAATATGCATGTAAAATTTTACATAAGTGGATCCTGTCATCTTAATATATAATACTTTAAAAAATCTTTTAAAATCACTCAGTAATTTTCAGTTTTAAGTACCATAGTTAACCAGTCCCCTGACGATGAGCATTTTCTTTCCCTGCCTCCTTTCTTCCTTCACACTCTTTCTCCCATCTTTTTTTTTTCTTCATATAAGCGTGCTATGGTCACTCTACTTGTCATACATATTTTTCACGTGAGTAAGATGAAAATCTTAGGCCAGATTCTTAAAAGTGAGTTTGCTGTCAAAGAGAAAGAGCCCCTAACCTATGCTACACCTTGTCCCAGTGCTCCCTCAATCACATTTCCACCCACAGTGCCCAAGTGACAGTGCCCCTAGTCTATCACCAACACTTTCAGTCTTTTAATTTTTACCAACACTATATGCAAATTCTCTTTGCAGCTTAAACTTATACTTGATTATTTGTGAGATTGAACATATTTTTATGTCGAGTGGATATTTACATTTCTTTTTTTGTGAAATACCTTTTTCATCTCTCATCACATATCCATTATGATGATTTTTAAATTTTTATGTTTTTCCAGCTTTATTGAGATATAATTTACCTACGACTGTGTAATTTTAAGGTTACAATGTGGTGATTTTGATATACATATAAGATGTTTATTACTGCAACTAAGAGATAGCCTAACTCAATATGGATAAATCAAAAGGTATTAATAAAGATATCTTTTCTTACTGATTTAAAGTTCCGAATATTTTAAAGTCTTAGTTTATCATAAATAGTACAATCCCCTTCTCCCTCACTTACCAGTTCTCTTTCAGCCTTACTTATGTTTGGATTTTCCATATGAATGTTTAGAATGTTTAAGTTGTCAGATTTATTAAGCCTGTTCTTTTAATTTTAGAAGAGTCATCTACACCCTTGAGACTTTAAAATATTCACTCATAATTTTAATACTTTTGGTTTTATTTACAATATTGAAATATCTGATTAATCTAAAATTTTTCTGTTGTAAGAAATAAGGCATTGAGTCAGATTTATTTACTGATTTCCACTCCCCCACAAAGGGTCAGCTAGTTGTTCCAATATAATCTTAACTGAATTTCAATTTAAAGTATTCATGAGCAAGAGACACAGACAAGAGCAAGCAGGGACATGTGCAGCTTTAGGTCTTAGCTACCTGAATAGTTTTCAACAAATCCTCTCACACACCTGAGCCTCATTTTCTTTATTTTTAAATGTAAGTGCTGGAATAGATGACTTCTAAAGATATTCGCTGCTCCAATTCAGTGAATGATTTTGTTTTTCATAATATTTAAATTGAGAGACTACCTGAAAAGAAATGCTAGAATTTGTCTTAAAAATATATTTACTTAGATCCACTTGTAATTTTCCGTTTCTTAAAGTAACTGCTTTTTTCATTAAGACCATCTCCCATCTCATTTTGTCCCAGGCCACCACGTGCATGGCTAAGGGGCCTGGGAAGGATATGCTGGACAGCACGCAGATCACAGGGCGGGCCCTGTACCAGAAAGCAAAGGTGAGCTGGGCATCCTGCTTCTTTCATCTTCATTTCAAATTATTCTTGAAAATCTATCAACACTGTTCATGAGGAAGTCAATAACTGTAAGGAAGACAACAGGAGCTCAAAGCTGCACCAAGGACTCTGGAAGACTGGACGTTCTTACATGGCAGTTAGGAAGGTTGCTTTCACAAGCCACACTGGAATCTCTCCAACTGCTCCCTCCAACTGCTCACAGGAAGGACAATTAAAACCAAGTCATCAGGAAGACATTTTACTACAGCCAGAGGGGTTGCTTCAGGTAGTGAGATAATAGATAGATTGTAGCGTTTTCAGTTAACATGCTATCAGACATGACCAGACTTCCAAAATCTTGGAAAGCAGTCAGGGCTTTGCCTGCCAAATCACCTAGCCATCTCCTAACTTTTCCTTCAGTGGGGAGGCAACACTGAGCAGAACCACTCACCCTCTTGCAATTTGGTTCTAAGTGAGTTCTAGAATCTCATCTCCAGTGAGATTACTATGATTTACTCTACCCTCTTCCCTCTCCTATATTTTATCTTCCATTTTGCTCCATGTTATGTGTTAGCTTTTATGGAAACACAAAGGATGAGCTCGAGAGCTGAGATATCTCTGATAAAGATAGTTAAGTCTCTTCCTTTTTATAGCGTACTTACACCTTTGTCGTACACACACACATACGTGTCTGTGTGTAAGTAAATATTTTGTTCCAAGGGTTCTAAAATGTTTCAGGAGCAATTAAGGAAGAATAAATCACCTTTAAAAACATCAGACACTAGCCAGCCCTAATTGCTGTGGTTTCTTTTTAATTACTGTGGTATTATCAGTGGATTGCTCTCAATGAACAGTTTCTATTCAGGGAGTGCACCTGTGACACAATTTGGTGACAGAAATTTTGTTACCTTTCTGGGCCTGGGAGCCATAGAGATTTGTCCCACATTCTGTATTCTTTTCTCAGCAAGGCACAACTTCCCTCTTATCAGGGGACACAGGCTGCAGCTGGCATCACTTGTCTTGAGAGCTCCCAGGTGGCTGTTGAAATAGGGATGGAGACTGCGTGGAAATAAGTGGTGTATCAGGCAAAAGGGCTTATGCTGAAGCAGGATTTGCCTGTTTTGTATAACAGATCAAGAAAAACAAATATTTTTAAACATGTTTTGACCACATTGGAAAAAAAAGATCATCAAAGGGTGGGTGGGGTGTTAGGGAAGCTTATGCAGATTAAGTGGGGTCTGAAGTTTTCAAACCCCACTTTGGCCCTAGCCCTGCAGGAGGACTCAAGGATTCTGAGCATGCCTGAGGACACACACTTGTTCTGGAAAAGAAAGTAATTTGGCCCTCCTATTTCTAATCTTAAATTTTTTTGACTGTCTTTCAAGTGAGACGGGGGCCTTCTGTACCACATCTTGTATCACTATTCTTTCATCTTTGGGGCAATAGACACAAGTCAACCATCTCAGGGTCTTCAATCTTCAGAGAAGCAACAGGTTGGTAGAGAGATTCACGTGGGCAGTGCCTATTTCTAAGTAGCCAGCAAAACCAAACTTGGCTGACAGATCCTCTTCCAAATTGCTAATTATTGGGTACAGGGGCAGTGCTCATTTTAGCTTTTTGCTCCTAACAGTTGGCCACTGTGGTTTTTCTAGGCGCTGTATGCCTCTGCCTCCCAGGAGTTAACTGGACCAGTGATCTCAGCCCATCAGTGGGTGAACATGACGGATGTTACGGTCTCGCTCAATTCCACACACACGGTAAGTGTTGCCAAGTCACACCATTTATGCCACAACGGTGAAGCTCTGGGCTGATCTCATTATTAGTGGACGTTTAACTTTTGTTTTTTTTTTTTCTTTGTTTTCATTTTGCTTTTCAAATCTTTCCTTTAGGCAAAAACGTGTAAACCAGCACTGGGCTACAGTTTCGCAGCCGGCACAATCGATGGAGCTGGGAGCTTCAATTTTACGCAGGGTACGGTGCAGCCTAATGAAACCTGTGGTTCCAGGTCCTGCGGCTTCCAGGCTGTGTGTCCTAAGGGAGTTAGTTAACTTGTAGCCCATACATTTTCTATTTTTATATCTAAACTCCGGGGTGTGCAGGTATTTCAGATTTGCACATGACAACCAGATTTCCCAAGGACAGGTGTCTTCCGTAACCCAGCTTTCCATCAATTCACGTAGAATCAGAGATGACTTCTCTAAGCATTTTAGTCTATGGATGAATAATTTTAAACTGTGCTTGGGCAGGGGTGGAGCCGGGGGTGCAGACGGGAAATGTCCCTGTACCTTCAACAATATCAGTCGGCTCTTCCAACTTGTTATTAGTGTCTCCCTTTTCCTTATTCCTTTATTGAAGCCAAGATTCCTCAAGGGAGAGGCTAGAGGCCTGTAGGAGCCTAATGCATGTGGTCCCAGGGCCTCTTTTGGTGTGCATTTCCACAAATTTATGACTGATTATTTTAGGTTTTATAATTTTATCCTAACTATCACTGTAATAATAGTCATTGTAAAGTAGAGAAAGTGAAAAAAAAAGTGAAAGAATATCCTATAGGAAATGATTTGGTTTATTTCATTCTTGTCTTTTATAAATACTTTGGAACCATTGATTAAAACATTAATTAATATAGTTACAATTGTAAATATTTGGCACCATTTTTCCTGATAATATTAAATCCACTTTGGTCTAATTTTCTAAAACAATAATTTTTAATAGCTTTATTGAGATAGAATTCACATGCCATACAATTTACCCACTGAAAAAATACAATTCAGTGGTTTTTAATATATTCACAGATATATGCAGCCATCACCACAGTTGATTTTAGAACATTTTCAATGCCTCAAAAAGAAACCCCATGCTCTTTAGATATTACAAGCCCTTAGTCCCCAACTCTCCCAGACCTAAGTAACCACTAATCTTTCTGTCTCTGTATTTTCCTATTTTGGACTTTTCCTATAAATGGAATCATAGACCATGTGGCACTTTGTGTTGGCCTTTCTTCACTTGGCATAATGTTTTCAAGGCTCTTCTATGTTGTGCCATGCACCATTACTTCACTCCTTTTTCACTGAGTATTTCATTGTATGGTTGTACCAGATTTTGTTTACGCATTCCCTAGCTGATGGACATTTGGGTTGTTCCACTTTTTGGCTATTGTGAATGATGCTGTTACAAATGTTCATGTGTAAGTTTCTGTGTGGGCATATGATTTCATTTTACCTCTTGAATATATACCTAGAGGTGAACTTGCTGGATCATATGGTAACTTTGTGTTTAATCATGTGAGACTATTTCCAAAATGGCCTCACCATTTTTCATTTCCAGCCAACTTTTTGAGGGTTCTGATTTCTCTACATCATCATCAATACTTGTTATTCTGTGACTTTTTTTTTTCTTAATCCCTTCATCTTTTCATCCAGGTCCCCAACCCCTCTCCCCTCTGACACCTGTCAGTCTGTTCTTTGTACCTATGAGTCTGTTTCTATTTTTTGTTAGTTTATTTTGTTCATTAGATTCCACATATGAGTGAAATCATGTGGTATTTGTCTTTCTCTGACTGGCTTATTCCACTTAGCCTAATAGTCTCCAGGTCCATCCATGCTGTCACAAAAGGTAAGATTTCCTTCTTTTTTACAGCTGAATAGTATTCCGTTGTGTAAATGTACCACAGCCTTTTAATCCACTCATCTACTGATGGACGCTTGGGTGTCTTCTAAATCTTGGCTATTGTAAATAATGCTGCAATGAATATAGGGGTGTCTATAGTCTTTTGAATTAGAGTTTCAGGTTTCTTCAGATATATTCCCAGAAGTAGAATTGCTAGGTCATAAGGCAGTTCCATTTTTAATTTTTTGAGTTAATATACTACTTTCCACAGTGGCTGCACCGGTCAGCATTTCCACCAACAGTGCACAAGGGTTCCCTTTTCTCCACATCCTCTCCATTACTTGTTTGATTTATTGATGACTCTGTTTCTACTCACCCTAGTGGGTATGGATTGGTATCTCCTCATGGTTGTGATTTGCATTTCCATAATGATTAATAATGCTGAGTGTCTTTTCATGTGTTCATTGGGTATTTGTATATATTCCTTGGAAAATGTCTATTTATGTTTTCTTGTTTTTAAATTGGCTATTTGTCTTTTTATTATTGAGTTGTAAGAGCTTTAAGTATTCTGTATGAAAATCCTTTATCAGGTGTATGATTTATAAATATTTTCTCCCATCCTGTGGGTTTCTTTTCACTTTCTTGATTGTGTCCTTCGAAGCACAAAAGTTTTCAATATTGATGAAGTGAAATGATCTATTTTTTTCTTTTGTTACTCATGCTGCTGGTATCATATCTTAGAAGCTTTTACCAAATCTGATGTCATGAAGACATACCCCTGTTCCTTTCTAAGAGTTTTATAGTTTTAGCTCTTTTATTTAAGTGTTTGATCAATTTTGAGTTAACTTTTACATATGATTTGACATAAGGGTCAGAGGGTCAGACCTCATTCCTTTGTTCGTGGCTATCTAGCTATTCCAGTATTATTCCTTGAAAGATTGCTTATTTACCTGTTGCAGTGTCTTGGTACATTCATTGAAAATCAATTGACCATAGACACATGGTTTTATTTCTGGATTCCGAGTTCTGTTCTGTTCATTTATATGTCTGTCCTGAACTAGTACTACCTTTCCTTGATTACTCTGGCATTGTAGCAAATTTTGAAACTAGGACATATGAGTTCTACTTTTTTTTTCTCTCAGATTGTTTTGACTATTCTGAGTCCTGTGCAATTCCATATGAATTTTGGAGTCTACTTCTCAATTTCCACAAAGAAGTAAGCTGAGATTGTGCTAGGGACTGCACTGAATCTGTAGATTAAACTGGGGAGTATTGCAATCTTAACAATTTTAAGTCTTATAGTCCCTAAATATAAATGTTTTTCATTTTTTTAGATCTTTAATTTTTCAAGAATATTTTGTAGTTTTTAGTGTATAAATTTTATACTTCTATTGTTTATTTTATTTCTAAGTACTTTTATTCTTTTTGATATTACTGTAAATCAAATTGCTTTTTAATTTTATTTGTGGGTTATTCATTGAAAGCGTATAGAAATGCAATTGATTTTGCATATTGATCTTATATCCTATGATCTTTCTGAACTTGATTATTAGTTTTAATAATTTTTTAGTGGATTACTTAGGATTCTCTAAATACAAGATCATGTAATCTGCAAATGGAAATAGTTTTAATTCTTCCTTTAACATTTAGGTGCTTTTAATTTCTTTTTCTTGCCTAATTACCCTGGTTACAATCCCCACTACAATGTTTCCTAGAAGTGGCAAGGGTGAACATCTTTGTACTGTTTTCTGATAGTAGGAGAACAATCAGTCATTCATCATTGTGACAGCCTGTGAGTTTTGTTTTTTTTTATCAAGTTGAAGACATCCCCTTCTATATCTATTTTGTTGAGTGTTATCATGAAATGGAATTGGATTTTTTCAAATGCTTTTTTTGCATCTATTGAGATGATTGTGTGATTTTTGTTTTTTATTAATATGATTAATTACATTCATCAATTTTTGGATGTTAAACCAATCTTATATTTCTGGGATAAATCCCAGTTAGTCATGGTATATAATTCTTTTTATATATTTCTAGATTCAATTTACCAGTATTTTGTTGTGGATTTTTGTGTACATATTCATAATCTATATTGATTTATAGTTTTATTTTTTTATGAAGTCTTTGCTTTTGTATCACAGTATTATTGACATCATACAGTGAGTTGGAAAGTGTTCCCTCTTTTATTTTTTTGGAAGAGTTTTTGAAGAGTTTCTATTTATTCTTCTTTAGATGTTTGTTGAATTCAGCAGTGACATCATCTCAGCTGAGCAATTCTTTGGGAGTAGTTGTTTATGCAATCTCTTTATTTTTTACCCATCTAGTGAGGTTTTATATCCTTAAGTCAGTTTTAGCAGTTTGTATCTTTCTAGAAATATGTTCATTTTACCAAAGTTTTCTAATGTATTGGCATATAATTACTCACAGTATTCAGATCATTTTTATTTCATTAAGACCAGAAGCGAAGTGTTCTCCCATTTCTGATTCTAGTAATTTAAGTCTTTTCTCTTTTTATCTTGCTTAGTCTAGCTAAACTTTGCCCATTTTGTTGATCTTTTCTTTTTTGTCAATGAGTAATTTAATTTAATTAAACATTGTTAACAAAATATTTCCCTATTCAGTTCTATCATCTGTTGGAAAGAGTATAGTTATTTTTAATCATAGAAACATTTAGACTTAAATTACACATTTGAGGTAATGAAGATGCAGTTTCCCCATAGGTTAGTTACTTTTCTTTTTTTTAAATGTATTTTATTGATTGTGTTATTACAGTTTTCCAATTTTTCTCCCTTTCCCCCCTCTACCTGGTACCTCCATATCCTCCAACAATCAGTCCCCACACCAGTTAGTTCATGCCCATGGGTAGTACACATGACTTTTTTGGCTTCTCCATTCCTATACTATTCTTAACATCCCTCTGTCTATTTTGTACTCTCAATTATACTTCTTAATCCCTGCACCTTTTCCCCATCCTTCCCTTTCCCCTCCCAACTGATAACCTTCCAAATGATCTCCATATCTATGATCTGTTCCCATTCTGGTTGTTTGCTTAGTTTGGATTTTTTTAGAGTCAGTTGACAGTTGTGAATCTGTTGCCATTTATAGTTCATAGTTTTGATTTTCTTTTTCTTAAGTAAGTCTCTTTAACATTTTATGTAATAATTGCTTGGTGATGATGAACTCCTTTAGCTTTACCTTGTCTGGGAAGCATTTTATCTGCTTTTCCATTCTAACTGATAACTTTGCTGGATAGAGAATCTAGATTGTAGGTCCTTGCTTTTCATCACTTTGAATACTTCTTGCCAGTCCCTTCTAGCCTGCAAAGTTTCTTTGGAGATCAGCTGACAGTCTTATGGGAACTCCTTTGTAGGTAACTCTCTTCTTTTCTCTTACTGCTTTTAAGGTTCTGTCTTTACCTTTAACCTTTGGTATATTAATTATGATATGTCTTGATGTGATCCTCTTTAAGTCCAACTTGATTGGGACTCTGTGCTTCCTGGGCTTGTATGTCTATTTTCTTCACCAAATTAGGGAAGTTTTCTTTCATTATTTTTCAAATAAGTTTTCAATTTCTTGCTCTTCCTCTTCTCCTTCTGGCATCTCTGTGGTTCAGAGGGTATGTTTGGAGGTGTCCCAGAGGCTTAGTCTGTCCTCATATTTTGAATTCTTTTTTCTTCTTGATGTTCTGGTTGAATGCTTATTTCTTCTGTATGTCCCAATTTGTTGATTTGAATCTTGGTGTCATCTCCTCTATTGTTGGTTCCCTGTAGAATCTACAGGACTGTCCAAACTTTTGGCATCTCTGGGCCACACTGGAAGAAGAAGAGTTGTCTTGGGCCACATATTAAATACATTACAACATGTAATCACAAAAAGTCTCATAATGTTTTAAGTAAATTTATGATTTTGTGTTGGGCTGCATTTATAGCCATAGTTAGCTGCATGTGATCCATGGGCTGCAGGTTGGACACCACTGAAGATTTTTCTTGATTGCACTTAATGTAAACTTCATTTCTTCCTGGGTCTTTTTTATGCTGTTACCTTACTCAATGAGTTCTTTGAGCATCTTGATAACCAATGTTTTGAACTCTGTATCTGTTAGGTTGGTTATCTTTGTGTTGTTTAATACCTTTTCTGGGGTTTTGTTCTGTTCTTTCATTTGGGCCATATTTAATTCCTCAATTTGGCAGCCTTTCTGTGTTTGTTTCTGTATATTAAGTAGAGCTGCTTTGACTCCCTGTCTTAGTACCATGACCTGTTGCAGAAAAGCACTTGTAAATTGTGTGGGGCAGAGCCTTGGGTAATCTTCAGGGTGGGGAAACCCACTTCACTGCTTGGTGGCTCTGTGTGTGGGGAGGTCTAAAAACTAACAAAAAACCCAATCTTGTCCTTTCAGAAACACTTTTTGTTTTCCACTCTTCTCTTTATGTTTTAAAGCAGTTACCTCTTCCAGACTGTACAGACTAGTTCTGGTGGGTGCAGAAACATAGGCTGGGTGAGCTGTTTCATTTCTAGCTCCAGGGTATGCCATGTAGATGGCAAAACCTCTGTGTAGCTTTGTCAGCTTAGGTCAGTATTGGTGAAGATGGCATGGGTCCTCATAGGTCAAGTTTATGGGTGTCTGCAACTGTCATGAGTGCTGCTGGGAAATCCTTTTCTTTTTCTCCCATTAGGGATGTTATGACCAAGGGTATCTCTGTTGGTGCTAGGTTTCGCTTGTAGGTGCCCTCCTGGTGGTAGTGGCGCCAATGTCTGCTGCTTGGGTACCCATGGAAAAATGACAGACCTGAGACCTGGAGCAAGAGCAGTTCCAGGACCTAGGGCACTGGCTTGTCATCAGTAATAGTAATTCTGTGCCTTAGGTGTGTGCACACATGGAACAGCCATGGAGCTGGGGACTGGAACACACACACTTACAGAGGACAGTGGCTCTGGGGGCCAGGACACAGAATAGTCCATGATGGTAGTGTGGGGGCGGCTCCAGTGCCTGAGATGCAGGTACATGTATAGTAGCCACAGATTTAGGGTCTGGAGCACAGGCACACACAGTGAGGTCAGTGTTGGGGTCTGAAACATGGATGTGCACGGAGCAACCAGGGCTCTGGGGTCAGGGCTATGTGTGGAGTCTGGGGTGGGGGCTGACAACCTTGGTCTCAGGGCAGCACAGTAGCAGTTCCTTGTGAGGGAGGTGCAACAGCATCCCTCTCCCTCAGGGTCCATGATGGTGATGGCCATTGGTTACTTCAGTCATAAAAGCTGCTGGTGTCCTCTGTGGAGCAGGCTGCTGGGGTCTGTGCTGAAGAACAGAACAGGGCCCTCTGCTGTGAAAAGTACTGGGAGTCTGTTGTGATCTTCAGCAGCAAGGATTGCTGGGGTCCTCCACAGAGCAGGGCACTGAACTCTATGATGGCACCTGCTGTGTGACTGATACTGATGGCACCGGCCCTTCTCCTTCGTTCCTAGCTGTCTTGAGATGTCTTGGCTGTCCTAGTCTCTCCAGTGATTCTTTTTGTGTGGTTATTCTGGTGTTTTGCTCCACTGCATTGCTGTAAGTTCTTAATTGGACTCTTTAGCCCACCCAGGGCTATTTTCACCTGTGGATAGCTGTCTAATTGTTGTCTTTTTGTGGGGGGACAAAGGTCGGTATTTTCTATTCTTGCATCTTGCTGTTGTCACTCTCCTTTCTTAGTATGGGCATCTAAAGCTATAAATTTCCCTCTGAGCACTGTTTTATTGCATCCCATAAGGTTTTGGTACATTGTCTTCATTTGCATTCATCTGAAAGTATTGAAATTATTTTTAGATTTTCTCTTGATTTATTCTTTGATCATTAGCTTTTTATGATTATGTTAATTTCCATGTATTTGTGAGTTTCCCAAATTTTCTTCTGTTATTTATTTCTAATTTTATTACACTGTGGTTAGAAAACATACTTTGTGTTATTTATCTGCTTTAAAACTTACTGAACTTTGTTTTATGACCAGTGTATGGCCTATCCTTGATAATGTTTCATAGGTACTTAGAGGAATGTACATTATGTTGTTGAATACAGTTATCTGTAGATACCTGCCAGGTCTAGTTGGCTTCTAGTGTTGTTCAAATTTTCTACTTCCTTATTGATCTTCTGATTAGTTGGTGCCTCCACTACTGACAGGGGATTATTGAAATTACAACTGTTATTGCTGATTCTCTTTCTCCTTTCGTTTCTGTTAGTTTGGTTTATGTACTTTGGGTGCTCTTTTATTAGGTTTATATGTCTTTATCATTGTTATATTTCCCTAATAGATTATAGATTCTAAGTTTACAGGTTTTGTAGTCTGCATCACTTTTCCCCATATTATGGACTTTCGGCTAGCTTTTTGTTTTTTACTGATGGGGTGTGTGTGTGTGTGTGTGTGTGTGTGTGTGTGTGTGTAGATAATTAAGTGGGGATTGAAGAGAGGCTCTTCCAGGGACCACAAGCCAAACAAATGGTGCTTAAAGTTGGAGGTGTCATTTTAGCTTTCAAGGTGGAAAAATCTATAGTTAATTATATCATATTGTTTTTATTTGAAATGTAGAAGAGGGGGAGCAATAGAAATGAAACTTTAAGGATGTTGAGCAAAATATATTCTTTTATTCTATCAGCCTCATTGAAGATCTAATTAAGTATTTTAGGATGCACAGGAAATTTTGCTTTATCTATTTTTCAGAGTGTTTGGAATCATTAAATAAGGACCTTAATACAATCTCTGAAACTCCTAAAAGCATTGTACAGAATCTGTCAAAATGATGACATTTTTCAGAGGATTAGAATCATAGTAATTAAAACATTCCTAATAGGGACAACAGTAACGGATCCGTTTTGGGAAACTATTCGTGATCAGATCTTGGGGAAGCCATCTGATGAAATCAAAGAGTGTCATAAACCAAAGCCAGTCCTTGTTCACACTGGAGAGGTAAACCATTTTTGTCATCATGGTGAAATTATTATGTTGCTTTTTTAAATTTATGAATTGTTGGATATGAATGGTAAATCTCTATTGACATGGGAGGTCTTATTCAGATATTCCCACATCAAAATATTTAATATAAGAAGTATAGATGCTATGATTCTAAAAAATAAGGGTATGATTATTAAATATCTTTACTTTGAAGTTTTGATAAAGAGCTGAAACAATCGGAACACTGAAAAAGGAAGGATAAGAATAACATTTTTCTTATTTAAGATTTATTT
The DNA here is from genome assembly GCA_004026545.1 of Mormoops blainvillei. Lineage (NCBI taxonomy): Eukaryota > Metazoa > Chordata > Mammalia > Chiroptera > Mormoopidae > Mormoops > Mormoops blainvillei. The sequence goes on along the minus strand of PVJD01002566.1, from coordinate 155,782 downwards.
ATGTTATCTGCAGGACAGGACTTCACATGGAATTCTCTACAGAGAAAAACATCTCAGTGTATATAAAAAGGAATATGTTCATGTCTCAATTTTTTCACCATTTAAGCAAAGGTTTTGTAGTCAACATCAGTTATTAACTAAAGCAATATTCTTTTAATACTCCTTTGGAATATGGATTTTCACATTCTCAGTGTCAAAATGTGATGCCAGTGTTTATAATATGAACTGTTGATGTAGAAAAAAATTTTTAAATAGAGGTTTTGCTCCCTTAATATTCAATTAAAATTCTTCGGGAAGAAGAAAGAGAGGGAGGGAAAGGACTAGAGAGGATGATTCTGCACTTGTTTGAATATGGAAAGGGATACATTCTTTTGGAGAAAACTTGGAAAGTAAGGCAAGGCGAGGTAACTAAAAATTTCAAGTGCTATTACAGTAAAAAGAGAAATTATCAAGTTAAGCTCTTCCAAATGGTGGAATGACTTATTTATTCTGTGTAAGGATAGTCACCACAGTACTCTAGTAGCATCCTTGGTTATCTGTTACACATTGTGATTCCACAATGACAAATCTACCAAAAACTTCATTGATGAGAAAATAAATCCAGGTTAACAGGGCATTGACATTTGATATTCACATGTTATGACTAGCTAGAATATTTAATGTTACATCATGAAGTAGAAACAAAATCTACGATAGTACGCTAAGACACCAAAAACAGCTGGAAACATTTTATATCTTTAATAAAGAAACTTCTGTGATCATCACATATCTCTTGAGCACAAGAAGAATAATATTCCTAACACAATGTTCATGTTTTGGGCTCTTAGCTGTCAAAACCTCATCCCTGGCACCCAGATATTGTTGATGTTCAGATTATTACCCTTGGGTCCTTGGCCATAACTGCCATCCCTGGGGAGCTTACGTAAGTTCTTATTTTTTATTTTGTAGTTAAAAATGTGATTATTGGACATGTGTTTCTGTAGGACTCCCTTATCATGGGCAAGTGATTCTCCACTGACTATTTTGTAGCTCACTGCACTGGTTTTGGCAAAAATGACAAATATTCCCACCCTCTTTTTTGTGGGACTTCTGCAGAGTAAATCTCTCTAGGCTTGTTGTGAGTATGTACCTTGAAGCAAACATAAAAACTTGAAAACTTATCATTTCAAATTAAAATGACATGGTGAATTATGATACCAGTAGAAAGACTTGAGATAATATTAAACTACAGATTCAGAAAATGGTTTAGGTTTTAGAAGCATGAAAAAATGTTTTAAATTGACACTTTATGCAGTCTTTCCTACTGTAGTAGGAAGGAATTTTATATCTTTCCTGTTGCTCTGGCCCTAAATCTTGGAGTTATTCCTGAGTTCTCTCCTTTTCAATTTCTCCCACTTTCTATCCTTCACCAAATCCTGTATGTTCTACACAATACTTTCTGTTACTTCTCCAATGCCCTAACTCCCCTCTGGTCTAAGCCACCATTATTTCTCCATGTCTTGCCTTCTTGCTTACTCCCTTACCCTTCTGTAGTATTTTATCAATACCATAGCTGGAGGAATCTCTTTAAAACACAAGATAAGCTGTGTCCTGCTCAAAACCTTCTGCTGGCTTCCCATTTTGCTCTAGGTAAACCCCCAGACCCTTACAATATCCTACAGGGCCTTTTGGTCTGAGGTCATATGACTCTTCCCCTCCCCTTCCCTCCTTCACTGCAGTTCCCTCTGCCTGAAACACTTAGTCTCCAGTAACCCCCATGACCAACTCTTTCATTCCTTCAGTTCCCTGCTTAGATCTCTAACAGGGATGCTAGTCCTGCTTGTGCTCTATGACATGGTCTTCACCCAGCACTGCTTCCAGCGGTGGTGGCCGCTGCATCACTGCAGCATCTGCGTCAGCACCAGCACCGCCACCGTCATCACAAGGACACCGCCATCCCTTTTCACCCCTTACCCTACCTTATATTCCTCATAGCGCTTATTGTCATCTCGCCGTTTAATTTGCTTACTGGCTGTCTTCCCTGCACAGAATGTTAGCCCCATACTGCTGAGTCCTTAGCATTTAGAAGTGGAAACGGTATGTAGTAGGTGCTCAGAGTTTTATGAAGGATTAAATTAATGAATGTAAATTCTTTGAAGGCAGGAATAGTACACTCTCTACTTGCCTTAGCTCTTAATGTAACTAATGTGTTTTGTTGAATCAATGAATGGAAAATGATTGTGATTTTTTGCCAGTGGTATTCATTGATTCTTTTTCCCTCTAAGTTATCTGTTTTCATTTCAGAATTTGTTTTGAGGATATGACAGTCAGAAAAAAAAAAAGCTCAACTTTAGCTTTGCTTTGTCATTGAGTTCCTACATACTTTACAATTGTGTGGTTAGCCAGGGTAACTTTTAGGCTTTTACTACAAGTCATTCAGTGTACTTTGCATATATTTGAAATAGGAAAACACTTAGACAATTCTGTTTTCTTTACTCAGGACCATGGCTGGGCGAAGACTTCGGGAGGCAGTTAAAGCAGTAAGTTAAAAATCAAATAACATCTATGCATTTATTTTTGGTGAAGAGAAAAGAATTTCCTGTCCATGATCTGTTACCTTTAAAGTTAATCTTTGCTAAAATGACTAGAGTTTTATACTTCTTGAAAGTAATGGCTAGAGGTAAATGTGAAATATTGGTTACATAAGAACAAATTAAAAAATATAAATAAGGGAACTATAGTCAGGTTAAAATATTTTGTTGGTATTTATGTAATGGTAATTTAAAAATTACTAATGGTTTTATGGATTAAATAGTAAATAACTCCTAAGTATCTTAATATCATATAGTTTTATCTAAATAAAATCTAACACATGCTGCGAATTATGTATTTTATCTACAATTATGATTTTCTTTATATTAAGGAAGTATTATAAAGGGTTCTAAAATGACATAATCAACACATATCTCATTACTTGGACCCAGAAATAACTACTGTCCTTAGCTAGTTACCTCCTATTATAGTTTTTAGGAAATTGATAATATATCTTTATTTTAGTAATAAGAAGATTATACATCTGTAAATGCAATCATTAAGATATTCATAGAGCCATTGACTTGTCCAGCTATAGTGCAAAGTCACGGCTGTAACTTTTATTAAGGGCTCTTTGACCCTTCTGCATTCCCAGGCTGTTTTGTTTTTTGTTTTTGTTTTTTATATTTGTTTTTAGACAGAGGTAGAGGGAGAAAGAGAGGGAGACAAACATCAGTGTGTGGTTGCCTCTTGTACTCCCCCTACTGGGGACCTGGTCTGCAACCCAAGCATGTGCCCTGACTGGGGAATCGAACCAGCGACCCTTTGGCTCTCAGGCCAATGCTCAATCCACTGAGCTATATCAGCCAGAGCTTCCCAGGCAATTTTGATCATTAGGAAGAATATCGTTAAGAGAGACATCTTACATTAATGATTCATATCTATGATTGTATGATAAGTATAACTGTGATTATAATATACTTTAAGATGAAAAGAAATTTTAATGGGCTCTATGTGTCCCCCTTCCCAGGAGTTTGCAACTTATGGGATGCAGAATATGACTGTTGTTATTTCGGGCCTAAGCAATGTATACACACACTACATTACCACCTATGAAGAATACCAGGTAAAGTAAAAATTTTTTTATCATTTAAGTGAAATATACCCTGGCTAAGACTATTGTATCAAATGCAGGTTTTCTTTCTAGACTTAATCATGTTTTTGAGAGATAATTTTGTTTTAGGACAAATAAGAGAATGACAAGCCAGAGGTTGCATTTGTAGTTCCAGGTTTACCATTTACAAGTTCAGATTAGAAATGTAGTCTCATTGATTTTCACCTTTCCAGAAATAAATTATTTTTTCAGGAGCACTGGGTTGTGGCATGCAGTATTCCTGACTCCATCCATGTTGCTTCTGGTGACTTCAGCTTCTGTAGAACCTGGGAAAACTCCCGCTGACGGCCATTATTCATTGAATGTACTAGATAAACACCTTGCATGTGTGATCTTAACTAACCCTCACAATAAACCGTGGAGCGGGTTATCATTATATCCATGGCATAGACTAAGAAAAAGAGCCTCAGAGAATTAGAGGAGGCTGATGGCTGGTAGTGTTTCTTTGTTTACAAATAGTACAGAAAGTAGCCCAGTTACTTTTTAACAATAGTAGTTAAAAACATGAGTGCAGTTTGGAGTCACGCAATTAATGCTTGCTAATGTATCTGCAGTCTATCCCCAGGCCTGTGGTCTACCCCTTGGCAAATGTTCAGTGATACAAGTAGTGGAACCTTCTCTGTGTCCTCTGTTGACTTGATTAAAGGTCTCTGCCTTCTAGGAAATCCTGTTGAATTGAGGTAGACTTGGATGGGAATTCATTTTTAATTTATCTGTAGCTATTTATTATTTAACATTTCCTCCAATTATGAATATAGGTGACAAATGACAATATTAGCAGTATCTCTGACTTCATCACCAGTAGGAATCACAGATATTTTTCATATCACAAAGAATTATTTCGGATCTGGAAATGTCTTTTACTCCCATCACTATTTTAAAATCATAGTAGTTATTAAATCTGCTACTATATCTTGTTATTCAATAAAGAAGCACGAATATTACTCTATCACAAAATTGGTTTATTATTGTTTGATTAATATATTTCAATCTAATCAGTTTTCTTTGTCAATTCATGCATTATATTTTATGTAGTTAAAAATATTAATCTGAGAGGGGTTCATAGGCCTCAACAGATATCCAAAGATGTTCATGGCACAAATAAGGTTAGGAACCCCAACAAATACGTCTCCCGGTTCAGAGACTTGCTCCTGCAAGTATTAATAGGAATTAGTTAATTTATTCATTCATTCTTCCAGCAGATATGTGTTGGGGCATACAGTACTAGCCAATATCTGGGCATAACAATGAATGAGAATCTGCTCCCTTCCCCTGGGTCACTAGAATTTCTGCCCTTGTGAAAGAGAAGTGCAAGGTGGTACGACAAAAAGAGAAAGAGCACCAATCTAGCCTAAGTATTCGAGCATGGGGACTGGTAGATTTTTTGGAAGATTTTTAACATCTGAGTTCTTAAGAATGAATAAGGGCTAATTAGGCAAATACAAGTCGGGGACGTTGTTTCGTATTGAGGGAGCTACATATGCGAAGGTCCAGAGGGGCAGACTTAGTACATGTAGGAGACCATAATTAGCTGAGTTTCATGGAATAAGCATGACACTCAACTAATAGTAGTGAGATGGGCTTGGGTGAAAGGCAGGGGTTAGTTGAAGAGTTTTATTCTGTGCTACAGAATTGAGCTTTGACTCAATAAGGAAGGTTTTGGGAAACCCAAAGAATTGAAAGAAAGGAATTCTCTGATCAAATATGTGATTTAGAAAGGTCCCTAGGATGGCAGTACAGAAAATGAATGTGAAGGGCAAGCATGGAGACGAAACTAATTAAGAAGCTGTAGTTATGCTTAAGGCGAGAGGTAAGGGCGTGATCAAGGTAAAAGCAGCAGAGACAGAGGAAAGTGAAAGAACTCAAGAAATTTTAAGGAACGATGACTTGTAGACTCATAGGACATGGGATAAGGGGCACAGAGGAGTCTAATGACTGCCAGCTGATCCCGATCTGGGAGACTGGAAAGATGGCAGTCACCAAAATGAAGAACGTTGCGAGGAAAGCTGGTACGTTTGAAATGATGAGCTCCATTTTGGGTTTGATGAATTTCAGGTTCCTGTGAAACAACCAAAGGCTTGGAGCTCAGGTAAAAGGAGAGGTATCTGGTTCTATAATGGGTCAAATGTTTGTTTTTTCCCCCCAAATAGTACCATTACCACCCAATTTACCCAGGAGTTATTAAGACTCATTTTTCTTCATTTTTTTTCTCCTGCCGTACTCCTTGGGGGGAAGCCTTAATATTACAAGTACTTAGAATAGACGTCAGCTCAGCAGCTAGAACCTGCTTTCAGGTTAAATGGACTGACAGTCCAAATGGCATAAGCCAGAAGAACCCACTGCCTTTAACAGGTAGTTGGTGGGAGCCATGACTATAGCTGGTAAATGAAAAGGCCCACTTCCTTTTCTCATAATTAATCTTGAATTATGCCAGTTTGACTTACATGAGATGTCCAGCTTCTACTCCTCTCCTAAGGCGTGACACTTCTGTAAATAAACTGAGATATGCAGACTGGCGTATAACATGACCCTGCCTATCCTATAGGTTCAGCGGTATGAGGCAGCATCTACAATTTATGGACCACACACTCTGTCTGCTTACATCCAGCTCTTCAGAGTCCTTGCTAAGGCCATTGCTACGGTAATCAAAAATTGCATGCATGTGGGTCCCTAGGGTGGGAGATACAGAGGCAAGCGAAAAAAGAACCTTAGCTGTGAGTGTTCAGTTTTTTAAAAAAACCTCTCTCTATATATGGCTATGAGGTATCCCTAAGAAATGAAACAGGTAGTAAATTTAGATTCAGTAAATGACTTTTGGCAGTGGTAGCTTTTTTCCTGTGTGTTATCTCATATTATCCCCATGACCATTATGTGATGTATGGAAGTTATCATTTTTTCCCCATTTTTCAGATGAGCAAATAGGTTCAGGGATGATAAGTGATCAGGCTTATTATAAGTAGAGACAGTGCTCTCTAATCCCGGCTAGCTTCTCTCTAGTCACTTCAAGAGTTGACTGGATCGTCAATTCTGAGATGCTTAATTTTCATGTTATTATTTCTCTGAAATTGGGATACATCTTCCAAGCAGAGGAATCTTACAATTACAATTGGTAGTATGATTTTACTTTTTTGGTGGTTCAAAAATAGTAATAGCTGTTATAGTCAATAGAGTCTTAGATTTGATGAAGTTTGTCAGTACCTGGGGATACACGTATACATTGTATCTACTTAAAATATGCAGACTTGAGCAACTTGACCTAAAGGAACTCCGCTTGTGGAAATCTTTTCTTTGAAAATAGTTATTTATGATGCTGTACTCTGCTGTCAGATTATTAGTCAGCAAGTAGGATAAAGAATTAAAATAATAACATCATCGCATAATACCACATCAGCCCCAATAAGGCTGTGAAACAGTTGTGGAATAGCGAAGATAATAAATGCCTTTCAGAGAAAGAGCTCGGGTGTATGAAACTGAAACAAACAAAATTGCTGTTTCTATAGGTCAAACAGTTGAATATTGGCAATTTCATATGCTCCCACCTAACTAGTTGCTTATTGTGTGTTTTAAGTTTCAATACAAGGTTTTAGGATATCGTTTAATTGTTACATCATAAAGCTCTTAATTTTAGGTTTGATTTTTTTTCAAAAAGAACTACTTTATTTTTCATCATAGAAACTATAACTATTTGTAGAATATTCAGATTATATAGAAAAAGTATAAATTTATAACACTTCCCTAGAGAGAACCACTATTTAACTTTCACTGCAGTCATAAGTCTATAGCTCTTCCCATGGAAATAGATTCTTCAAATTTTATAGTGATATTTAGGAATAAAAGTATGTCATTTTGTGGAAATTTGTCTTGTAGAATTTTATGATTATATATCTAAGACTAATTATGTGTTCTTAAAAAAAAACACTGAGTATCTCCAAGCCTATATTCTCATTTGTAAAGTGGCAATGATAATAGATTACATACCTATTATAAAGATTAATTATATAAAGTAATTATGAAAGTACATTAAAGTCCTATGAAGGACTATTTAAATTTGAGGTTAACATTTTGATGACATTATTAAAGGTTGCAAATTCTGTGGAAAACACAGATCCAGTGAGGATATAGACTGACCTTAACATATAAATTAAAAATATATTTATTATATTATTTAATCAGCATGGAGGGGGATTTAGGAAAAAAACTTAGTACTGATTCTAGATAAAAGAGACTTAACACTTTAAAAAATTGAAAGAATGATTACAGTGTCATATTACAAAGGCTTATCATGCAGTAGGCTCCTTTTCAAAGTCACACTTTTAAAAATTGGTTGGCCTAGAATCTAAAGCTGTGTAGCATGCTTCCAAACTTATATGCTGATCACTGAACTATACTGCCTGGGGGAGTGAAAGTGTTGCCTCTGACCAAAACTTCTTTCTAGTGACAAAAGTTTAAATTATGCACATGTAGGCTCACATTTTAGCAAACTTCCCCTCACATTTTGTTACAGTAGTTAGCTCTTGGAAGGAGAGAGGGAGGAGGGATGGACTCCTTTAATGAAGGCATTTCTGGGGGTGGGGAACTTGGGAAAGGGTCTTTGCCTCTACGCTGTGCCCTCCTTAAGCAAATGTTCTCTGTTCTAGGACACAGTGGCCAATATGAGCAGCGGTCCAGAGCCACCATTTTTCAAACAACTGATAATTCCGTTAATTCCTAATATTGCGGATAAAGCACCAATAGGCAAGAATTTTGGGGATGTCCTGGAGCCGTTGAATCCTAAATACAGAGTGGTAAGATTCACAAAGAGGTCTTGGAATGCTTCAGAGAAGCCTGTGTTTGTGGATGGGGTGCGGGGCAGGGCGGGAGGAGACCTTGTAAAGGCAACACCTGCTTCTAATGATGCCACAGATTGTCAGCTTTAGCAACAATAATTTTGGTAATTGTTCTTATTTCTACAGAGGCTATGCAAACATGATAATAGGGAAATAATTATTTTTCAGGTGGTAATTATGTAAAACTGAATTTCTAATATCCCAATTATTCTTTTTCTTCTTAAATGAGTGGTCATGGAATCATTCATTGGAGCTCAGAAAAGTTCTCTTAAGTCAGATAGGAAAAGCAAATAGAAATGAATCAGGATTTGTACCACTATTATTTTATATTAACTGTCTTTCAACTTATATGTAATGCCCTTCAAGTTTGTTAAATTATGTATTAGTTTCAATGGGTTTGGGGGCGAGGGTTGAGTCCTTAGAAATTTCTACATATAATATCATGTTACCTGTGATTAAAAACAGATTTAATTATTGCTTTTTGGATTTCTTTTCTGGATACCTTTAATTTTTTTTTCCCCCTTATTGTCCTGGCTGGAATTTCCAAAGACAGTGTTGAATAGAGGTTGTAACATTGGTCATCCTTGTCTTGTTTCTAATACTCACAGAAAAGTGTTTGGTCAATAAATGTAATTTTGTTTTTAGGATTCCTTCTATTTCCTTGTATTCCTGGTTTGTTGAGAGTTTTTGTGAAGAATGGGTGTTGGATTTTTTTCAGATGCTTTTCTATGTCTACTGAGATTATCATGTGGTTTTTGCTTTGCATTCTATTTATATGGTGTATTGCATTAGTTGACTTTCAGATATTAAATAAATATTCATTAGTAGTGGTATATAATCATTTTTATATGCTGTCAAATTTTGTTTGATAATATTTTGCTAAAGAATTTTGTACTCATCCCTATGAGGGATATTTGCCTACTCTTTTCCTGTGTTGCCTTTGTCAGGGTCACACTGTCTCAAGGAATGAGTGAGGAAGTGTTCCCTCCTGATTTTCTGCAAACATGTGCAGAACATTGGTATCATTTCTTTTTTCAATAGCTGATGGAATTTATAAGTAAAGCCATATGGACCAGGGCTTCTCTTTATGACAAAATTTTAAATTACTAATTCATTTCTTTTAGCTAGTTTAGGCCTATGCAGATTTTCTATTGTCTTTAGATATCTGTATTTTTCTAAGAATTTGGGTGCAGAGACCAAATATATACAGCGTCCTCTTATTTCTCTGATCTATAATGTGCATCATAGCTAACTACAACCTACTTAAATATAATAACTTAATTCCAAAAAATATAAAAAGATTGGTCCAATATATCTCTTTTTCCTTTCCCATCCTGTATATTATCACATATAGTATATTTATATATAAATGCAATCATACAGTGTTATAATTTTTGTTTCATACAATCTTATGCATTTTAAAGAAGTGAAGAGAAGATATGGAAGTTATCTTCATAATATTATTTATTTACCTGCATATTGTCCAGTTCTAATGCTCTTTATATCTTTTAAGAATTTGAGTGAACATGTAGCAACATTTCCTTTCAGCCCAGAGGCAGGACTTCCTTTAGTATTTTGTTTTTATGGCAGTTTGCCAACAAGAAATCCTTTTAGCCTTTGTTTATCTGGAATGGCCTTGTTTTTTTTCTTTATTTTTGAAGAATAGTTAGTTTGCCTTCTTGGTTGAGAAATGTTTTTCTTTTACCACTTTGAATATGTTATCCTATTATTTTCTGTCCTTCACTCTCTATTGAGAGGCCAATTGTTAATCTTATTACAGTATTCCTCCCTGTATGTAATGAATCATTTTTCTTTTGCTGCTTTCAAGATTTTTTTTTGTCTTTATCTGTCACATGTTTGCTCTAATGTACCTGAATGCGAAATACTTTGTGATTACCCCACTTGGGATTTGTTGAGTTCCTTGGATCTGTAAGGTAATGTTTGTCAAATTTGGGAAGTTTTCAGCCATTATTTCTTCAATTTTTTTTGTCCTTTTATCTCTTTTCTATAATTCCAGGACTACTGTTTCATGAATTTTGATTTTGTTGATGTTGTTCCACATCTTTCTGAGCTCTATTAATTTTTCTTTAATCTTATCTCCTCTCTATTTTTCAGGTAAGATCATTTATATTGATACATTCTAGTTCACATTCCCTTTGTTCTGACATCTCACATTTGATATTAAGCCCATGTAGTGATTTTTCATTTCACTGTTGTGATTTTCAACTCCAAAATTTCCAATTTTTAAAAATTACTTCTCTTCATTGAGGTTCTTTACTTGTTAAGTCATTATCATCATGCTTTCCTTTAATTCTTTAAACATGTCTAATTCTTTAGACATATTAGTTCTTAGAACATTTTATAACAGCTGCTTTAAAGTCTTTGACTGCTAATACAACATCTGGGTCACAGAGAGGAAGTTTTAATTTCTGCTTTTTTTCTCTTAGTATGGTCACTAATTTCTTGTGTGTACATCTCATAATATTTTGTTGAATACTAGATGTTTTTTGATATATTATGGCAACGCTAGCTTTATATCCCAATTACAGAATTATTGCTTTGTTTGCTTTCTCATTTAAAACTTGGCTAAATTAGTAACGTCTGTCTTTCTTGAAATGTGTAGCTGCTATTATCTTTGCTCAGTTTTTTTTTTAATTCTTTCTTTTACTTTTAAGCCTGGATCCCATGGTGTTGACCCTGTGATTATATCACTTAATGTTCAGCCAGATGTTGGTTCGAGTCTGTGCTTAGATACCTCAGAGAATAAGAATTTCAGTCTCTGCTGATAGATTTAGTGGACTGGAGTGTGTATATAAACTCCAGACTATTTTCCAGTTTTTCACAGCTTTTAATTTCCACTGGGCTCTCTGACGTTTCCTCTGTACCGACACAAAGACTCCATTGGCTAGGGATGTATGGGAAGCTTTGGGCCCACTTCAGTCTTTTGTGTGAATGCTCATACCTCTGGTCAGTCCAGGATAGGAGGAGAGCTTATCAAGAACACTGTGGTTATCTTACGCACCCCAAATGCTATTAAATCCCCGACTAGTCCACCAGCCTAGCCATTAGCCCTCAGTGTTTGCCTTCCACCGAGATGGCCACTTCAGGTGACTATGTTCCAAACCGAGTGCGTGCCTTCTGGCAGCGGAGGAAAGCTACTGATTTCACAGTTGAATTACAGTGCCAAGAGGGTGGGAGCAGCCCTGTTAAGGACACCAAAGACTTGAGCTCTTCTTCCCTTAAGTTTAGTAGTTTTAAAAATAAACATTTTTCAGTTTTGGGTTGATATCAGAAGTGCCAAGATGGTTTTTTGTTTTTTGTTTTGACAGTTTTTTCTACATATATAGTGGCTTTTATAGGGAGAGGATATACTGACCTCCACTCTGTCATGCCAGAAGTACCTGTACCCATTCCTATTGAATTGGCATTTTAGATCTGTATTGGGGTCGTTTCTCATTGTTAAAATGAGTGAGTAAACAGGGAATTGTGAATGTAGGAAAAAAAATCAAGGAAAAGAATACTTTTAAGGCTGAGGATAATTTGGCTAACCAGATACCAGATATAAAGTTTAGTTTTTAAATAAACCATAATACTGGCAGAAGGGCCAGTTGCTCTTATAAGTGGTGTATTGATTTTTTTCAGGAGATTTTAATTGATTGTTGTTGGCATATTTTGCTAACTGTTGGTAAAGCTGGCTAATTTGGTAATCTCACTGGTGAAAATGAATAAAAGGAGATGAAATAAATTGTTGACAATAATTCAGAGAGTTAATAGTCAAGTCAATATTGAGCAGCACATCATCTCTGTGGAGATGGCCAACACTGATTCTGAATCCATGGAAAGTTTTTACTAAAAAAAGTGTTTTTAATGTGAGCTAGGTCTTGGAGGGTGAGTAGGAGGTCACTGTGCCCATCAAGACATACCATCTCTGGGGTGTATAGATGGGAGAGGGCTTAAGGTGGAAGAGTGGGTGGAAACTTATCTGTAAAAAGTCTTGTGTGTACCATGGTAAGTGATGGGAGCATATTTATTTGTTTGTTATTTAAAAAATACCTTTAATGATGTGTATGGTAAGGTAAATACACACCCTGTTACTCCATCTTATATCTTATATGTGTAAGTGCAATATTAAGCCATCCATGGAAAGTTTTGATGGCTCTTGCTTAATTTAGTCCATTTCCTATATGTGTGTGGGAGGGAGGTATAAAAAAAAAATCAAAGACTGAAGAAGACATTTTAATGTGCTGTCATGAATATGAACTATAGTTCTACATCTTTGTTGATATCTGAGTCTACCAGAAGAAAATTCATTGGCAAAAATTCTGGAGTAATTTGCTGATCAAAAATACCTGTGTCCATTGCTGCGAGGGTATTGTTTCTAATATTCTAAGAAGATAACTCACTTGATTAAATAGAGTAAAATATATACAGGTGCCCAAAATCCTAGAACATTTCATAAACAATGGTCCAAAGATGAGCACAGCAAAAAATACTTTCATTAGAACTCATAAAATAAATTTTTATTTTCAGGGAGATATCGCTGAAGTTACATTTGTAGGTGCTAACCCAAAGAATTCAGCAGAAAACCGGGTAAGCATAAATGATTCTTTTTACAAATTTAAATTCACCTTCTAGCCTTTCATTCACTTGACTATCCCTTTAGAGGTTAACAACAGGAAGGCAAAATGTTCCAGCTTGCTTTTCAGCTGATTTTGTAGGTGTGAGAAAATTTTCAGTGGGAACAGTTAATGTGGAATTGAGTCTGGGGAAAAAAAACACACAGGAGACATTTAACTGTCTCTACTTAGGACCACATATAACACAATACACGGAGAACTGTATTGTCTCTTAAGAAGATGTAAGTTTGAGTAAAATCCCATTTATCTATTCCAATTTAGAAATTCTATTAAATTTGGTAAAATCATCACAGGACCAACAGTGAAGTGTTCCTTTGCATCCTCCCTACTCCCTCTTTGGCTCCTCTCCTCCTGCAGAGTGATCCTGCACCCCTGAGCGGGGTGCTCTCCTGGCTGGGGGCCCTGACGCATGTGCTTTACTTTATCTCGCACTGTCTGGCTCCCTACTCTTTGCAACTGGCCATACTAGGATAGTTATTTATTAGTCTTGAAAAATGACTTCTCTAACATAAAAACAGATAATATATGAGTGCTTAAGATGGAATGTGAAAGGGCCCCTGTGTGCATAAACCTTTTGGAGATAATCACTGTTAATAGTTCGTTACGTACCATTTTATGTTTTTTTATTTTATCATATGTATGATAGAGAGAGAGAGAGAGAGAGAGAGAGAGAGAGAGTGTGTGTGTGTGTGTGTGTGTGTGTGTATAACATATCTGTGAATAAAACGAAGTGATTTTACTCCTCTGTAGCTCCCTTAGAATATTCTTATAAGTCCACAAGCAATAACCAGACACATTCTAGTTGTAAAAATTCAAAGAATAAGGAAATATAGAGGAAGCATTGTATGGGTATACAAAAGTGATTTCTAGGTCAGATTATTTTACTGTGGCTGAGGATGCATTCACTCTGTTGATCAGTTGTTCTTTCCTGGGCCCATTGTCACTTATACCCCAAAACAGCTTTCTTCCAAATGATCCTTTCCACTTCCGTTCATTAAAATATCATTACTGCTGTTTGATAACAATTGCAGCAATATGATATTGTCAAGAGGGCATTGGGGAAAAGTGTTCTATGCTTGAATAATTAACATGTACCTGTTTGAAATAACTTCTCTAGGCAGTCATGCTGTGCCAGAATATTTACATGTTTGTTAACATTTCTTTTCTGAGGATGGCCAGGTGTTGTGGTAACGGGTGTTGTGGGTTAGCTGTTATTTGATATCCTTAGGGTGGCGAAATATTAATACTGTCATCATCATTGCCATGGAGAAGCAGAAGTAAAAAATTCCTAAATTGTGCTGGCGAGAATAAAATTAATTTCTAAGAAGGCTCGGGGGCTCGGCACAAAGCAGCTCCCTGCACCCGTTGTTAGTAATAATCGTCGTATCCTCACCACTATCGAATGTTTACTATTTTCAGCCACTACGCTAAGGGCTTCACATGCATCCTCATATGAGTCAAATATAATCTTTACTACTATCCAGTGAGTTACATTTCATCATCCTAGTTTTACTGAGACCTAGAGAGGTTAGGTAACTTGCATGAACTAATTGTGTATCTGGAAGAGATTAAGGCTGGGAGATGGGGAAGGGGTAGTCATGTAACTCGGATACACAGTGGCCTGGACTCATTCTCTGATCTGTCCTCTAGACTCAGGAACCAGGACCCACTCTGTTTGCCACCCCATCTAAACCCTCAATGTTGCTGTGCTCTAAATGGTCAGAAGTAACTCTCTTTGCAAGTCACCATGGTTATGAAAACATCTTTATTGAATATAATCCATCAGTTGAATAACTAGAAAAGAATTTGAAATATTCCTCTGGCCCAGATGCAGTTATGTGATCCATTCAGCAAAAGTTTATTTGAGTACCTGTAAATGGCGGGTATAATGGGCTGTGAAGGACAGAAGTGCGAATTAGACCCAAGTCATGCCCTTAAGGACCACAATGTAAAGATTTGTATGGAAAAAAGGAGATGTATGGCCTTCATATCTTTTGATTTGTTATATTATTCATATCTGTGCTTTATTTGAAGTTGAATTCTTGGTCTGAAATAAATTATTATAGCAATTTTCCAATGGGAAAATAAAAACTTGCTTATGATGAGCTTTCTGGAAATCCATGATAAAATATAGGAATTCCTTTTAGTACCCTAGAACAAGGGGGGTCTATGCATTCTTTTCATGTTTTTCACTTTGGGCGATATATTTACTAATAATGCATATACCTGGGGATGGAAAGGTGAGGAGACTTTCCCATTTTCTCTCCTAAATTGTGAGGTGACTAGAGAAACTTTTGGAATATAGTTCAATATACATGTTGTGAAAAGGTTTGACTTATGCCTTTTTAAATCTCAAAATTTATTTTATCTCTTCTCTACCCTAATTTACAAAATTTGCTATTAGCTCTGAAATGATGTTTTATTCAATTTTCTTTAAAAAGTCATGGATTTTCATAGGCTGACTAAATTAACATTCTGAAAATATTGCATAGAATATTAAGAGGAATGCCTAAGAATTTGGATGAAATTCTTATACATTTTGATTCAAGGTATTGGAAGGTTAGCACAAAGTCAGCAAGGGGTGTATTCACAGACACATTGCTTCTGTGACTGTTAAGTGTCTGATCAATTATATTAATTGCATTTCAGACCCATCAGACTTTCCTCACTGTGGAGAAATATGAGAATTCTTCAATGGGATGGCAGGTAGTGCATAATGATGCCTCCTGGGAGACTCGGTGAGCATGTCTATCGAATATTTTGTCTTTAAAGCTTTGGAAACAGTTGGTTAGTGATGTAAGGAAGACAAATGGGAAGACTGGCTCAATACATCATATTAACGATATCAAATTCCCAGCTGTCTGGCCATATTTAGTTGGTTTGTTAGACTTCATTTCAATTCTATTTTTCTACAACACTGTGGTTTATGCTTTTGTGAGATTAGGTGCTAATGAGGTTATGGCCTCCATTCGTATAAACATCTGTTAATTTTTTTTCCATTGTCAAAGATGTTAGTCCTAAAAGCTGTCTAGTGTTCTTGCAAATTGGTTGAAAGGGGTGCTGGGTGAAGGCAATGAGATAGCTCTGTAGAGCCTGACATTTCTTCCAGAAAAATAACGAGTCTATACCCAGCATGTGTTGTGTGTTTATATGTGGTCAATGATTCTTCACTTGAATTACTAAAACACAAGAGCCTGAGTGTTTAAATCTTACTGACTAAAGAAAAAAAGAAGTATGCTCACAGAGTTTCCTCACAGGAACATATTGCTGTGGCTTTTGTTACCAAATACAGTACCTGAGCCGAATAGATATTTTGAAGATTTAAAAATCTATCTAAAATAAGAAAATGTTTCTGTTCCCAATTTTACAAATTTTACCACAGGACAGTGGCATGGAAGTGGGCAAAAACTGGGCAATTTGTTTCTAATTCAGATAACCTTAAACTAAGTGATTATTTGTATGTTGGTTTAGTTCACATGGTTGAAAATAGAGATTTGACTATACTGTGGCCCATTTGATAGACATACATAAATATGCACATACTTTTTCCTCTGATCTTTAGGACTCCAGGCTGTAGGTGGTTAACAACAAGTAATAAATATATACTTATTGTTAGCATAAAGTTATACAGACAGTAAAAAGGGTGACTTATTTTCAAAAGCCCAAAATCAGAATAGCAGTCCCCACTGAGATGATGTATAGCTCTGTGCTTTGTTCATCAGCCTCAGGACTGTCCACTATTAGTTGAGAGTGGAGGGCTTACTGCTGAGAAACAGACTGCCAAGCACAAGCCAAATACTCGGGGGATTTACTCTCTATATAGCTGAGGATATCGGTTAGTCGGTCCATTGTATCTCACTGTCTCCGGGAGAATGTCTGAACACTGTGTCATGGTCTGTACGGACCAATGGGTCTGACTGCATCTGTTTCTATCATCTCAGCCCCACTTCTGCAGTTGACTGTTCCCTGTTTCTACTGACCTGCGTTCTGTTCCTTGGCTGTACCAAGTTTGCTCCTGCTTCAGATATTTGCCACTCTCTGTCTCCCCTACCTAGAGTCTTCTTCCTCTAATCATGTGTGGGTTCAGTTTAAATGATATCTCCTTAGAGATACCTCTGTCCTGCTTTCTTCATTTCACATACCATTTCTGAAACCATTTGTGGTTTACTTGCTTATTGCCTTTCTTCTATCACTGAGAAACACAGAAACTATGGACCATGTCTGTCTTGCTCATTGGCGTATCCTCAGAATAGAGCCTAACAGATATGCTCATGAAATATACATTTTAAAAAATGAATCTAGATGTGAAAAGAAGTGTCAGTTGAAGCACAAGATGACAAGGGCTAAAAGGATGGTATAGGAGTTCTAAAGCAGTAGACATCTGTGTTCTGAATATCAGGTAAGGCTTCCTGGGGTGGGCAAAGTTAGGCAGGTAGAAAGGTGGATCAAGCAAAGGTATTTCTACAAATGGCTGTTCCTTAAAAGCCTTCTTCTAGAAAGTGTTTATCTCTAGTTTGTTGATTGCTATACTCTCAATATCTAGACTAGTGCCTTGCTTATGGTAGGTACTCCCTGAATATTCATTTAATGAGTAATCATATTTTTTCTAACCACACACTTTGTAAGAGTAAAATTGAGCTTGTTTGTTTGTTTCCTACCAACAGTTTCTATTGGCACAAGGGATTACTGGGTCATAGCAATGCAACGGTACAATGGCATATTCCAAACACTGCCCAACCTGGAATCTACAGAATAAGATACTTTGGACACTTTCGGAAGCAGGACTTTCTCAAGCCCGCTGTCATACTTTCATTTGAAAGCACTTCCTCCGCTTTTGAAGTTGCAACAACTTAGTAAAAAGTTGACACAGCATTTAAAGAATAGCATTTGCTTTGTATAAATTATGTAACTGATTTCATATGAATGTAAGCCATTATGATGACTCTGATGTTGTCCCAGTTTGAAGTTTACTGCTAATGGGACAGGGGTGCGTTGAGGGTGTGCGTGTGTACATACATGTGTGTGCGAGAGTTGTTCCGTTTACCTTGCTCGAGCAGTTTTGTACCTCATGGCCTACAGCATGATTTCCCTTGGGAAATTGTGACTGTTTAAAGCAATAGTTCCCCCAACACAAAACTTCTGAAATGTTAGTAAGAGTGGTTGAAGATGGGTGAACAAAGTTTAAACTATTTATTTATCGTATTATTGAATGTTAGCACATGGAAATGTTTAAAGAGATCATCTAGTTTGAGCCTCCATTTTGCAGGTGGGAAAATGAGATTTTATAAATTTCAGATTAGCATGAAGCTAGCGGACATTCCCCCAGTCACATTTAAAAATATTATATAAACAATGACCATAAATATATAAACCCCATTAGAGAAAGTAGCACGAAAATTAGCATGCCAGTTTCTCTATGTCGAGCACAGCCTTTCAAAGCAATCACTCTGGAGTTGATATGCCCAATCCAGATTTGTTGTTGATGCTCAGATCATTTCTGGAATTGCCTTCAGGGCCCATTTACAGAACACAAGACGTGATATTTTGATCATGGCTTGTGTTTCCCTAAGTGCCCTTATCCCACTAAATTGTGTCATTCCCAAGACTTGTTCTCAGTGATTTTGACTCTTTTCACTAGTCACATTCACCACAAAGCTTTGCTATTAGTGTAGATATTAAAATAAAAGTGATATTGACTTGGAAGGGAGTCCTCAAAGGGACTAAATTCACTTACTTGTTCTTTTATTGCTTGCTAACTCAACTCCCTCACCCCCTCACTTATGGACCCATTCAATTGTAAAATTTTCAAGACTTACTCTCATGCTCAGCATTGTGCAAATGTCTGGTACAATGATAGTGAGTGAGTTCAGTCAGTGAGACCATATTTGGGATGCATGCATAAGTGTAAAAAGGCGACTGTTTGAAGGAGAAAATAATCAGTTCAATACACACATTCTGGGGAGGCATTTAAAAATCAGTAATCTTCAAGTCATATCTTGTATATCTTCTGTGTTGGGTACTCTAATTTTAGTGGAAAGAGCCTCCAGACAACTTGGAAAAAGCTGTTTTGAAATATAAGAAATACTCAGCCTAATGTTCCAAAGAATGAAATATGACAACGTGACATCGGTTGCCTGATGGTATTAACTGCAGTTAAAATTATCCAAGTTAACTAGGAGCTCCCAGGCTGTAAAATAAACTTCCAAAAGCCAAGTCATGCTTTTGCATGTATGTAAAAAATTCAACAATTTAGGGAAAAATCAACCTTTATTTCAAAAACAAACTTTAAAGTTTGAAAATAGTAATGATATTAATAATGATAATATTAATACTCACGTACGTAAGCCTTCAACATGCATTGGAATGACCCTGGGATGCTTTTTGATGAGCCAGGACTCTGCATTACAGGCGCCACAGAGATTTACTGGAGCATAAAAGAGGCCGACCTGATCCGTTAGTGTCAAAAGATAGATTCAATCTGTGTTTGTGGCTGCAGCTCACTGGGGCCAAACCATGTGGAGAAAACCCCTGGAACTTGTGGAGAATGTGGGAAAAGGGGCTAGACTAGTGGGAGAATTCTTTTGGAGATTTTATTTCTTGTGTCAAAGTGTCTGTGTTTTATTTGTTGTACTCTGTTTATCCTCGTTTTAAGGATGCTGTGACTTCTTCGAAAAGTACTGTATGATCCCTCTGTTTTTCAATGAGTATTATAAAAATTGTCAATATTCAACAGAATGTTTAATAAAATAACTACCCTCGAGAAAGTATTGTCTAATGAGAGGTGGTGTAGACAAATGAATAGTTTTTTTTTCTTTTTAAGAGGAGGAACAAATGATGATGGGTTCCATGTGAATCAGGTTGGAAAATGATATAAATG
The DNA here is from genome assembly GCA_004026545.1 of Mormoops blainvillei. Lineage (NCBI taxonomy): Eukaryota > Metazoa > Chordata > Mammalia > Chiroptera > Mormoopidae > Mormoops > Mormoops blainvillei. The sequence goes on along the minus strand of PVJD01002566.1, from coordinate 135,757 downwards.
ATCTTTGTAAGTAACTACCCAAACATCAGGGAACCACTTCATCAGTTCTTCCCTGCGCTCCAAAGATTTACTCTTGGTCATAACATATGGTTGATGTTTTTTTACAAGTAGGGCAACTGAGAGTTTCCTAGACAGGTAGTTAATTGTGAAATTGTTTTATAAACCAATTCTGAACAAAGAGGCTAAGAATAAATCTACTTGTGAATATCTTTTTCCCATTTGCCCTCTTAATTCTTCTCCAATATAAGCAAGTGCACATCCTTTTCTAATATCCATATATGGATAATCTTTAGCCAAAATATTTCAGCATTAAATGATTTTTTTCATGTACCTATTTCTTCCAAATAGCATTTTTCACTTCTGGGTATCCCGATCTGATCTGCTGGTTTATACTGGCTTTTCAATTTCACATTGTATAGAAAACCAGAGAGAGAAATTTGTGTATTTCCTACAGGATTAATTAGAATGCATTCAGCTATAATGAAGACAATATTCCTGATCAACAGGGATCCAAACACTAGAATCATTTGCAATCTCCCACAGCATAGGTGACAATTTCAGGTTTGGTGTAGCCACTCAGGGATGTTGGTCCCTTTTTTTTTGTTTTTTTAAATCAACTAAAAATATGTTAAGTATAACCATTCTTTTTTTTTAAACCCTGGTTGAACTTCTACTTTTTGAAACTAGGTTACTGAGCTATAATTTTATTTTCATTTTTTTTACTTAAAAATTTTTATTGTATTTTTTTCCATTACCGTTTAATCCCCTTATACATCACCCCACCCCCACTCCCCACAATCACCACATGGTTGTCCATGTCCATAAGTCCTTATTACTTTTTGGTTGATCCTTCCACCCCCTGGATTCCCCTCCATAGCTGTCATCCTTCTTTATATCTATGAGTCTGTGGCTTTTTTTCTTAACATATTAATTTAACTCTTACTCTTGTCCCTTCAATTAAAAGATGCCTGGGACTACCTCGTGTCTTCATACAATTGCATGAAGCAGCAAAAAGGAAGAGGAAGATTCTTCTCAGAACGACTTTTTTGGAAGGAGGAAAATATTGGTAGAATCACACGTAGAATTTCCCTTACATTTTCTTTTCCAGAATTGTGTCATAATAGCATTTTTAGCCTCTAGAGAGGGAGGCATGTTTTCATAGAAAGAACGGAGAGCCAGTGGCAGTAGTTATTCCCTTAGCATATCAGCCCAAATATGTTTGTTGTGCTGCAACTTTAGAAATTTATTTCTTGATCCCACCATATGTTCATCAAGGTCAGCTGTTCCACATCTTGTCACCCAGCTCAGGCTGACAGGGGCTCTCACTCAAAGCCTGCTTTTTTGATTAGGGAACAGGGATATGTGCTTCCATGATCGGGGTACATGAAATGGGGGTCATGCACCAGTTCTTAAAGCTCCCACTGGATGTGATACAAATCAGTTTCATATTTTTTGGGTAATGAATTGAGTAGCCTATTTGTGACCAGCCTTAATGGTGACCACAAAAGACAAACCATCATATCATTATCTAATTTAATGGCCCTTTGAAATGATTGGAACTAGTTTTATTCTAGGAAATGTAGTTTAGAAAAGAACACATCTAGGAACCCTGATGATGACAGTACTTACTTTCTGTATTGCAAAATGTATTCATTTGTTCAGGAAATTTACATTGAGTACCTATATACCAATTACATACTGAGTGGAAAGTGTTATGCTAAGCACCAAAGATAGAATAATGATGAAGGCACAGTGAATTATTGCCATCAAGGAACTTAGAGCTTAATAGAAGAAGCAGACAGGTAAATAGGCAATTCTGTATGGAATGACCCATACTGCCACAGTAATTTAGGGTGTTAGAGATGGTCTAACACCTTACATGGTCATGGGGATAGTGTAACTTTCTTGGAAGAAATATCATCTAAGCTAAGACCTAACAGATATGACAACTAGGAGAAAGATAATTGTGTGTGTGCGCACATACATGCATGTATGCAGGACCAGTAGACTTTTCTAGGTAGATGGAATAACAGATGGTTTATCTGGGCTGCATAGAGTGCAAGGGAAAAGTGGTCAGAAATGTAGCACCAAACTTTGCCTTTCTAAATTTAACTTGGTTTTATATTTGTATTTGCATTTTCCCTCTTGAGATTCTTCCTTTTCAATATAGAGGGCTTGAATGTAGTTCCCTCTTACTATACTAATGAAACACATCTTTTATAAGCAAGGATACTGGTTTTGGTTTCCAGTGAACAAAACTGGGTGTCAGCCTTCTGCTGTCATCGTCTGTAACTATGTCTCTTGGAATTAAATTTATGAAAAGACTTCTTTTGCTTCTGTCCATCTGATATTTTCAAATCTTGATTTCTTTTTGATTTTTTTTATACTTACTAAGTTGGCAAATACAGCCAATAGGACCATTCTCTCCCTTTAGATGGAATCTATAAATACATAGCATATATTTATATAAGTGTGTATAAATACTAAAAACTGGACCCACTGACATAAACTTAAAGTACTTTGGCAAGTATAATTGCAAACTATCAGATACTCAGCCTCTGTTAATTTTTTTCTGGCTGTGTTTTAGGATAATGAGCAAACTAGAAGCCTGGGTTATTGCCTCAACACTAACCAGGGGAAAACAGATCTGCCGCCCTTCAGGTGTTGGGAAAGATTGACTTTATTGTATTCTCTGTTTTATTATATCTTTTCTATTCAATACAACAGAATCAACTTTTACGTAAGACCAGACTAAGTGAAATGAACATAGTAACTTAAAATCCAAGAGCAATTGCAAACTGGGAATAAAGTCCAACAGAGACATACCCCAGCCCCTAAATGGCCAACAAATTCATAGAGAAATGCAAAGAAATATGAGGTTTGTCTGGAACAAGTCCAACCATTGTTAATATAACAAGAACAGTTTGTGTGACATCAATGTAACCTGGCAGTCAAGTGGAGTGGACTAGAATGCACATGTGTGAACAATGACGATTTCACTGTACTAGTGGGGGCAGTAGATGCCATTGAGTGAGCATGTGTACTGAGTGACCATCACATTCATAATGACTGAGTAGAGCAACGAATCTACAACAAATTTTGTGCTAAGCTTGAACTTCCTCCATGGAAACTGGATGATTCAGAAAGCTGCAACAATGAGCAACTGGTAATTGGCAACATCAAGACAGTGTACCTGCTCATACATCACATCTTGTACAGAGGTTTTTTGATGAAACATCAAATTGCCCAGGTGACTCAGCCCCACTGCAGCCCAGATTTGGTGTCCTGTGACTTCTGGCTTTTCCCAAAACTAAAATATAAAAAAAATCTTTGAAAGGGAATAGAGTTCACACTGTTGATGAGATTCAGGAAAATGTGATGGGGCAGCTGATGGTAATTGTGAGAACTGTGTAAGGTCCCATGGTGCTTACTTTGAAGGGGACTGAGGTGTCATTATCCTGTGTACAATGTTTCTTGTATCTTGTATCTTCTTCAATAAATGTTACTATTTTTCATATTGCATGGATGGATACTTTCTGGACAGATCCTGTACATCCTTAAGTGGAATTTCAATAAATTAGTGTGTATGGTTTTATAAATAAAGTTGGTGCCAACACAATGAATAAGACATACACTTTGGATGTCTTTCCAACACAGTGGATGGAGTTGTGCTGACCCAGTGCCACTCTATATTATTAGTTCCTCTTAAACTCAAGTCTACAAATGCAAAATATTTCACTGGGACTTAGGGGTAGCTTATAAGCATGGGGCATAAATGGGGAGTTGAATAAAGCGAAAGGAAGAACTAGGTTTTAGAGTCTGGTCAACTTGGATTGAATTATGGCTGTGATGTATGGGCTGTAATGTCCCTGGCTTATGAAATGGTGATGGCAATAATGACCTTCTATGATTGCTAAGGATTTGTGTTTATAGTTAAGAGAAAATATTCTGGAAACTTACTGGTTCAAATTCTAGTTATCATTTATTTGGTGTCAGATCCCGAGGAAGTTACTTAATTAAAGCCATAGTTTCTTAATGGATCTCAATTTCTTGTGTAAAATGAGAACAATAAAAGTACTTACCTTTTAGTGTGTGAGATTAAATTAAGATAAAGTTGTTGGTGCAGCGCTTGGCATATGATATGTGCTTGATTTACTTCGCTGTTAATTAACTTAGCTATCACTGAGTGCTATATAAGATGATGCATCTGAATACCTGGGCAAGAGCAGGAAATAGGAATCCCTCCATCATGAACAAAATCCATGATTTGCTCCAAAGACATTATGCTTTTCCCAGTATTTTTCAAAGTTGTGCTCTTGACATCCCTAATATTAGTGCAGGAAGAGTAGGAGTGGGGAAAGATTTGAACTGTGAGGCTATTAGGGCTGTCAAGTTTGAGAAATAATGGAGGTCATAAGGTTGGATGGTATAAAACCATATAGTTGAAATAGGCACAACTTAGTGATTGACTAGATGGAGAGGAGGGGGAAAGACAGGGTTTTAAAAATAAAACCCCTGAAACATTGGGTGATTTGACAGGACATCCAGGTAGCAAAGTCTACACACAGAAGTGTGGAGTGGGGGCGTTGGAAAGAAACTGGGGCAAAATATAGAGACACGGGAAGCATCAATTTCAAACCAATACTAAAAACCAAGAAAGTTGAGGACTTCGAAAAGGAGGGCCTATAGGATAACGAAAACAGCCTGTGATGGCAGGCTTTTGAGGAACACCTACTTTTAGGAGGGGAGAGGAAGAGGACCAGAAAATACTATTACTAAGAAGAAGAAACAATTAGGAGGTTAGAAGAGTGCAAAGAAAGAATTCCAAGAAGTTCAATTATATCAAATGTTACAGAGAAGCTAAAAAGAGTTAAGGAGTTGAATTAAGTCTTCGAAACTTAAAAGTGAGCAATGGCATAAGAACAGAAGAAGGGACTATGCAAAAGACCGAGAAGTGTTATTGGGTTGATTGGATGCAGCAGAGACAGTTAGTGGCCGTTCCACATCTGCCCTCCCATTCTTCTATAGAGATAGTTCTAACTGGTAACAGGAACAGGACTACATTTCTCAGCCTGGATGGAACCCAGGACTGAATATGTCAGTTGACTATAGCCATCTAACTATGTTCTGCTTAATGGGATAAGAGAAATGGTATGCTCTCTTTTCCCACTTGTGCTCTCAACAGAAATAGTCATATGTTCCCTTTCTCCAATTCTCTTTCTGATAACTGTGTAACAGACATGATGACAAACGCTGGAGTGGCCGTCTTGAGCTCAGGGATGGAAGCTTCATGTTAAAAAAGATGCCTGGGTTCCTGATAGTTCCAGATAGTCAAATCGTCCCTCAACTGCTTGTTCTCAGATGATTAACCAAAGGGAAAAGAAACTTCCATTTCATTTTTCACTATTGCATTTCACTGTTAGAACAGCTGAACAGGCTTCTAACTACCGTACTGATTATATAGCCCCCATGAAAGCCACAATCTAGGGGGTTTTTTTCCTACTTTTCCTAGAACAAAATCAAAATACGATAAAAAAATAAAATCAGAAACCAGATATTTGCAAGCACACCCAAGGAAAATGGTACAGTGGCTCTTCTTCCTCTCTCCCTCCCTTTCTTCCTTCCTTTCTTCCTTCTTTCTTTTTCAATTTCTTTTGAGTCTCTGGCTGTGTTGAGTTGAACTGTGTCCCCTTAATGAGATATGTTAAAGTCCTAATCCCAAGTACCTCAGCATGTGACCTTGTTTGGAAATAGGGTCATGGCAGGTGCAGTTAGTTAAGATGGAGCCATCCTGGTGTCCTGGCTGGTGTGGCTCAGTGGATTGAGCGGCAGCCTGTGAACCAAAGGGTTGTGGTTCTATCCCAGTCAAGGTACATGTCTGGGTTGTGGGCCAGGTCCCCAGCAGGGGGCGCACAAGAGGCAATCATGCATTGATGTTCCTCTCCCTCTCTTTCTCCCTTCCTTTCCCCCTGTCTAAAAATAAAATAAATACAACCTTAAAAAAAAAAAAGATGAGGCCCTCCTGGGTAGGACAGACCCCTAATCTAACATGGCTAATATATTTATGAAAAGAATGCCATGTAAACAGATACACGCAAGGAGAATGCAATGAGAACATTAAGGCAGAGACCGAGTGCTGTGTCTATAAGCCAAGAAATGCCAAAGATTGCCAGTAAACCACCTGTCAGCACTTGACCTTGGACATCTAGCTTCCAGTACTGTGAGACAGTGTTTGTATTACTGTTGTTTAAGGCACCCAGTGAGTGGGATTTTGTGATGGCTCTCCTGGGAAATGAATACACTGACCAAAGGGTTAATTTTCGCTTTTTTAAGGCATCTGTCAAAGAGATTCTTGGGTGGCTTCTAGTTTAGAGGACCTGGTAATTATGCCTGTGCTTTACTCTCCTGGGTAGTAGGGTCACTTTATGGCAACTGGTCTCATCTATCATTGGTTGCTTTTGAGTGTCATCTGTCACTGTCAAACACTATGGTAAATTCTGAAACTAATTTACATATTATAAAAAGCCAAATAAATCAGCTATGATGAAGCTCTAACTAAAATTTTATGGAGAATAAACATCTTATAATTTTGGGAATTGATATTTTATGGGTTGAGGGTCAGATTATGAATATCTAATATATATATTTGTAAGATGACAGAATCAGGACAAATAAAATCATGAATGTTTATTCTCAGCTTCTATTGAAATGAGCTGTTTTCTCCTCTCCAGTTTACTATACATGCATGTATTATAGGCTCTGCTGCAAATACAGGATATGTCAGTGTAGAGTCCATCTTTCTGTTTACTTGGAGGTGATACTGGAAGGAAATCTGGATATACTTGAAGAATTGGTAGTACCAGTTTTATTTATTTTTATTTTTTAAATTTTTATTTATTTATTTGTATTGGGTATATTTTATTGAGTATGCTATTACAGTTATCCCATTTCCCCCCCCATATCCCCTCCGACCTGCACCCCATCCCGTCATCCCCACACCTCTTAGTCCATGTCCATGGGTTGCACACCCCAGTTCTTTGGCTTCTTAATTTCCCACACTACTCCCAGCCTCCCCCTGGCCACTTTGTTTTTTGTTTGTTTTTGTCAACATTTTCCTGCCACCACTTTCCCCAGTTTTAAATTAAAGCAGAAAATGGTGTATTAATGTTGTAGAAAGGTATTGCAAAAATAGTAACAATGAGGTTTTTACTCCATGTGGGTTAGTCATTTCTTGTTTAAATAAATGACTACTTAATTAGATTCATACCATCAATGTATGGAGGTTCCCTTTTTCTACACATCCTCTCCATTATTCTTCTCTTGTCTTTTTGATGATAAACAATGATATGTCATTGTGATTTTGATTTTCATTTCCCTTATAATTAGTGATATTGAGCATCTTTTCATGTACCTGTTGGCCATTTGTATATCTTCTTTGGGAAAATGTCTTCTCGGGTCCTCTACACATTTTTAAATTGGATTTTTGTTGTTACTGTTCAGTTGTATGAGTTCTTATATTTTTTGGATATTAACCCCTTATCAGATGCATGGTTTGCAAATATTTTCTCCCATTCTATAGATTGCCTTTTCATTTTATTGATAGTTTCTCTTATATGCAGGTTTTTAGTTTGATGTAGTTCTACTTGTTTATTTTTTCTTTAGTTGCTTGTGCTTTTGGTGTCATATCCAAACATGTTGCCTAGGCAAATATCAAGGATCTCTTCCCCTATGTTCTTTTCTAGGAGTTTTATAGTTTCAGGTCTTATGTTTAAGACTTTAATCCATTTCAAGACAATTTTTGTGAGTGGTGTGAGATAGGTATCCAATTCATTTTTCTGCATGTAGTTATCCAGCTTTCCCAATGCCATTTATCGAACTGACTATCCTTTCTGCATTGAATATGACCTCCCTTGTCAAATTTTAGTTGACTGTACATGTGTAGATTTATTCCTGGGCTCCTGATTCTCTTCTCTTGGTTTATATGTCTGTTTTTATGTCATTTTGATAACTATAGCATTGTAGGATAATTTGAAATCGTGAAGTAAATGCCTCCAGCTTTATTCTTCTCAGGATTTCTTTGGCTATTTGGGGTCTTTTATAGTTTCATATAAATTTTAGGATTGTGTGTTTTATTTCTGTGAAAATTACCATTGTCTTTTTTCTTTGTTATAATTGACAGTCTATTAGTTTCAGGCATCCAACATGATTCTATATTTGTAGACATTGTGAAATGATCACCACAATAAATCTAGTTAACACCCATCACCATACATAGTTACAATTTGTATGTTTGAAAGTTGCTAAGAGAGCAGGTCTTCAAAGTTCTCATCACAGGGAAAAGAATTTGCCATTGGAATTTTGATAGGGATTGCATTGACTCTATAAATCTTTTTGGGTAGTATGGATATTTTAACAATATTCTTGCAATCAATGTACATGGGCTCTCTATTTTTTTGTGTGTTCTCCTCAATTCTTTCATTAAAATCACATAGTTTTCATTATACACATATTTTATTTTCCTGGTTAAGTTCATTCCTAAGCATTTTATTGTTTTTGATGCTATTGTAAATAGGATAGCACATTTAATTGCTTTTTGGGATATTTTGTCATCAGTCTATAGAAATTTTTGTGTGTCGATTTTATATTCTGCAACTTTACTGAATTTATTGATTAGTTCTAACAATTTTTTGGTGGAGTCTTTAGGATTTTCTCTATATAGAATCATATCATCTACAGGTAAATACAGTTTTACTTCTTTCTTTCTGATATGGATGACTTTTTGTTTTTTAAGCCTTGTGTAATTGCTCTACCTAGGGCTTCAACATCTTAGAAGAAAAACTTTCAGCCTTTCGCCATTGGGTGTGATGTTAGCTACGGGTTCATTGTATCTGGCTGCTATTGTGCAGGGGGTGCTCTTTCTGTACCCAAGCTGTTGAGGCCTTTTGTCATTAAAGGCTGTCGCATTTTTTCAAATGCTTTTTGTGCATCTACCATGATGATCATATGATTTTTATCCTCTGTTAATGTGGTTTATCATACTAATTGATTTGCAAATGTTGAACCACTGTTTCATCCCAGGGATAAATCTCACTTGAACATGGTATATGACCCTTTTAACATGCTGTTGAATTTGGTTTGCTGATATTTTGTTGAGAACTTTTATCTTTGTTCACTAGGGATATTGGTCAATAGTTTTCTTGTAGTGTCCTTATCTGGCCTTGGTATCAAGATGATGCTGGCCTTATAAAATGAGTTGGGAGGTGTTTTTTTCTTATTTATAAGGTAGCATATTATACATGCTCCTTTATACTTTCCTTAGTTTACTTAAGGCAATTTCATTTCAGGGTGTAGATATATTTCTTTTCCTTTTTTATATCTTCCTAGCACCATAGTTTGTATATATGTTATAGTGTGTCAATCAGTCTTCTGTTGTTAAACATTTGGAGTGTTTCCAGTCTTTTGCTATTACAAATAATGTGTATATTTTGCCAGTGTATTTTTGAGCTAGATTCCTAGATCTGAGATTGCTGGGTAAAAGATAAACATGTATGTAATTATAAATCACCAAATTTCTCTCCACAGTGTTTGTATCATTTCACATTCCACTCAGTATTGAATGAGAATGTCTGTCTTCCTAGAGCCATGATAACAGTATGTAACTGTCAAGTTTTTAAAATTTTTGCTAATCTAATATGTGGTGTCTTAGTGTTATTATTTAGGGTGCCTCATATTAAGACTAAGATCACATGTTTCATTTACTTCCCCCCCGCCACCCCATTCACTGTTCATATATTTTTTCAGTTTTCCAGTCTTTATTTCTCTAAATATTTATGTTATTTTTTAGTTGAGATAAAATTAACATATAACATTATTAGTTTCAGGCTTACATAATGATTTGCGATGTGTTGATTGTGAAATTACCACCACAAAAAGCCTAATTGACACCTATCAGTATATACAGTTACAAATATTTTTTGTAAGCAGAACTTATAAGATTTATTCTCTTAGCAACTTTCAAATATATAATACAGTATTATTAACTATAATCACCATGCTGTACATTAGAGCCCATGACCTATTTATTCTCTAACTGGAAGTTTGTACCTTTAGATCCCCTTTACCCATTTTGTCCATCCCCAAACCACCACCTCTGCAGCTGCCAATCTGTTCTTTGTATCTCTGAGCTCTGTTTGTTTATTTATTTATTTAAAATTCCACATGTAAGTGAGATCATATAGCATTTTTCTTTCTCTGCCACACTTATTTTACTTAGCATAATATCCTCACGGTCCATCCAAGTTGTTGCAAATAACAAGATTGCCTTCTTTTTTTATGGCTGAACAATGTTCCTGTGTGTGTGTGTGTGTGCACATGAGTATCAAGTTTTCTTTATCTACATATCCATTGGTGGACACTTAGGTAATTTTTATACCTTGGTTATTGTAAGTAATGGTGATATGAACATGGGGGTGCATAAATCTTTTTGAGTTAATGTTTTTGTGTTCTTTGGATAAATAAACAAAATGGAATTGCTGGTCATATGTTAATTTATATATTTTTTTAATTTTTAATTTTTTTGAGGAACCTCCACACTGTTTTCCATAAGGACTGCATGAATCTATATTCCCACCAAGAGTGTTCCCTTTTCAACCCATTGACAAAGCCAAAATGGGGGAAGGATTGAAGGTGGGAGGTGGGGATGGGTGGGGCTAGGAAAAGTGATGGTGGGAAAATGTTGACATGGGGATGATGCAATAGGGTGCAGGGTAGAGGGGATAAAGGAGGTGAAAAAAAATGAGACAATTGTAATAGCATAATCAATAAAATATACAAAAGAAAAGAGTGTTCCCTTTTCTCCACATCCTCGCCAATACTTGTTATTTCATATCTTTTTTAATCCTTACCCAGGACATGCTTCTTGATTTTAGAGAGAGGAGAAGAGGGGGAGAGAAGTTGGGAGAGGAGCATCAATTCCAGAGAGAGCATCGATTGGTTGCCTCATGTACACACCCCTATTAGGGTCTCGTATGTGCTCCAACTGGGGACTGAACCTGCAACTCAGGCACGTGCCCTGACAAGGAATAGAACTCACAACCCTTCAGTTTATGGGATGGTGCTCCAACCAACTAAGGCACACCAGCCAGGGCTTTCCTAGTTTTTATCTTTTTGGTAACAACCCTTCCGACAGATGTGAGGTTTTGTCTCACTGTGGTTTTGATTCTCCTTTCTCTGATGATCAGTGATGCTGGGCACTGTTCCATGTACCTGATGGTCATCGGTGCTTCTTTGAAAAAAATGTTCAGATACTCTGTCCATTTTCAACTGGATTTTTTTTCTTTTTGCTATTGAATTATATGAGTTCTTTATATATTTTGGATATTAACTTCTTATCATATATATGACTTATGAAAATTTCCTCCCATTCAGTAGGCTTTCCTTTTATTTTATTGATGGTTTTTTCCTTGCTGTGCAGAGCTTGTTAGTTTAATGTGGTCCCACTAGTTTATTTTTTATTTTGTTGTCTTTGTTTTCAGTGTCAAATCCAAAAAAATCATCACTGCAACCTGTGTCATGGAACTTACTGCCATGTGTTCTTCTAGGAGTTTCATGGTTTCAGGTCTTATAAGCCATTTTGAGTTAATTTTTGGTGTGGTATAGACAGTGGTCCAGTTCCATTCTTTTTTATGTGGTTGTCTAGTTTTCCTGGCACCATTTATTAAAAAGACTGTCCTTTAACTGTCATATATTCTTGGCTCCTTTGTTATAAATTAATTGGCCATAAGTACATGGGTTTATTTCTGGACTCTCTACTCTGTTCCATTGTTCTATGTGTCTGTTTTGATGCCAATACCATCGTGTTGTGATTTCTATAGCTTTGTAATATAGTTTGAAATTAGGGATATTTTTCTTAATTTTTCAGTGATCTTTATATGCTCGGTATATTGGCTTATCTTTATAATTTTATTAGTAATTTTTTTCACAGTTTGTAGCATTTCCCTCTGCTAATTTAAATTTTTATTAGCCATATATTGTTATTTATTGAATTGTGCCTGGATTTTGAGTAAAAGTACAGAAAATTTACTCTGTTTCTAAATTTTAAAGGAATTTACCCATTTTTTTTTCTAGTGTTGAAATGGTTTCACTATTTATTTTTAGAAATCTAACCTATTCGTAACTTAACTTGGTGTTTGGGATCATACACTATCTCATTTTTGTAAAAGACTCTGATTGTCCTATTACTAACTTAAAAAGTCCGTATATTCACTCTGGCTGGGTAGCTCAGTTGCTTAGAGTATCATCTCACCATGCCAAAGTTGTGGGTTTGATGTCCAGTCAGTGTACATACAAGAAGAAACCAATGAATGCATACATAAGTGGAACAACAAATTAATGTGTTTTTTTTTCTCTCTCTCTCTGTCTTCCTGTCTTTATAATTTAAAAAAGTTTTATTAAAACAGCCCAGACACTCTTCACTGGTGAGATTCTGTCTTTATTAACCACTAAATTTTTAATGCACTTGTATCTAATGCACTTGGGTTTCTAGATATTTGTTGAGAATTTAGCTAAACTTCTCCACAATATTGCTGCCTCCATATCCAATTTGTGTGGCCAAGTGGTTTGTAGGGACCTTCAACTGACATTAGTCCCTTGAGTATGTGATGTAGACAAGAGCCCACAGAGTCACAGTAGATGCAAATTGCTGGTATGATGTCCCCAGTGGCCCTTGTGACAGATGATCTCCCCCATTTCCCAGGGCCTTCCTGTTTTATGTCCCTTAGATAAAGCCCCGTGAAGTTTACCGAAACACTGTATTTTTGACTTGAATTGACCAACCTGACCTCTGCCCAGGAAATCCAAAGCAATCCACTCACATTCCCTGATAAAGCCACATGCCTCAAGTTGTATGCTCCTTCGGCCTGCACCCTGTCTTGACCTTCCTGTGTGGCCCTGTGAGCCATGCTGTATACGTTCTCCAGGACCTGTGAGTAATAAATTTCTCAACTTCAATTCTTCTTGTGATCTTTGTGATCCTTGGTTAAACTGCACTGGCTCAACATTCAATGCCCTAGGGCTTTACTTAAGTAACGTTGATTTAACAAAGTCATGTTTCTCCCCTTTATGCTCCCTTCCTTCCCTTCAACCCCCACACTGTTGTTCCATGTCCACAAGTCCTTTTTCCTTTTTATTCAATCCCTCTAGCCCTAACTTCCTCCCCACTGTGGCTGTCATCCTGCTCTCTATCTAGTAGCTGTTAGTTCAGTTTGTTCATTAGGTTTCACCTAGGAGCGAAATCAGGTAGTATTTGCCTTTCTCTGACTGACTTATTTCACTTAGCATAATGTTCTGCAGGTCCATCCATGCTGTCACAAACAGTAACATTTTCTCCTTTTTTATGGCCAAGAGGTATTCCATTGTGTAAATGTATAAGTGGTAATGGGAAAAAATATAATAAAAAATTAGGGAAAAAGAGATAAGTTGAGCCCTGGCTGGGTTGCTCATTTGGTTAGAGCATCTTCCAATAGGCCAGGATTGCAGATTCGATCTCTAATTAGGGCACATACAAGACAAAATTAACAAATGCATTAATAAGTGGAACAATAACAACAACAACAAAAAACCAAAGTCACAACAATGTTTTTGTCCCACTCATCCTTCTTTTTATGCTTCGATACCACAATTTTAAATATAGAGACTTTTATAATATGTTTTACTAGCTGCTAGAGTTAGCTCTCCATTTCATTGCCTTTTTATTTTCAATGTATTCTTGAATATTTAGGCTTGTTTTTTATACTATATGAAATCTGCATTTGGCTTGTTTAGACTCCTGAAGAAAGTTGATGGTATTTTATTAGTATTCATTAATTTTATAAGCCAACTCAGGTAGAATCTACATTTTTATGATGCTGAGTCCTGCATCTGAGAACATGGTAGGAATTCTCATTTTTCAAGTCTCCTTTTGTGTCTTTCAAATAGTATTTTCTAGTTTTCCTCATGAATTTTATACATTTCTAGCTTTTTTTTTTAATGTATCCAGCAAGTTATTGTGAAAGCTCTTGATTTCTGGATATTAATTTTATACCCTGCCACCTTACTAAGATTTCTTACAGTTTTTAGGAGCTTTCCATTGATTACTTTGGATTTCCTAAATATAATAATATTATCTTCAAATAGAACTAGTTCTGTCTCTCACTTTCTGAATCTTATGCTTTATCTCATCTAATTGTATTGGTTAAGATCTCTAGCTCAGTACTAAGGAGTAGTGGCCATAAAAAGGATTCTGATCTTAATCTAGTGTTTCCCTGTACCTGCTTTTTGCTGGGGCATCTGTACAGGGCCTGGCAGAAGTAAGGCCCGCTTGAGTGTGGTTGGTAGGATAATACTATGGGCGTAATAATTTATAGTTTTAATTTGAACATTTCACCTAAAATGTTACATGGTATGCTTGAATGTGATATTGTTATATTACAGAGTTATATGCTTAAGATTTTGTAATATGAGATTTTGTAATAAAAAGTGGTGGTATTTTTGCCAGATCCTGTATTTATCACATTAAGAGAATATCTATCAATTCTTACTTTAGTGAATATTCTTTACATGGCTGGGTATTTTGTCAAATGTTTTCTTGACAGATATAGAATGATCATATGATTTTCCTCCTTAGCTCTATTAGTATAATGTTTTTTATTAACAGAACTCTTAATAGTGAGCACCTTTGCATTCTTGAAAGATGAAACTGATTTTGTAATGATGTACTTTTTAATATATCATTGAATTCTGTCCTCTGAACAATATTCATACATGAAACTGGTCTGTGTTTTGCATGTCTGCAGTATTTATCAAGTTTTAGTATGTATGATATACTAACTTTATAGAAATAATTTTGAAAATTTGAAGATTATTTTTGTACTGTGGAGTATTTCAAGTATCCCTGGGGTTATCTGATATTTAAAGAGTTTGTAGAATTCACCTGTGGACCCATCTAGACTTGGTGTGTTTATTCAATTTCTGTGGAAGCTTTTATATGATATTCTTCATTTCTTCTATGGATATTCATCTATTTAGACTTTGTTTACTGATGTCCAAGGAAACTATCAATTTTACAAAGGTCATTGTATTTATTTGATAGAGCTGTACAAAACAGCTCTATCAAATAAAAAAATAAAATAAAAAAAGAGCTATGAAATGATAATTTCAGTTTTCTTTCGGTGTGCCAGTAATGTAATCTTGCATGTGCTCTTTCCAATGTTTGAACCTCTATCTCTTTCAATATTTAGCTGAATGTCCCCTCCTCAGAGGCTCTTCTCTTGACCACCCACCCTATAGTGACTGCCTCCTATTTTGCCTCTAGTGTGTACTGTTGCCTTCCCAGCAGTTATGGTTTCCTGAACCTGTTCTATGGGATTGTCTGTTTTGTTCATTATATGGTCCCAGTACCTAGAGTATGGCCTTTGTGATAACTATTTCTGAAATGCATGAGGAAATGAATGAATGAATCCGTCTTTTCTGTGCCAAGAACCAAATGCAGGCTTCAGGAGAGGAGGAGACTGCTGCAATTCCTGTTGCATTTTTGCGTGCCTTTCCCTAGGCAGAAATTATATGGCACCTTAGTCAACAGCAGGAGAGAGAGGCCCGCCTCCTGCCCAGGCCTTGGTGTATCCTTCAAGTTGAAGTTCTGCTTTCTAAACACAAGGTTGTTTATTTCAAAGTGAGGTCACCTGTGATTGAGTTAGGTCTATAGACAAGTTAGGTAGTATGTCTCTAGAGGCAAGAAAATGAGAGAAGGCAGAATCCTGGGAAACATGTATGCTTGGTCAGCTGCCCCTGACAATTTGTGTAGGTAGAGCTAGGCAGAGAGTGCAGGGCTGGTCAAGGGAACACTGGAGCTTTGGGCCCCAGAACCTGGAGCCCAGGACTGGACCTTTCTGTGTGAACTGTGGGAAGTCTAGTGCATCTATGTCCTTAGGCCTGTATCCGTGTTCCTCAAACTTAATAAATTAAGTGCAACAAAAGGAAAAACATCCTCATGGAGCCTGTAGTTTAATTTAAATTCTCTTATTAAAATACTAGTTAAATATGCAGAAACAAAATTAGTCATAAATTTGTTTTATTTATTAATATTATGTACCTATAAAGACTAAATGAATTTAAAAATATTAAATATATTGAGAAACCACAAACCAATAAGAATCCAACAATTATTATCAAACAACAATGATTAAATATGATGCATTATGCTGTTTTGTTCAAATTAAATTTCCATTTTTAATAGGATCATGGTTCTGACTGTTCTTGTATAGGTTTTTTGAGTCTGCCTGTCTATGCTATAGTGAGCTATGATGACTCATTTCTAATCATCACTCTTCTTTGCTGGTTCTATTGTGAAGTTTGTATTCTAGCACATGCTGTGTCATCAGAGTGTCTTCACATGGCACAAACCATCAATTACATTTAAGCCCATCTTGTGTCTTCTCTGTAATTGGTGACAAAGTAACACCATTCTTTTAATTCAAGGAACAGCATAAACTAGTGATTACAAGGTGGACCTGGGAATTACATGGCGTGGGTTTGCGTTCCAGCCTCATTATTTATCAGCTGCGCATGCTTAGGCAAGTTAATGTGTTCTGTGTCTTTTCCTTGTCTCTAATGTAATATTTTATCTCATGATCATTGTGAGGTTTAATGAGATATGTATGTTAAACACTTGTCAGAGTGCCTACCACATAGGAAGCACCCTATATAGCCCACGATATGCTAATGTAAAATATTTTAGGACTTGGAATCAAAATACAACATATAAAATCCTATAAGTATTGAACTCCTGAAAAAAGCCTTAATGTTTGACCTACACTAAGAGTAGTTGAAATAGCCTTCTTGACCCCTTTTTCCTCCCACAGTCTAACATGAGCCTTCTGATTGTGGCTTTTACTCTTTTAAGGTTCACAGCATATTTAGAATACTAGGATTTTGGAAAATACATTTTGAGAGATTAAAAGGCAATCACTGGTAAAAAGAAAGAACAAATTTCATGATTGAAAAAATTTGTATTAATTTCAGAACCTGAGATTAGAGAATACCGTATGTAGAGATAAATGTGTGCAATTCATTTTTACTACTATCAAGGAAAGAGACCATAATGATACCTGCCAGGTAGAATATTGAGCCCATCAAAGATTTGTGTGATGTGTTATGGAGGGCATTCCACCTTCTGCAGGTCAGAGGCATTGATGGCATTCAGCTGATGCCAAAGAACTAGCACACGTTTAGTAGAGCATGGGAGAACAGCTTTGTGAGAACAGAAGTACGTAAGGCAATGAGGGTTCTACACCAGTAAAGGCAGAGTGCTAACGGTGATCAATGAAAAAGTATAAGGACAATGTGTACCTTTGCCCAATTTAGTTTTATACATTGACCAAAATTTGGCAGAGACCTCAGCAGTATGCTGTTGCCCATAATTTGAGGCTCACCCCTGCCTTAGCTCAGCTGTTCTGAATCTTGGTCACACGTTAGAAATACCTGAGGAGCTTTTAAAACATGTGCTGACTTAGTCCAGACATACTCATTTCATTGCCGTGGTGAGAGGCACAGAGTCAGTGCATTTTAAAATCTTCCCAGGTGCTTCTCACGGGCAGCCAGGGTTGAGAAGCATTATTATAGATGTTATTACTATATGAGGGGGGACACCCCAAAAAAACCAGAATTATTTTCTGGAGGGCAGCCCCCTATAGTACAGGCTTCCCCTGCAATGTGAGTATTCAGGGAACCCACCTGTGTCAGTGTACACACCTGCATTGTTGTGAGAGGCTGCATTCGGCCTCAGTGAAATTTCTTTCGAAGACTCAACGCATTTGGCCATTTCATGATAGGTTTTTTATGAGTACCCCTGCCCACACTGTGCTGAGTATCCAGCATTTTTTGACCAAAAAATGGCATGACCACCATGCCCTACTCTCCCTATTCACCTGATCTCACCCTGAGCAACTCTTTTTGGTTTCCCTGGATAAAAAAAGTCCTCAAAGGGAAACGTTTTGCCTATGTGGGAGAGGTGAAACAGAAAAAATGCAGAAGCACTAAAAGACATCAAAATCAACGAGTTCAAAAACTGTTTTGAGCAGTGGAAAAAACGTCTCGATAGGTGTATTGCATCAAATGGAGAGTACTTTGAAGGTGACTGAAGTTTAAACATGTAAGAGCAAATACATACTTTTTAATAAATAAATTCCACTTTTTTGAGTTCCCCCTCATATTGATCAGTAAGAATAAAGGAGCGATGGACTCAAGGAAGCTTGCACCAAAGGTGACAAGCAGGATCTTGCACAAGTCCACCTGATTTATACTTCTTCCAATAAAATTTCATCTTTTAGCAATGAGACACAGATTTTAGTCTTATCCTTGTATTATTTTAATTCTTTTCTGAAGATAGGTAGGGGGCCTGGTGCTCCTCTCAAAATGAGAGTAGTCCACAAATACATTTCTGGTGAACTCTGGAAGAACATCACTCCAAAAAGCACACGTTGGCCACGCTCTTGCTAGGAACAAGGCATTGTGCCAAGTGTGGGAGTGGGAAAGAAACCATGAGAACATGACACTGGGAAGAAGGGTTATTTTTTACAGCATCATTTTTAATTGTGAAAATTGCAGAGTAGACTGAATGTTCTCCAACAGGGAAAATGGATCAATAAATTATGGTGTTCTACACAATGGAGTGCTTTAGAGTAGTTAAAGAATGAACTAGAGCTATATATCTCAGATAATTATCAAAATGTGAGGCAAATAGGCAAGGTGCAGGATCATATATTCTGCCTATCACTAAAGTACAATTTACATAAAGTTAGAACACATTCAAAATAATACTGCATACTGTGTATGGATATATACGGAATGGAATAAATGAGAAAAAATGTGTGAGAGACAAAATTGGGGATGGTGATACTCCTGGGGTATGTAAGGTCCGTCGAACTAGGGGTTTTGTTTTATGTATGGATACACTCCCATTCTGAGACCCGCCCTAGCACTTAGTAATGCTTAGTAAATATTTACCGACTGACATCATGAGTAAATGGGGGGACACGGAATCAGGAATGGATTTACAAGGTCTTCAACTATAAATGGTACTTTTATTTTTATTTTTTTAAATGAAGTAATGTGTCAAAACACAAAATCTGATAGAGGTTCATGGTGGATACATTATGTTAGTCTTTTATGTTAGTCTTTTTATCTTTCTTATGTTTGTCTTTTTATCTTTCTTAAGTTTAACATGGACTGACATTTTCAAAAGATGTGAATGCAGAACAAACAGTAACAGTTTGGTGACAGTGGAGAGAGGGAAAGAGGGGAGCTGAAATGGACAGATTTCAAATCTGGATGATTGGGGAACAGCAGTGTTTCAAGAGTTGCAATTGCTAGATAAAAGTCAGGAAGGAGATGGAGGTGACAGCACTACTTTTGGATGCTTGATATTTAAAATTCTGGCTGGATTTCATCTAGAAATGCCCACTGGAATGCTTATTCTGACATCATCGGTAGTTGCGAGAAGAAAAGTAGCAGGATGTAGTTTAAGGGCTTCACATCCAGCTTTTCTCGAAGCAGTTTCAGAGCAACAAATTTGAAGCTGAAAAACCACAGGAAAAAAAATAAACACTGAAAAACCTCAGAAAGTCCCTGGGAAAAAAGAAAAACGGTATTAATAAAAGACCTGCATTTAAGCCAGGATTTATACCTGATTGCCTTAAAAGCCAGTGGAGAAAAGGCCTTGGCATCTGAAGGTGGCGAGCGCCAGAGCAGGGGCAAGTGGAGGACGGCAAAATCCTGGGTCAACAGAGCAGGACTTCTGCGGGCCAACGGGAAACGGGCCTGCAAAGCCAGCTACACGAACACCATGGGCCCCTACAGACAGCGTTTGGGCTTAACTTCTAGCCGTTCTTTCCCTCCCCTTCACCAAATAAGGAATGGGGCCACTTGAGACCAGACAGAGGCCTAGCACTTAATTATCCCACCTCGGTCCTCAGGGCTTGTATTTAGTGTGACTGCTAGCAGCAGGAGATTAGACAGAGTGGAATAAAAACTCTTTAGTGAGAGTCAAGAGGCCTGGATCCCTGTCTCCATTCTGTCATAAAGCATCTGCTAACCATTTGGATAAGTTTCTTAACAACTCTGAGTCTTATCGAGGATTTGATCTTGAAAGTCTTGGAACTCTATGGCACATATTATAAATAGATTTCATCTTTGGTGTCTTCCTTGCCAGACTCCTAGTAGCTGCCTGGAGAAGTGTATTGAACAGGATTGAGAGATGGCGTTTGGGTCCCCTGGGAAAAGGTGCTCTGATTAATTAGCACTACCTGACATGGATGGGGTCTAGGCTACTGGCTGCACGGTGGCCCTGTATTTGTCCTTCCGGATCTATGGAATTGTATAAATGCTCTTTTTCAGGGGAATAAGATATAAAAATAGGGTTTCCAGGAGGGGGCAGAAAACTATTTCTTACACTACTCCACCCATTTCTCCTCTAGCAAATTATACACATTCCCCTCTTAGCTGACACACAACATCAAACCCTACAGAGCGTTTAAAAAAGGGAGGGGGTGGGGTAGGCTGTTACCCTCAGGATGAATCTACATTTGCTCCACAGGATTTTCTCTATGTTAAATCTGCAGTGCCATCTACTGAATCAGACAGAAAATAATACAAAGACTTTAAAAGTATGCCAGATGACAATTAGTGGAGATCGTTTACTTTTTAAGACCTCATATTTTAACCTCATTATTTAGCTGCACTTATATTTTGATAGGTGAACCCTTCTGAGAAACTTTCATACCATTTTTAATTCAATATTAACAACAATCATGAGGATATTGTCAGTACATGTTGAACCACTTGTTTTCTTTTTTAAAATCAGTATTTTATAAAAACTCAAAACCCGAAACTCTGTTTCTGGTGTCCTTATAGCTACAAGGACCAAAGTAAAGAAATCTGGGTGGGAGAAGAGAGGCAAGAAATGTTTGTTAAGGTCTGTTAGATTTTGCTTCTAATTGGTATTCCCAGTACTATTTACATAGATTTGTGTCATGAAAAAAGTTCCATGATCCAATAAGTTTGGGAACTACTTTATACTCAATCCCTCTTTCACAGATTCACAGTGCACATTAGGGTAATAGAGGTTTTTAGATGCTCTGAAGGCAAGGAATGTGTTTCACTTAGTCTAATTCAATGCTTCCTAAATTCAGCTGAACACAGCTTATTTATTTTAAGGCATTTCAAATATTGGTCTCACACATGCCAGACACAGTGCTCGCTGCTTCCCATATGTTAACTGGTATGTGCCTCATTACAGTCTTGTGTAAGGGGAATTCTACAGGGGAAGGATTTGAGGGAGTTGAAGCAACTTCTTCCATGCACATAGTGAGAAAGTGGCAGTGCTAGAATTAAAACCTGGACCTGCCTGATTCTTCAGCACATGCACTTCCCAACTGTACCCCATGCCTCTCAATGGGACATTTTAGCGTTCGTATGACTGAGGACAGGATCTTCTGCATGGCAAATAGGGTTGAGGGGGTCATAAGAGCCCCCAGTTTTAGTTGATCTTTTCCTAGAATAGAGACATTTTAAAGATTCCTCTTACAGAAGCAAGTGATTTGCTTCTCCTGGAGGTTAGGAATTGTGGTCTGCACGTGATAGTTGAACTATGTCATTCCTGAAAACTCAACCACCTGCTTCCAAAGCTCACTTTGTTTTGGCGCTTACCTGGAGAAAAGGATGTCTCTAGGGAATTCTTAATTTGCATAACATGCATCAGCTCTCATCCCTTCCCAGACCTGTACTAGGCTCTGGGTTTCATAGCAGTGAAAGCAGAATTTATAGTCTAATTCTCTGAGATTCAATTGTGTAAGGCACTCTCCTGAAGAAATCATAGATTTTGTACCTTACTGATGAGGAACAGCTATTAAAACACAGATAACTCCAGAAGGTCACTTGTCCAGGTGCTATTATTAGGTAGATTATTTTGGGTACATTATATACGAAAATTGATTGAGAGCAGGCCTTTATGATAAGGGACAGGGTACGATGGGCTCCTGAATTCTGGCTCTATCCCTCGCTTTCTGTGAGACTCTGAGTCTCAGTTTCTTCACATGTCAAAAGGAAGTGAATATTTGGTTCTTCAGGCTGAATCAAGACCAAAGGAGATCCTGAGTATTTTTATTCTCTCATTCCAAATTGGTATGAGTTTATGAAACCTAACAAAAACAACCACACAGGAAAACTGCTCACAAAATTTATTAAAGTGTTAGAAGAAACCTGAGTGACCCATGTTGTAAATCATCTGGCATTTGTTTTTCTCTGATTTATTTCACTCAGCACAATACCTTCTAGGTCCATCCAGGTTGTTGCCGATGGCAAGATGTCATTCTGTTTTATGTTGAGTCATATTCCATTGTAAATATGCTCCACTTCCTCTTTACCCATTCACCAGTTGATGGACACTTAGATTGCTTCCGTATCTTGGCTCTTATACATAATACTGCAATGAACATATGGGTGTATATGTGTTTTTGATTTAGTGTTTTGAGTTTCTTCGGATAAATACCCTGAAGTGGAATTGCTGGGTTCTTCTTTGTCTCTTGTTATACAGCTTAAAACAAAACCAAAATAGCTGGGGTTGTTTTTTTGTTTCTGTTTTCATGAAGTATCTTTCTCCATCCTTTTACCTTCAGTCTTGGTGTGTCTTCCATCTGAAGTGAGTCTCTTGTAGATAGCATATGTATGAGACTCGTTTTTTCTATCCATTCAAGTCTCCATATATCTTTCGACTGGAGCATTTAATCCATTTGCATTTAAAGTTATTGTTGATAGATATATGTTTATTCCCATTTTATTATTTATACTTTTGTTGTTGTTCTTCTTCTCCTACATGAAGAAAGGAAGACCCTTTAACACTTCTTGTGATACTGGTTTGGTGGTGAACTCCTTTAGCTTTTTTTTTTCTTTCTTTGGTCTGTGAAGCTCTTTGCCTGTTCTTTGATTTAAACAATAACTTTGCTGGGTAGAGTAATCTTGTTTGTAGGTCCTTGCTTTTCATCACTTTGAATATTTCTTGTCAATCCCTTCTGGCCTGCAAAGTTTCTGTGGAGAAGTCAGCTGACAGTCTTATGGGAACTCCCTTGTAGATAACTAACTGCTTTTCTCTTGATGCTTTTAATATTCTCTCTTTGTCTTTAATCTTTGGCATTTAATTATGATGTGTCTTGGTGTGGGCTTGTTTGGGTTCATCTTGTTTGGGACTCTCTGTGCTTCCTGGACTTGTATATCTATTTTCTTTACCAGATTTGAGAAGCTTCCCATCATTATTTTTTAAAATAGGTTTTTAATTTCTTGCTTTCTCTCTTTTTCCTCTGGCACCTCCATGATATGAATGTTGGTATGCTTGAAGTTGTTTCACAGGCCCCTTATGCTATCCTCATTTTTTATGTTGGGTTCTTTTTTCTTTTTGCTGTTCTGATTGTTTTCTGCTTCCTTATCCTTTAAATCTCTGATATGATTCTCTGCTTCATCTACTCCCCTGTTGATTGCCTATAATGTATTCTTCATTTCAATTAATGTACTTTTCATTTCTGACTGGTTTTGTTTTTGTTTTCTATCTTCATTTTTATGTGTCATCTCTTTGTTGAAGTTCTCATTAAGTTCATCTACACTTTCCCAAAGTTCTTTGAGCATCCTTATAACGAGTGTTTTGAACTCTGCATCTGGTAGATTGCTTGTCTCCATTTTGTTTAGGTATTCTTCTGGGGTTTTGTTCTCTTCTTTCATTTGGGACTTTATTTTTCCCCCCTCACTGTGGCTGCTTCCTGTGTTTGTTCTCTGTATTAGATAGAGCTGCTCTATCTCCTGGGGTTGGTAGAGTGGCCTTATGTAGTATGAGTTTTGCAGAGCCCAGTGGCGTAGTCTCACCGATCACTCAAGTGGAGCACTCCAGGTGTGCCCCTTGTGTGAGCTATGTGCACCCTTCTGTGGTAGTTGAGCCTTGATTTCTGTTGGCATGTCAATGGGAGGGATTTACCCCAGGCCTATTGGTGGCAAAGATTGGCTGCAGCCACCATGGAAGATCAGCTGTGCAAGGGCCAACACCACACAGCAGAACTTCAGTGGGGCTCTGGTGCCTGCTGAGTTTACCCCTTGAGTGTGTTCCTTGTGGAAGTGGTTGGGTGGTACTCTGATGTGGTCTGAAGCTATCTACTATGTGCCCTGTCTCTAGGGCCTCCAGGGAGGTGAGCATCACGATCAGCCAACACCTGTGTCCTTCCCGCAGCCACCTGGCATGAGCTAGAAAGCAACCTGCATTTGGCTGCTTCTTGTGCTGGGCTTGGAGGTACCCGGGAGAGGCTAAATTGTGAACCAAGGCATGGCCGCCACTGATATCCGGCCTGGGGCCACTTAGCAAGAGGTATGAGGTATGCAGAGGCCAGATGCTACTTGTCTGAGGGTTTTAGGAATGTCAGAAGCATGAGCCAAGACAAACCATTTGTATGAAAAAGTCACTGGAAAGAGTTGGGGTGGGCCTGCAAATTGGGTGGGGCGGGGTTTTTAGGGAATTACCAGGACAGGGTGAATAGTGATAGCCAGGTTGATTGAGACTCAGATACAGCCCTCATCTGCCAGCTCTGTGGGAGGAGGGCTCAGCAAAGGAACAATGATCTTTGCTAGTACTTCTGTCTGGGAGAAAGCTGCTCCAGGTCTCGCTTTAATGCCAGGCAATTCATTCCCTCCTGTATATTCCTGGTGCCCTTTGAATTACTATCCTAGCTTTAGAACTCAGGGTGAGAGAGTTAGAGTAAGTCTGAGCACAGGCCCTTTAAGAAGAACACCTGGGACTCCAGAAGCACTCCACCTCACTCAGCCACAATTCCTGCTGGTTTTTATAGAAGTTATGGGGACTTCTCTTTCTGGCACTGGAACTCTGGGCTGGGAGGCCTGGTGTGGGGCTGGAACCCCTCACTCCTTGAGGCGAGGATCTATGCAGCTGAGATATCCCTCTTGATTTTTATCCACCATTCATAGGTGTGGGAACAGCCCATTCTATGTCTCTGCTCCTCCTACCAGTCTTAATGTGGTTTCTTTGTATCATTAGTTGTAGGACTTCTGTTCAGCTAGATTTCAGGTGGTTCTGAATGATTATTATTCTGTAGTTTAGTTATAATTTTGATGTGGTTGTGGGAAGAATCGAGTACTGCGTTCCCCTATGCCACCATCTTGTCCGGAACCTAGAGCAGTATTTCTAAGTGTGGGACGTACTATCTCCAGAACCCAAAGAGACCTACCAGACACTGTGGTTTTTTAAATTTCTTTCTTCAGGGAGTCAGTTGTTCAACACCATTGGCTCAGATGGCTCACTTATATATGGAATCTAAAAATCAAACTCATAGGTAAGAGAACAGATTGGTGGTTGCCAGAGGCAGAGAGGGTGGGGGTGGGAGAAATGGGTGAAGGTGATCAAAAGGTACAAAATTATAAATAAGTTATGGGGATGTAATATATGGCATAGTGACCATGGTTAACAATATTACATCTTATATTTGAAAGTTGCTATAAGATTAAGTCTAAAAAGCTCTAATTATAAGGAAAAATTATAATTATGTGAGAAGATGGGAGTTAACCAAACTTATTATGATAATCATTTTGCATTATATACATATATCAAATCATTATATTTTATACCTTAAACTAATGTAATATGACAGTAAAAAAGAGTAATCTATATTAGTTCCCCCTCTCTCAAAAGATACCCTAATCCCTGGAACCTGTGAATATGTTACCTTTTGTGGCAAAAGGAACTTTACAGATGGGATTAGGTTAATTTAATTAAGATTAAGGATGGCGAGATTATCCTTAATTATCCAAGTGTATCTCAGTGTGATCACAAAGGTCTTTATTAGCGAGAGAGGGAGGCAGAACTCTCAGAGGGAGGGAAATTTGAGGATGGAGGAAGGGACCATACTCCAAAGAATGCAGGTGGCTTATAGAAGCTGGAGCGGATAAGGAAACAGATTTTCTCCTAGTCTCCAGAAGAAACGAAGCCTTGCTAACACTTTGATTTTAGCAAAAGCGATCCATTTTGGACTTCTCATTTCCATAACTGATGTGGAATTTGTGTCATTTTAAACCACTAAAGTCTGTGTTTAGTTGTTACAGCAGCAGCAGGGAAATATTGCAATATGCCACCCTAACCGTGCATTTGCTCCTTCCTTAGGGACCTTTCCCAGTGTGTTAAACCGATGTCTCAAAAGTGCCTCCAGTCAGTGAATCCTTTCTCACCTGCCTTACACTTCGGCCCTTTGATCAAGCACACTTACAACCCAATCCCAGGGTTCTTCAGTTCTTGCTTGTAACTGCTAGGTAATCCTTGCCTCTCCTAGAGGTATGGTCTCTTTCCTCTCTTATCAACCCCAGCATGTACCAAGCTGAGTTCTGCAGCTTGGCCAGGCAGTCA
Organism: Mormoops blainvillei; assembly: GCA_004026545.1. Classification (NCBI taxonomy): domain Eukaryota; kingdom Metazoa; phylum Chordata; class Mammalia; order Chiroptera; family Mormoopidae; genus Mormoops; species Mormoops blainvillei. Next base: position 109,281 of record PVJD01002566.1, on the reverse strand, counting down.
GGAGAGGAGATGGGAGCATCATGTTAGGGAAACCTCTGTCTTGCTTTGTGGAGGAGAAGCTTCTGCAGCGTCTTCCCATATGGGGAAATGTTAGTTCTCTCTGTGGAGGGCAGGCCAGCTCTGCAAGCTTTTGGGAGCAGGTGGGTGTCTGCAGAGCAAAAACCCTAGGGGCATCTACCCAGCTGTTCCTATGCCATATTCCAAGGTCCCATATTTTCCCAGCCAGATCTCTTGGCTTAGCTCAGTTGACTTGTTTTGACTGTTTAAATGTGAATAACTGTATGAATTCAAGGATAGCACTGCAAGAGTCAGCAAAGTTATGTGTTGTGCACAGTAGAATCAATAAATATTAACAAAATAAAGAGGAATAAAATACTACAAAATTTCTAAGAGCACTAGGCAGACTCAGAGGAAAACTGAGGAGAGGTTTCAGAGCCACTGATCTTATGTTATTTATTATTAAAATGTTTTTGGAGTTCTGCAGTTCTGTCAGATTCTGAAGGTGGCCCACAGCTGTGTTTGCTTTTCCACGGCAAGAGATAAGCTACCAAAGGGGCCCTGCGGTTCTCTCACTTAGCCCATAGCTGTTTGTCACCAGCCTCAGGGTCACATTATTCCTCTGTGGAGCGTTAATACAACTTGGTAAAAACCAACCAACTATGTAGGATTTTCCCCCCAAAATCTTTCAAACACGAGTCATTGTAATGGTGAGGGTTTCCCTTTCTGCCAGGGCATTTCCCCAGGTCAGCACTAGTGAAAGCTTTAGCAATTGGGCTGCCTTCTATGCCAGGGGCTATCTGTGCCCTAAATTCCATTTAGGATGGAGTCATTCCTGCTAGTTGGGTGGTGAGTGAGCCAGTCCTGAAGCCTTATAACACTGTCTCTTTTCTTGGACCACTTCTGCTTTTGCCTGTGTTTTCCAAGAAGCACATGCCAAGATGAGATTACCTATGGAAGAGATGTGTTGGGGAAAACACCTGTTTAGGATATAGGGTGAGGGAGCAGAAACAAGTTGGAGAGTCTTCAGGCTGAAGTGCATAGTCTGTGAAAGGATAGAGGGAGGGAAGTAATGACTGGGTAGGAAGATCCGCACACCACAGCACAGTCCTGAGAAAGTCTTAGGTGCATAGGGAGTCTCTCAGCAAAGGTTGCTTGATGGAAGAGTCCCATGTTGGGCACTAATAGCCCAGTCCTAATGTCTGCAGTACTCGGTTATCGTGTGGGAACAGCCAAGGGGGAAGTGTGGCCTTGTTGTGAACAATGTCGTAGATTCAATGATGCTCACTGTGGTAGGTTCTCTTAAAGAAGGTCTGAGTGGTGCCCATCTATGGCCACCACAGTGGTTAACAGCCTCAGCTCTGGAGCCAAGATGTCAGAGTTTTAAACTAGGTGGGGTCACTTACTAGTTTTGTGAACACTGGCAAGATAATTTCTCTAAGCCTTAGTTATCACATTTTTTTTTTTTATTTTGTTAAGATTTTACTTATTTATTTTTAGAAAGGGGTAGGGAGGGAGAGAAACATCAATGTGTGGTTGCCTCTCGACCGCCTCCTACTGGTGACCTGGCCTGCAACCCAAGCATGTGCCCTGATGGGGAATTGAACCAGCCCCACTTTGGTTTGCAGGCCAGCACTCAGTCCACTGAGATACACCAGCCAGGGCTAGTTATCACATTTTATATCAAGAGGTTCATAGTATCTATCTCATAGGCAAGCTGTGAGGCTTAAGTGAATTAACACATATAAAGTGCATACAATGCAGGTTGGCACATGGAAAGGCCATAATAATGGTAGCTAGACAAACTAAACAAAATTTTTGGCTCTAGAGTCTGTTTCTTTCTTTTTTTTTTTTTTTTTGGTCTCCTTATTGCTCTTGGAAATATTGTAAGATGTATACTCTATTCCTTTTTTATTTATTCACAAATATCACAAATATTTATTGTTTTCTATCATAGTATATAACTTTGCTGACTCTTGTAGTGCTATATTAGAAGTCGTATAGCTCAAGAGTGTCCTGTGAATTCTTGGACATTTTCATAAATTTGACATGTGTGGCTACCATCAGGGTCACTTTCATTGTATTTTTAAAAAATTCAGCTGTACTGAAATATAATTGACATTTAAAATTGTAAGATATTTAAAGTTTACATTGTAGTCAGGGTCACTTCCTGGTTCTTTCCTAGATTATTTCCTCCTATAGTCTTCATAAGGCAGAGAAAACTCACTTGTTCACATCAACCCCCCAAGTTGTTCTTTCTAGGAGTTTGAAATTTAATTCTATTCTTACCTCCTGCTACTGTCGAAAGCCAAAGTAGTCCATGTATATTTTATTTCATTTCCCAAATGTTCATTGAGCTCCTGGTTACTGGTCAGGCAGCGAACGAAACACTGAGAATAAAAATATTGGTAAAATGATGATCAAAACACGCAGACACTTGCAGCCTCCAGGGGACGAGAGATAAGGGAGTACTCACAGTGCGCTGTGAAAAGCCCAGTTACAGGTCAGGACAACCCTCAGCAAAGCCAGGAGGAGGTTGTGAGGAGCTTTGCAGGAGAATTCAAGGACAGGATGGGGGCAGGGACAAATCTGAAATCACATTTAGGAAATGTCAAGTGATTATGCCTGACTGTGCTCAAGGTATCTCAGAAGCCTTTGCGGAAATAGTTTCTCTTCATTTATTTTTCTCAAAGTCCTTTGTAAATAGCGTCTTGGCAACAGCACTGGAGATGCTGGGGCTTGTAAAGGGTGTGCAAAATGTTCATAATAGTTTGGGGTCAAATGTGTGAGGGGGTACCCACCCTAAAACTGAAATTTTCTTCTGGAGGGTGATCCCCTTGTAGTAAAGATTCCCTCCTCTAGGTGAATGTTCTAGGAACCCATCTGTATCAGTGAACTAGCTGGCGTTGTTGTGAGAGGCTGTTTGGCTTCAGTGAATTTTTTTTTTTTTATAAGACTCTTTCAACATGTTTGTCCATTTCATAATGGCGATTTATGAGCACACAGGAGTGTTCAGCAGTTTTGGATCAAAAACAGCATGACCCTTTTGCCCCATCCTCTCCATTCACCCAACTTCACCTGAGCAACTTTTTCTTTTTTGTCTGTTTCCCTGATGAAAAAATCCTCCAAGGGAAACGTTTTGCCGACGTGGAAGGGGTGAAATGGAAAATGGGAGAAGCGCTATTAAATGGAGAGTACTTTGAAGATGACTGAAGTGTAAACATGTAAGAATAAATACACAGTTTCTAATAAATAAATTCCATTTTTGGGGTTCCCCCGCATATGTGTGTATGTAATACAATTTAACGGTACAAGCAATATGTGCATTTTGTGGCTGGTGATATCTGTGAGTGGTTCCTGGAGCACAGTTTTGGCTCTGAATTATGAGCTGGACAACTGCTGTCGCTTAGGCAGAGGCTGAGAAGAGGACCCCTGGCTAGAATGAACATGAAATGAATATGAGCAGTCTTACATCCAGAGCCCACAATGAATGTATTTGTGAAACTGACACTAAAATGGATTAATAGTAAACTCCCTAGAATTTGCTGAGTTTCACACTAGAAATAAATAGATTCTTTACTTTTCCTCACTGGTCCCAATCGTGTGTAGTCCTCCAGCTAAACAATAAGGGAAAGGGGCCTGGGTGGATATTTCTTCCCATCGGAAGGAATTCCAGGTATATATATATGCCTTAGGGGAAGGCTCACATAGGAGGACTCTCAGCAAAACTCCTGGATACGCATGGGCTATTTTCATTTTTATACATGATCAGGCTTCTCCTGACTTAAATCATAGATATTAAAAGCTAAACTGAGGTATTTTAAACACTTTAAGGGTTTAGTTGAGCAAAAATTGATTGGAATTGGGCCGTGCCGAACTGGAAGTGGTTAGGAGCGCTCCACCCAGAAGTCTGGGGCAGGACTTGAACAGAGGAAGTGTGAAAAGAGTGAAAGGCAATTATGTAACTGGCTAGAGCTTAAAGCTTAGAAGGCTGTTTGTGATTGGCTGTCTTTAGGTTTTGATTTGGTAACCTTGAGGCATTTGCAGATTCTGATTTCGATCTGCTTCATGTAGGCCCCTACGGCGTGGAGCCGCCTCAGTCCAATGGCCTCCTTGCTTAATTTAGGAGAGGAAAATTTTACTTCCAGAGGTTTCCCGTTGGGGGTTCTGAGTTTGAGGGACAGTCTTCAAGAAAGAACAACTTTTTCATAAACTGGTCCAGATTTCCTCTGGAACTTATCAAATGTGTGTCTTTGAATGGTTTTTTTCAAGAGATCAGTTTAATATCTACTAACTGACAACAGCAAGTACCTCCTAGGACGATTGTAGTATATAAATAGAATAATATAGATGCAACCATTTAGTAAACACTCGAAGTAAAACAAATGCTCCAGAAATGTTCCATTCCATTTCATAACAAACAAGGCAAAATTTGGGTTAACTGGAATCTAACTTCCCAGAAATCTCAACTAACAACCATCTTCTCTGAATTTTGTAGAAGAAAAACTGGTATATAGTGTTAATATCAGTTCTTAAACTTGGAGCCCAATTTTATACACTCTAAACTTATGTGATGACAAAAAAATTGCTTTAGTTTACATGAAATCTCCAGCACATAGTAGGTGCTCAGTAAATATTTTTTGAATGAATAAGGACCCAGGAATCCTCAGAGCATTTTTAGGAGATCAATGATATTGTAAGTTAGCAAAGTGAACAAACTCATTTTGTAGAGCATTTCTCTGAAATGCTTAATTTAATTCAACAATTTATCAATATTCAACAATTCATCAGCGTTTCTTGTTTAACTACCATATGCAAAACAGAACAAGAGATACAGTCCCTTCTCTCAAGGAACTCAGATTCTAATAAGAGATTGAACTGTGGGGAGAATAATTGAAATGTGAAGCATAATTGAGAGAAAGCAACATGAGAGCACAAACAAGGTATAAACTAAAAATGGAATTGTAATGCAGCAGAAGAAGGAATTTATTTTCAATGTAAAGATCAAGAAGTTCTTCAAAGAGGAGATTTTACTGCATTTGGGTTGAACACGAAAGCAGAAATTAACTTTGACAAGTGGGACTGGCAAAGAAGATAAAGGAAACCGGAAAGGAGGTAGAGGTCGGGGAGAAATTTGAGGCAGAAGACAAGGCATGATTAGTAGAGAAGCAGAGAAAGGTTGTTTTTGGCGGGGGGTGGGGGAGCGGGGGGTTGAGATTTTTAAAGAGGTAGGTCCCAGGGAAGATGCGGAGTGTGGGGAAAATAAATAGAGAATATAGGTGATATCTTTTACTAAGGTTACTGTGGATTTTATATTTGAATTCGTTCAAAAGTCATTTGGGAAATATAAAGAATGGAAATCCTTATCAATTGTTTCTTGAATGTGATTCCGTTTGGAGCCTCTGTTTTGAAAGGGATGAAGCAGGCAAAGGGTATTGGGAGTAGTGTTTATCTGAGAGCAGTGACCCCGTGTCTGTAGCATAAACCAAAGACTAATGATAGAAGTTCTGTCCAGGTAGATGTGATCTGACTAAGCCCGGGGCTCGGGGTTTTAGAATGTGACAAATCAAAGCCAGTCTTTGAAATGTGCTGTTTCACTGCCCAGAAAAGATTCCCTCGATTTTTTAGGATGTTAAATCTTTCTACATTAGAATATATGTTTCCTTACTTGATTAAACCTGGTTTGCTAAGAATAATGTAATTGCTCTAATGACTCAGGGTAATCATTATGGACATTAATTATTACATCACGTTGTACAGAGTTCAGCCTTTGGGAGCTTAAAGTGCGCCAGAGTTTTTTTCCCTGCACTAATGATACTAACCTACACGTTCATGTTACTGTTTTCTTTGTCTCCTTTCTGCTTCCAACTCTTATATAAAGCAGTTAGTAAGCTCACTTATAATCTCCCAATGGTCAGAATAGAGCTTTTCTTTGAAGTAAAGCAAAGTCTTGGTCATCAGAGTTTGTGTTTCAGAGGCCTTGGTGAAGTAAAGGGTATTTATATTATGGAAAGTTAATAATAGAAAAATTAATTAGTGGGTTTTCTTCAAGACTTGAATTCCAGTCTCAGCCCTTTCTCTAAGTAGCTACTTAATTTTTTGGCATTACTCAATCTTCCGCAGGCCAATTTCCACATTTGGAAAGAAAAAATAGAAACGTGGTCTCCAAAGTCCCAGAATGGGTTCAGGAATCAGGCTGTGTTTTGTTTCTTACTTGCAAGCTTGGCAAGTTAGCTGGGTTATGTTAGTTAACCTCTCCACCTCTTTCTGTTTTCTTACCGATTTTGTTCGATAATAACGTTGGCCTGACAGTTACTCTGGAGTGTGGGTAGGAAATATGGAGCAAGTTCCTCTCACAGTGCCTGCAAACCGGTGGAGAATACTTGTTAGTTCCAGTGCTCTTTCTTCAATAGTCATTTTTTCAGCAGGATTAAGTGCGTGAGGTCAGAGTTCCCAAGGCTATTTGAAAGTCTCTAAGTGTCATTAGCCAAATAGGCCACTGGATGTCACACTTGATCTAAGCTACCACACATTTCATTGTCCTGTGCGCTTGCCTTGGACAGTCTTGGCTTTTAGAGCTGGACTGGGTCTTAGTGATCTTTGAATCAGAGTTTGAACCAGAGTTTGGTCCTGAACAAATTTGTTTTGCATATGTTTTATTTTATTTATTTATTTATTTTTCAATTAGAATGGGATTTGAATGCATGTAGGCAGAGGGGGCATTGCACTGTGTCCATTCTGTAGAGCCCTGCTTGGGCCTTTGACTCATTTGGGTTACTCATCTGGTAGGCAATGGAACGTGGAGCACCTGATTTCATTTACAGAGGCAGAGACTGACCACCCAGACACCTTAAATGGCTTGACCAAGGACACAGGTCAAGCTGGTAGAAAATCTGGGACTAGAACTCAGGTCACTTGACCCCCAGGATTGTCCCTGGCATTTAGAGATGCATGAAGATTATGCACCTTTAGGAAATTTCTACTCTTCAGGAACGGATGAGAAGGCTCATCTGAATCTGAGCTCTGTCCGATCACTGGTCTCAGGTTAGTTTGACTTTCACATCGACACCAGGTTGGGTGTTTAATCTCATCAGCGTTTCATCCTGTGAATTTGGTTGGGGGGATGAGACTATGGTTGAACACTGGAACACGTTTCCCAAGGCACGTAACAGACACACTGGAGTAAGGATCAAGTCCACAACGTTTAACGGGAAATCAGTGAGACAAGCCAAGGGTCATGATTTATCCCAGCTCTTATCAGAAGAAGTAAGCTGAAAGAGCTCACTCTGAGTACTAATAAGTTATAATGTAACCGCACACGCACATACACAGGAGTTTAAATTTTCATAGCTGCCAGATGGAGGATGTAGGCTATTATTGCTGACTTTCTACACACTGCCTTTGGAAAGTATGGGTCAGAGAGGGTAATTAGCTCTCATATTTAGATTTCCCATGCTTGTGTTCTTATTAGAACAGCAGAAGGTTATTTTCTGGGATTGTTGGCAGGTTTGCAGGCCTGTAGGACCTCCAAGAAGAGAGTAAACCAGGTTTCCCTTGAAAACATTTTATTGCCTAGGGCACTTGTTCTGAGATCCTGCACATTTTGGGGAGGATGTAGTCCCTTGTTGGGGACCGGAAATGCGGAGAGTGAGCTGCGTTTATCTCTTTAGTTGATATAAAACTTGAAGATTCTTAAGGAAGCTTACTGGAAGTCTCCTTAAAGTCTATTTAAACTCTTTTAAAAAATTTTTTTCAGTGACAGTTGGCATTCCACATTACTTTCAGGTGTGTACCATAGTGCTTAGACATTTATATAATGTAGGAAGTGATCACCCTATTAAGTCTAGTACCCCATGACACTATCCATAGTTACTACAATATTATTGGCTTATTCCCTATGCTGTAATTTATATCTCCATGACTATTTTGTAACTGCCAAGTTATACTTCTTAATCCCTTCACCTTTTTTCCCCCTCATTCCCCAACTACTCACCCTGCTGGCAACCATTAAAATGTTCTCTGTATCTAGAAGTTTGTTTCTGTTTTGTTTGTTCATTTATTTTGTTTTTTAGATATCACATGTAAGTAAAATCATATGGTACTTGTCTCTCTCTGACTTATTTCACTTAGCATTCATGTTATTGCAAATGGTAAGATTTTATTTCTTTAAAGTCCGTTTTGAAGAACCCTGGAGACCATGATTAAATAATTGTAGCAAAGCCTGTTAGAAATGGAACAGATATTAAAGAGTATTAAGTCCAACCACTTGCAATCACAGAACCAGAAATGGGGCTTCAGACAGAGAACTTGCTGATGGTTACATAGAAATTTACCTGAGTCAATACTCTTTTTTCTTTTCTTTGCCAATACCTTTTCATATCTAGATCACCAGAATTCTCATCCCTTGATTTCTCTAATTACTCTGGTACTTTTACTATTTTACACCTATTTTTTGTTTTTGTTTTTATAGTGAGGTCCTGTTGACATAGAATAAACTACACATATAATAAAATTATACCATTTGATGAGTTTTGACATATGTACACATTCACAAAAACATCATCTCAGTCAAGGTTGGGAACATACCCATCACTCTCACAGGTTTCCTACTGCTGCTGGGTAATCCATCCTGCCTGCTCCTCCCCCTGGCAACCACCCATCTACTTTCTTTCATTCTAGATGAGTTTGCATTCCCTAGAATTTTATATAAATGAAATCATGCAGTATGTACTCTCTTTGGCTGGCTTCATTCACTTAACATGCTTATTTTGAGGCTCATCCATGTTGTAACATATATCAATAGTTCATTCTGTTTATTGCTAAACAACATTCCTTGTATGAACACTCTACAATTTTTGTATTGTTGTTCTGTTACAGTTGTCCTGCCTTTTTCCCCATTGCTCACCCCTACCCCGCCCCCCCACACCCACAGTCAATCTCTCCCCCATTGTCTGTGTCCATGAGTCCTCTATTCGTGTTCCTTTGCTTACCCTGTCCCCTTATGTCCCCTGTTATCCCTCTCCCTCCACCCCTCTTGTCACTGTCAGTTTTGAACGTACTACAATTTGCTTACCCATTCGTTTACCTGTTGATGGATGATTGGGCTTTTTCTAGTTATCACCTATTACAAATAAAGCTGCTATGAACATTCGCATGCAGGTCTTGGTATGGATATATGCTTTCGTTTCTCTTGGGTCAATAGAAATAGAATGGCCAGATCATACAATAGACATATGTTTAACTTTTTAAAAAACAGTTTTGTTGAGCTTTATATATTTTTGTTATATAATGCACTTTATCTATTTAAATTATAAAATTTGATTAGTTTTGACATATTTACTCACCTATGAAAGCATCACCACATTCAAGGTAGTGAACGCACCCATCGCTCACAGGTATTTCCTGGTGTTCCTTTATAACCCACGTGCTCCTCCCAGCCCCAGACTCAGGCAAGTTCTGATCTGTTTTCTCTCTTTATAGGTTTTGTGTTTTTGAGAGTGTTAGAAAATGGAATAATACAGTATGAGCTATTTTACAGTGTATTTTATGTTTGGCTTCTTTCATCTACCATAGATATTTCAAACTTCATCTATGGTGTAGTGTATTCATAGTTCATTCCTTTTTCTTCATGACTAGTGTGCCATTTTATGGATTTGTAGATTTTTGGTGTATTGCAAATAAAGCTGATAGAAACATTTCTGTACAAGTTTTATATGGAAATATGCTTTCGTTTGTCTTCGGTAAGCATATAGGAATGGAATGGCTGAATCATATAGCGAACGTACGTTTACCCTTCTAAGACACTACCAAACTGTTTTCTGGAGTGACTGTATATTTTTACATTCCCAACAGCAGTGTATAAGAGTTTCAGTTCCTCCATGTCCTTTCCAACAGTTGGATTGGCCTGTCTATTTAATTTTAGCTACTCTAATACATGTACAGAGTTAGCTCATAGTGGCCTCCATCTGCATTTCCATAATGATTAGTGAGGTCGAGCATTTTTGAATGTGCTTTTTTTGCCATCTGTATGTCATGTTCAGTGAAGCGTTCATTCAAATCTTTTGCCTATTTTTTATTGAGTTGTTTTCTTATTGCTAAGTGTTGAGCCTTCTTTACATATTCTGGATATATGTCTTCATGAAGTGTATACTTTGCAAAGATATTCTTCAAGTATGTGGCTTATTTTATCCGCTTTTGAATATGAAGTGTCTTTAATTTTGATGCAGTTTGGTTTTTTGGTTTGTTCTTTTATAGATTATTCTTTCTGTGTTGTATCTAAGAAGCCTTTGCCTATCCTAGGGTCACAAAATTTTCTTATTTTTTTCTTCTGGAAGTTTAATTGTTTTAGATTTTAAATTTTATTCTATGATCCATTGTGAGTTGTATAAGGTGGGAGATATGGATCAAAGCTTATTGTTTAACATATAAATATCCAACGGTTTCACTACCATTTGTTGAAAAAGACTATCCTTTCTCCACTGAACTGAATTTTAATTGCTGTCAAAACTCAGTTTTATATATATGTGTGCAGGCATATTTTCACACTCTATTTTGTTACATTGATCTATTTTACTCTCCTGACATCGATGTCACAATGTCTTGGTTACATTATAATAAGTCTAGAAGTCAGGTAAAATAAGGCCTCAAACTTTGTTCCTCTTTTCAAAATTGTGTTACCATATTCTATATGCATTTTTGTTTAAATTTTAAAATTATTTTGTCAACATCTAAGTAGGACTGCTGTGATTTTGGTTGGGAATGCATTGAAATTATGGATTGATTCAGGGAGAATTGACATTTTAATAACATTGAGTCTTCTGACCCAATAACATGGTATTTCTTTCTATTTACTTAGGTTTTCTTCAATTTTCTTTAATTACTCTCAGAAATGTTTTATAGCTTTTTTAATTTCATTTTTATTGTATTTTTTTCCTTTACTATTTAGCCCCCTTACACCCCGCTCCCCCCAGCAATCACCACACTGCTGTCCATGTCCATGAGTCCTTCTTTCTTTTTGCTCAATCCCTCAAAAGATGTGCAAGCCTATCACATCTTTTGTCAGATTTATCGTTAAGTATTTTATATTTTTTCATGGTATTGCAAATTGCATTGCTTTTTAAATTTCAACTTTGGATTATTTGTTGTTGCTGTATAGAAATAGAATTGATTATTAAATATTGATCTTATATTTTGCAACCCTGCTAACTCACTTATTAGTTCTCATAGATTTTTTTGTAGAGTTGCTCAGATTTTCTTTACAGACTATCATGGTGTTTATAAATAAAGGTGATGTTACTTCTTCCTGTTTGATCTGGGTTCTTTTTATTTCTTTTTCTCGTTTTATTGCACTGGCAACAACCTCCAACTCACTACTAAAAAGATGTGGTAGAATTGGACATCTAGGTCTTGTTTCTGATCTCAGGGGAAAGCCTAGAGCTTTTCACCTTTAGCATAATGTTAGCTGTAGCTTTTTTGTAGATGACCGTTATCTTTTTGAGAAATTCCCTTTAGTTTCTAGTGGGCTGAGTATTGTTAGTCATACTTTCTTTTACCGTTTTTTTTTTTTAAGTTTCTTTGTCTGATTTTGGTACTGGGGGAAACCTAGCCTCATATAATAGGCAGGAAAATATTCCTCCTTTTCAATGTTCTGTAAGTGCTTATATAGAATTCATATTACTTCTTTAAATGTTTGGTAGAATTCAGAAGTGAAACCATCTAGATATGGAGTTTTCTTTGTGAGGAAGATTTATCTGCACCATCAATTTCTTTAATAGCTATTGACTATTCAGGTTTTCTATTTCTTCTTGATTAAGCTTTGGTAGTTTGTGTCTTTCAAGGAATTTGCTCATTTCATCTAAATGCTGAAATTATTTTCATAAATTTGTTCACAATATTCTATTATGTTTTACTATCTGTAGAGTCTGTGTTATAATAGTAATTTTTTGGCTTTTCTCCCTATTTTCTAATCAGTTGTCTAGAGGTGTACTGTTATTATTGTTCTTATCAAAAAACTAACTTTTGGTTTCACTGATTTTCTTTATTGTTTTCCTGTTTTTCATTTTATTTTTATTCTCATCTTTTCTTCTGAATGTTTTAGTTTTCCTTTTTTCTATATTTAAAAAAATAACTTGAGACCTTGTTTTTAATATATTTTTAGTGCTATAAATTTCTCCCTATTTTTTAATGATATCCTATATATTTTGATATGTTGAGTTTTCCTTAAAAATATGTTCTAATTTTCTTTAATTATTTTGGGAAGCATATTATTTCATATCTATCATTCTGATATTTTCAATTTGATTCCACATTGGTCAGAGAATATGCTCTGTGTGACTAACACTTTTAAATTTATTGAGACTTGTTTAATGGGCTAGGATGTGGTCTCTGTTGATAAATATTACATTTGCATTTGAAAAGAATATATATTCTGCTGTGGTTGGTTGGTATAGTCTATAAATGTTGATTTAGTCATATTGGCTGATAGCATTTTTCAAATCTTTCATAATTTCACTGATTTTCTCTCTATTTGTTCTATAAATTGAGTGATATTTCAGTCTCCAACTATAACTATACATTTCTCTATTTCTCCTTTCAATTTCATTAGTTTGTCTTCATTCATGTATCTTAAAGTTCTATGATTGGGCATATAAACATTTAGAATTGTTAAGTCTTCTTAAAATTAATCTATCATTTTGAAAGAGACTTTCTTATTAATGGCAATAGTTCTGTCATGCTTCTTTGACTTTATGTAGCCTGGGATGATCCTGAAATTTGTGTCCATTATTATACAGATTTAGGAATTTCCCCTCCCGAGCTCTCTTCTTTCTGGGATTTCTCTTATGTTCTGGCTCCAGGGTCTTCTTTCTCTAGTTTCTCTGGCTAAAAAGTTTTTTGCTTCCCGTGTTCTCATGAAGTTCTGTACTATTGGGTCACTTCTTCCCACACTTTTACTTCCTCCAAAAACTCTATAAATTAAAAAAAGAATTTATTATTGATTGTTTTAGAGAAAGAGGGAAGGAGGAAGGGAGGTGGGGAGAAAGAGAGAGAGAGAGAGAGAGAGAAACAGAGAAACATAGTTTTATTGTTCCACCTATTTATGCATCCATTGGCTGGTTCTTGTACATGCCCTGACTAGGGATCAAACCTGCAACCTTGGTGTATTGGGACGATACTCCAACCAACTGCACTACCTGGCCAGGGCCTCTATAAATTCTTTAAATTGCTAAAGTTTTTGGAAAACCACAGCCAGAAAGGAATGCATGAAACCTCTTTTTGGTGTTTGACCGGATACCTTTATCGAAGCAATGATGGAGAGACGGACCTGCTGAAAAAGGGGGGAAATACAGTGAGAATAGAAGTTCAGTTAATATCTTCCCTTCTGTTCCCTCCCCTTTTCTTACCTTTCCTACTCAGATCTTTCTCACTCTCTTTTGGCTTCCCTTCATCCTTCACTCCCTCCCTTCATTCGTCTCTCTTTTCCTTTCTTCTTTCCATTCAATCAGCATTTTTGAACGATTTCCATAAGGATATTCAACTTCCTTAGCTTTTATCCTCCCTAGTATTGGATGTGTGATCTTGAATACTGACAACAGGAAATTATTTATAAACTCAAAAATTGAGTTGGTTTTCCAGATTTTGCATACAGCTTCAGTGCCTTTGGGATGAAAAACATATTTTCATTCACTGTAACTTTATAACTTTTCACTGTTCTATTAGTTATCTATTATTTCATGACAAATTATCCTGAAATGTAGCAATTGAAATTAACACTTAATTCTCTCATAGTTTCAGGGGGGCAGGAAGCCAGGCACAATTTCGCTGGGTCCTCTGCTTAGGAATCTCCCATAATCTGCAACCATGTGTTAGTCCAGGCTGCAGTTCCATCAAGGCTCTGGTGAGGAGGATTCTGCCTCCAGCCCCAATCACACGGTTGTTGGCAGGACTCAGGTCCTCACACACCGTTGGCTGGCAGCTGCCTTCGGTTCCTTGCCATATGGCCCTTTCCATAGCACAGCTCACAACCTGGAAGCTGGCTTCATCAGAATGCGCAAGCAAGAAGACCCGACAAGATGGAATTAATAACCTCTTATAACATAATCTCAAATGTGATGTCCTATATTTTATTCATAAATAAATGAATAGAGGCGAGCCACTAGGTCCAGCCTGCACTGAGGGGGAGGAAATTATACAATGCAATGGTATGAATACTAGGAGGTGGGATCAGTGGAGCAGACCCTACCACCCCTGTACTTCTAATGGGTGACAGTACTTCAAGAAATTCTAAGGTAAATTGACAGTTTCTTTTCAGTTGGTAAAGGGGAGCTAAGATTCACAGGCATTTAACATGGGTCAAATCCAGCAGCAGATGAGCCCACGTGCCTTACTTCATTTAACCCTCACATCTTTCGTGTGATATACATATTTGTGCAAGAGTCTGTTAGTTTTCTCAAGTCATTCTTCCATTCTTTCATAGTAAAATAATTTTTTATGGTTGCCCACATAAAGACTACATTTTTCATTCTCTTTTGCTTCTAGGTGTGGCCATGTACCTAAGTTGACCAATGGGATGTAAAGCATAGTGTTGTAGGGCAGCTTCCAAGAAACCCCCTTGATGGAAAGCTAGTTGGTATCCTTTCTTCATTGTCCTTCCTCTATTCTTCTCTTTGGAATGTAAATGCCATCATCTTACTCCATGATTGAGATCATGCAAGTAAAGGGACAAGAAGAAAGATCTGTTCGTGACACTGTGAAGCACAGTGTTAACATTCTTCTGCCTTTTGGGACTTATGGGAAAGGGACAATACAATGCTATTTTTTAAAATTTTTTATCGTTGTTCAGTTATAGTTGTCAACATTTCTCCCTCATTGCTCTCCCTCTGCCCTACCCACCCCCACCTGCCTCATTCAATCCTACCCTCTCCACCCCATTGCCTTTGTCCATGGGTCTTTCATACATGTTCCTTGGTGACTTACCCTTCTTTTTCCCTGTTATCCCCCTCTCCCCTCCCCCTGGTTACTGTCAGTTTGTTCTTTGTTTCAGGTCTCTGGTTCTATTTTGCTCACTTGTTTGTTTCGTTGATTAGGTTTCACTTATAGGTGAGATCATATGGTATCTGTCATTCACTGCCTGGCATGTTTCACTTAGCACAATGCTCTCCAGTTCCATCCATGCTGTTGCAAAGGGTAGGAGCTCCTTCTTTCATTCTGCTGTGTAGTATTCCATTACGTAAATGTACCACAATTTTTTGATCCATTCATTTACTGACAATGCTGTATTATTTAAACCACTGCTATTTTGGGTACTGTCACTGGCAGCTAAACCTAATGCTAGCTAATTCAGAATTTGGCACTTAGAAGTGGGGTGCTACCTGTAATGGAAGTCAAAATATGCAGTGTTGGCTTAGTGCAAGGTTGGCAAACTTTTTGTACAGTCAGATGGCAAATGTTTAGGCCTTTGGGACACCTATGGTCTTTGTCACAAATCCTTTTTTTTTTAGACAACTTCTAAAAATGTAAAATAATCTTAGCTCAGTCCTTTAAAAATATAACAACCATTCTTAGTTCAAGGGCCAACAGAACACGCATGGCTGAATTTGGTGCTGACGGATAGTTTGTTGACCTCTGCTTAGTCCATTAGGGGTCAGCTGAGGCCCTCCTACCCCCCCACCCCCAGGGCAAATGTAGACTTCAGAGCCCACTTACCTTTCTGGAGTCATGTTTTCTCATTATTTTTAGTTTCTGAGTATTTCTCTTGTTTTCTTTATTGATTAGAAAAAGGGGCAGTTAATTATCATTACATTTACTCTCAGAAGGTATGCCAGAGTGGGCTTTTATAAAAGATGACAATGTAAAGAAATCACCAAAAGGACATCACAATGATGGGTCATTAATATGTAGTATTTATTCAAAAAGAATAAAATTTTAGTTTTTAGGAAAGAAAAAATAAGCAACTCATGTTATCAGTTTTTAAAACTTTATAATGGTACTTGAAAATTCAATTAAAATCATTTTGCCATCCTGGAATTACACTGGTCATTACAATATTGCATTATTTCCCATTTCATGTGATTTATGACTCCATGGTACCCATTGTGTTTATAGCTTCCAAACTAATTATTATTTTCCCAATGAATGAATCTTGTAATTTTACTTAGTATATTTAGATAGAGCACAGAGTTCTATAAAACATTGTACTCAAAATACAAAAATAAGTGCTTTATGCACACTCTTTAATACTGTTTTTGTCTCTTTCTTTTGGTAGCTCAGCTAACTAAGTTTACATAAATAAAGTCAATAATAACAAAAAGGAAAATAAGCAATAAATTAACACCTAGGAACTAGAAAGGCATTTTGCTGACAGTTTGCTTTTCATTAAAGGTAGGGAATAGGAATATCTGTCTATATTGCAGTCAGGAAAGTAGAAAAGAACTCATAAAGGAATAGCAATAAAAATACTCATAATTACAATAAATGTTTAAACCGGGGGTAATGATGGACTGACTTAAGTAGACTTATCTGCACCCTGTGAGCCCAAATATCTCATAAGAATTATAGTAGCAAATGTCAAGTTTCAAAATAAAATTGACATTTGAAAAAAGTGTGTATACTTCATTGCAAATCATCTATTGCCAAACACATAGATATAGATAAGGCTTGTGAAATAGATTTTTGAATTTCATAAACACAAGTATATTTGGAAAACAGA
Organism: Mormoops blainvillei; assembly: GCA_004026545.1. Lineage (NCBI taxonomy): Eukaryota > Metazoa > Chordata > Mammalia > Chiroptera > Mormoopidae > Mormoops > Mormoops blainvillei. The sequence goes on along the minus strand of PVJD01002566.1, from coordinate 92,579 downwards.
GATAGTTAATGACCAAAATGTTTTCAAGTAAATAAAAAGCATGGGCACCTGCTCATTCACATCATAAATCAGTATGTGAATATGACAAATCCATGTTTTAAAGCTCCTCTGGATCTTTAAGTTTTTTCTCCTTTTTATTTTTGCATAGTCTTTTATATTTCTTTCTAAGGTGAAGGCTTCCGTAGGCAGGGCTTTCTGGTTTGGTGTATAAGTGGCTTGATTCAAGGAGGAAAGGTACCGGCAAATGCTTTACGAACTTACTGATGCCCTGTGGACTTTGACAGGCCAAGGAAATTTCCCGGAGAGCTTTCATCTTGTCTCCTGCCTAATCTTGCTCAGTGGCTGCTAGCTCTGTCACTGAAGGCAGAACTCAGGACCCACAGCCCAGGGGCAGTGGGAGGAAAAGTTGTACGAGCAAAGGGCGGGGTAGAGGGGCAGCTTGATGGGGAGTGAATTAGGGTAGACATGGGGGAGAAGATGACACATTTCTTTCCATTCACTTTGCTCCTGCTCTGGCCAGAAAGAAATTGCTGGACCCTTTGGTCAAAGCTGTATCTGCTCTGGGGAGGCTACAGCCAATGCTACAATAAATTTAAAAAAAAAAGAAGGGTCACTGTATAATTTCTTGTCTAAACTGGTGCATATTTGAGAGTAAGGGAAGCTATTGTAAATATTTATAAAATGGGACAACAGATGTGAACGTGTCCTGGCACACCAGATATATTGTTACACCGGAGTGATGTTGTTAAAACCTGAGGGGAGCGGGGGGTTGACTTTCTTCAGTCTCTAGGAAGTTCCTGCCAGAAGCTTACTTTCTTTAAAGTGCTATTTCTTGGTATCTCCCCCTCCTCTTAGACAAAGTAATACATGTGAAGCAAGAAAGAGAAAAGTTTGCAAGGAAAAGGTTGGTGCAGAATGTTCTATATTTTATTCCAGGCACTTTTGAATGAGTGAGGGCTCCAGTTTCCAAATTACTTTTCACTTCTAGATTGGTTATAAATAACAAGAGTATAAGGTTTACTTCTATCTTTCCTGCAAAGCTGGGAACTGGGAATGCATGAAATTTGCAGCCTCTCACAAATGAGTCCATGCGGTCCCTATTTGACCTATGCTTTCTACATTCCATATAAATATTGTAAGAAAAAGCTCGCTCTTAAAATGCAGGACATTTCTATGAGCAATGTCAGAGATTTTGCTACTTATGTTTTCTTCTAGGATTTTTATGGTTTCGGGTCTAAGACTTGTCTTTAATCCATTTTGAATTTATTCTCGGGTGTGGTGTACGAAGGTGGCCTAGTTTCATTTTTCTGCACATATCTGTCCAATTTTCCGGGAACCATTTATTGAATAAACTATCTTTAGCCCATTGTATGTGCTTGCTTCCTCTGTCAAATATTAATTGACTGTAAAGGCAGCAAAGGTGGGGGAGTGATGTTAGGGAGTGGAGGGATTGAGCAAAAATGAAAAAGGATTCATGGACATGGACAACGGTGTGGTGATTGCGGAGGGGTGTGATATAAGGGGACTAAATAGTAATGGAAAAAATACAATTAAAAAAAGTGGGACATTTTGGGAGTGGCAGAATATTTTGTACCTAGTTTTTATTGAAAAATACATATAAAAATGTTTTACTCCATAAGTAAACAGGCTATTTTCAGAAAAATATCGTTTTCCTAATAGTTATTGTAGTAGGACTTCCTATGCTTTATTCTAACATTGATAAATACCAAGTTATAATCTGGTGGATACCTTATATTTTCTATGGATACATTATCATAAAACTCAGAGTATTTTCAAGATGTCACTAGTGTAAAGTAAAATTTCAACATCGAATTTGACAATCAGTTTAATAAAGTCCAATAGTTAACTCTTAGATGTCAGGTAGCAATATCTGTGGTCTAATTTCTCTTTGTCTCCTAATACGTATGTTAAAATTCCTAAATTATGCTTTTAATATTTTTATTTTTTATTATTGTTCAGTTACAATTGTCTCCATTTTCCCCCTAGTTGTAATATTTTCTTTTAAAAGTATTTACCACAAAGTTCACTTATGGTATCCTACCAGAAACTTTAGTTTTGTCTCTACCAAATGGGCCTGAAAATATAAAAATTACCAAGTCTCTGTGTTAAGTTGTAGGTATGTTTTCACCTATGGGAACTTCTACGTGAGTCTAAGGGTGGGGTGATAAATGAACACGGTCTTATGTGAATACTGGGATGTATTTTCACTTTTAGTTGTAAGTTACTATTGGAAAATCTTGGATAGGACTGGAGTTGTACTACAGTATAAACTTTACTAAAAAATGTAGCTTTGAATACAAATACAATTAAAAACACTAATTTTCTTTATTGACCCTTATTCTGCAAAAGGCACCCTGAAGAATTTTCCCTGTCCCCATGGATTTAAATTGTGACCCAGTTGTCCAAGACAGAACTATAAAACAGCCCTTTGAAAATAAAATGAAAATTAACATAAATTGAAAATTATTTTCAGAAAATATTTATGAGAAGCTAATCTATGTAATTGAAAGAGTGTATTTTTAGAAAAAAAATTTTTAAAGTAAAACTAACACTAATTTCCTGCACAGCAATTATCAAGACATAACTATAATTAATCTCCATCCATTATTAGAAAGTTGAGGAACCATGATTTGGAAGTAAGTCCTCTTCTGTTAAACATTTTTAAATTCCATATTATCTTAACATGAGGTAGCTTTCTAGCAGCATTTTAGGTGCTGTCACTGTGGACAGGGGTGGGAGGGCAAAACTAGTCATCTAGGAGAATTACACTTTGTTGCTTTTAAAGGTGGTCTTCTAGCTATTCTAATGGGGTAGTGGTGAAGTACAGCATTTTGGGACGAGGCAGCATTTTTACAGGTAGGAAAATAGATATCTACTCTTACTGCTATTCCTGCTATTCCATTTCTTCCTAAATAATATTGTCCGATTTTAATCCTTAGTAAGCTGTTAATTACCAAAATTTAGAAACCCAATTCTAATTTACTAGCTATTTCTAAATTATTGGTTAAATATGTTGTTATTACTGCTTGGTTGGTTGACTCATTTTAACTTTTTTCTATGATGAATTTTTTCTAGGAAGCAATAAAGTAAGAAATAGCTAAAAAAAATGTATAGTACACGTACATTTGGAATGATGCACAAACTATGATAGCTATTAAGTAGGTGCTAATTTCGGAAGTCCAAAAAATATAGCCAGAATGCAAAGTACACTTTGATTCTACACTTCATTTTCAAACTCCCATTTTTTTTTAAGTTTCAAACTCATTATAGCAGGACTTATTCTACATTAATTACCTAGGGCAAAGAAATGCAAACATATGACATTAGACCCATTGACACTTTCTATGAATATATTCTAATAGAATTCGAAGTATTCTCTAAATTTTACTAAGTGAAATAACATTTCAGCAAAAAGTAACACCACAACTACTCACTTGAATAAATTCAGACCTAGAGATGTAAATACCATAAATACTTGTGTTTCTCCTGAAGCAAGTAATGAGATGGTGTTCCAGTGGCAATTTTCTTGGTACTTTTGTATTATTGTATGCTTATGTCTTTGCTTTTAATGTTTTCAAAAAGTGATTATAATTTAATTTGGAATAATGATTTTTAGCATAAAGAGATTCCTGTATTTACTAATTATTTGTTTCAATTAAATTGAAACTTCATTGGGATGAAACCTTGATTTTGCATTGGTTAGACATACACAGTGCCTTTTCCATTTACTTTTAAAGATTTTAAAGAGCATTAAAACTTTTGCTTTTGCAATTTGGAATGTTTTTTGGGACTGAGTAGGAACTTATGGGCCCCCCAGTGCAGTTACTTGTTCTGAGTATAAAGGCTGGTCTGTGGGGAAGTGTAACTGTGGACCTATGAATTGCTTAAGGAGGAATTTTTCACTTTCTCATTTTTAGAATGTTTGGCCCAAGAGACAGTTTGTAGCCAATATGAATTATATTCAAATTCATACTTTTCTAAGATGAATATATGTAAAAATATGATTTGGCTATTTGTTTTAACTTAGACAAAAAATTTATTTTGCATTCTTCTATTTCAAAAATGTCAAATAGAAAGGGAAAAAAATTAAGGGATAGAGTGGAAATACAAAGACTATAGCAGTTCCCAAATTTAGCTGCACATTGGAATCACCTAAGAGTCTTTAAAAAATACGCCCAAAATACCAACCCGAAGACATTCTGATGTAATTGGTGTAAATGTGACCTTGGGCATGGAAGCTGTCCAGGTTCTTCTAATGTGCAGTCAAGTTTGGGAAACACTGTCCTAGGGAATCGGAGAAGGAAAATATAAAGCTAAAAACATACGGCCTGTCAGAGTTTCAACTCTAGCACTGAGGTCCTTCACATCTGATTGGAGTTCATAGAACTGAAAGGTGACAAGGGCTTTTGTTATTGGAATTTATCTGATTTTTATTGGATTCTGGCTAGGTTTTGGTTCAGAGAATTACGCTGAAGAGCTGACAATTTTTAATGCCTTTGTACTTAAGTTTTCCCTTGAGTTTTATAGAATTTTACAAGAGCCAAGGGATTTTTTGAAATGGAAATTGTAGTATTAGTGGTTTGTTATGTCAAACCACTAATGAGACTTGAGCAGTAGTAATACGTATTTGGTTGTTGGAATTCGATTATTTCTGTGTTGAACAAAAAGCAATAATGTACAAGTATGACAAGCACCTCGTGCCTTCTGCTCCCCTCTATTTCAGTTTTTGTAGCACCCTTACCCCTATCAGGTGTTCCTGGTGAAGAGGACCCCGATTCTAGGGGATTTTGGTAAATAATACCCTTGCTGAGTGTTTCAAGAATCAGCCTCTAATGAGCAGTGATGGTGGCACAGTTTTCCCGTTTTGGCTCCAAGACCAAAGCACTCAGGTATGCTGAAGCGGTCTGATACTTATCGGTAGTAAAATGAAGGGAAGGTAGCGGATTCCTTGACAGATTTAATATAAGCAGGTTAGATAGTCCAAGGCCGAACCAAGTTAATGTGACTTTCTCTGAACGCTGGACAGTGGTCTGGGTATTGCAAAAAGGTCAAAGAAGTAAGAGTAAATCCTCACTTCTCTCTTTGTTTGAAATGGTACTTCAGCCGATTTGCTGAGTAGTCAAAAGTATCATAGGTGATAGTCCATAGATGTGATTTACTTTTTTAAGGTATTAGAGAAGAGCGAAATGAGACTGAAATGAAAATAAATCTATATGGACATGTCAAATGCTTAAAATGAGAAAAAGTCATTTCGAATTGAAATGATTATTGTGTTGTGGGGCTCCTTGGGAAGGGCAGGGCTTCCAGGGAAGAAAAGGTAAGCTAATGAGTTTAATAAAAAATAGGCTTGGATTGCTTTAACCATGTTTGCAAGATACCATGTCGATTTCCAGGAAGTCCCCTGGGATTGCAGGAGACAGGAAGATCCTGACCTATGACAAATTAACTGGATGGAATTTTTAGACTGCGGTGCTGCTGACTTCATCAAACCTCAGACAGTCTTTCCCAAGCTCCAGCCTGTGAATGTGCCCCGTGGTAATGGGGGACATGTTTTGAAAAGCACCCTCTCGCCTTCCTCTGCCTTTTGTGCTTTGGGTATCACAAGGCAGCTGCAAGCCAGAGTTAACACTCTGGAGTTTACTTGGCTCTCTTTGTTGTTGCTGACTGCCCTTGAACTTGTGCTGGCTAAAAGATCTCCCTCCATTCTGTCAGAGTTTATAAACATACTCCCAAGACACTCAGCAACCTTGGAAGAACAACTTTTCGGGGCAGTGGATCTTTTCTGTAGAGAAAAGGCTTCTTACGAGTTGACTGAGTTAGGAATAATGTTCTATGACAATTCTACAGTTAGCATAAACCATACAGTCTCAGGAAAGGCATCACGTGAGGAAAAGTATTACGGGTGACCATTAAGGGACTGAGTTAGAGGTTTATTTTTTCTATATAGAGTTTCTTGTCTTGTTTTTAAAATTAAAAAAGAAAAAAAGGATATCTTCAGAAGGCTCCATATCCATCCCCTCGGGCAGTCACTGCGAAAGTGGGGTAGACCTCATACGTCGTATACGCTGCCAAGTCTTGTCCGAGGGTCACTGCTTGCTTGAGTTGGGCTGCGGACACAGGTGCAGCTGCGTTAGGAACAGCGTACCCTGGAGGAGGCGGCAGAGAAAACTTCATGAAAGGTATTCCAGTTTGCGTCTTTTTGGCTTATTGAGTTCTTTTTGGAATAGGTAATTATTCTCATCTCTACATTTTAAAACGTGCTCTCGGGACTCATTTATTAGGGGACAGCATTCTTCCGAGGGAGGTGAAGCACCTGTGGCAGAACCACTTCGTTCTTAGAGAATTAGAAACACTGGGGGAAAAGTGCAAGAAACAGAAACTTAACAGGATGTTGAGTTGATTAAAGCATGAGAATGAGCTTTTTCGGAGGTTCTCAGAATTTATAAAGGAGGCAGAGATGGGCAGTGGGGCTCTGTGGGTCTGCTTCCGCTGCATCCCTGCCCCAACCTAGATGAAATGTTAAAAGACATTGCCTTTACCTAAGAAGCATGTGTGGGGACTGGGTAGAACAGCAGAAGAAATATTTAAAGTTCTAGCATGTTTTTATAGTAGGGCGCCATGAAAGCAAACATCTAGCCTCATCACATTTAGACCTAACCTTGAAGGGCAAGTAACATCCGTCTTTGGTGTGTTTCGATGCCAGTCCTCACCCTCAGGGCACCAAGGGATTTGACTGATAAGGGATCCCGATGTGCTCTCACCTTAGTATTACGTTTAGTTGATTAATATTCACTTTTGAAGGAGAGAGCATAGCAGCTCTTATCTAAAAGCAATATTACCTGGTTGTTTTAGACCAAAACCTGGGTATTGCTGAGATGATCCAAAAATTGTACAAGATGATAAGAAAAAGGAAAAGTATACTTAAGCAGTGAACAGGCATCTGATTTAAAAAAAAAAAAAAACCCCAACAAAAACAAAAACCCATTCGGTTTACGTGCTGTGGAAGCCTGCCCAACCCCAGACACATTGATTTCTTTCTGGTGGCTTCTCAGGAGGTGGTGGCAGGAAGCTGGCCGGACTATTTTTTAAAAAATTGAATCCACTCCTTGGCTCATGCACTTGGGGCAGTTAATGCTGAGTAATGCACTAGTGAAGTTTGGTACATTTCCCAAGGATATGAGAAATGTGTTAACAATTACTTTCATGATTTTGGAAACAGTATATCTAAAGTAAGTGAATGAGTAAGTAATGTGTGTGTAGCATAGATTTTCTCTTCAGGGGTTTTGAATTTTCTTTTGCAATTTGGCTAATTTCTTAGGTGCAAGAGCATTTGTGTTTCAAAAAGATTCTTCCTTGAAGCTTATTATTCTCTGCTTGATTCCACAGTCAAGTTATGAGAGGTTCTCACATTCTTAGGCATTCCCAAGACAACTGTCATGCCCTATTTTTTTTTACTTCTTGTAGGAACAAATAGAAGTGAGAGTAAGCTACAACATTCTTGGGAAAAAGCAAATCTTTCCAATGTGAAAGCAAACTTTAAAATTCTCCTGACAGTGGGTCATTTATTTTTATAGTGCATTCATTAGGGGTCTTTGGGGTACAACTTTCTGCAAGAGAGGGGTTCAACTTTTGGCAAGAACTGAGAAGTCCTGGCACATGTCCCCAGTGGACAGACATGTCAACACCCTATTTTATGGAATGTAAGCACAGGGTTGATGGTCCCTGGACAGCCCAGGAGAAATCTTGCCCTCTACAGTGGCAGCTGTTGCCTTGGTAACCTCTAGGGGCACTCCACACATCTTTTTCTACAGAACAAAGCTGGAATTGAGGTCACATTTACATGTGAAACATTAGTTTCATCCTCACCTGCCAGAGAGGAGGATATAGTCACAAATTTTAAGAAATAAAGAAAATGAGAGTGAAACTTAGTTGTTATGAATGTGAGGGTTATAGAGTTCTTATACCTTAATATAACCAATACATGAATTAATCAATCAATAGGAATATCATATTTCTAGGATGAGTCAGAACTCTGATTTAAGCTTATGGGGATATATGAACACAATGAGTCAGAATGACAAATTTCTTTAAAAGAAATAAACTTTTATAACTAAACAAGGAATGGAGTTACTCAAACTAAATGGTGAGAAAAAATTTCTAAAAGGTCCCCTCTCTAGAGGACTCATTTTTAAAAAATTATCAGCATTTGTTATAGATGCATGATAAATAGGGAGAAGACTTTTAAATGTGACCCTAAAGGCTTGTTGATCTAGAGGCAGACTTTATTTTAAGCAATCACCATATACGCCAGGCCAAAACTATGGGACAGATAAAATGAGGCCTGATTGTGCACATACTGGATCTCTCTCCCACTCTCTCTCTCTCTCTCTCTCTCTCTCACACACACACACAGCTTTTGATTTAAAATAATTTAAGAAAAATGTTATCTAGACATCTCTTTAAAAAACCAAAGCAATAAAAGTAAAGCTGAAGATTGGATTTGAGGAGGGAGTACAATGGATTCTTAAAAGCAAATTGACCATGGCTAAATGACTTAATCCTTCCAGTACATGGCTTCTTCATCTGTACAATGGCATTATAGAAGCTATCCCTTGCGGTATCATGAGCATTACTGAGATAACATAAAGCATGCTGGGGATTTAGGTGAGCGCCTGACACATAGTAAGAGCTCAAATAAGCATCAGCTATTAATAGGCAGTTTCAAATCTCTTACCAAAAGTAAAAACCAAACCGAACCAAAACAAATCAATTGCAGAGAGACTGACACTTTCAAGATCACCCACGCGTTGAAGCTGAGCCGAGACCAGACCCCATTTCTGCTGCCCAGCTCCATTCTCTTGCCTCATACCTTAATGGTTCACTCATCTGGCAAATTCTTTTTGGCCACAGATGGCATAGGTGGAGCTTACAAACAACTCTACGAGTCCATGGCATCAAGAAGGATTTCCCAGACACTCTCTGCAGGGTGCCATTTCTGGCCCAATCTTCCCCTCGCCTTCTCCTCTTAAGGAATTTTGAGATTTTTTTTATTTGAAGGTAAATCTTAATGCTGTTAAAGTCACAAATATGCTAACTTAAATACCCAAGTCTATTTATCTAAAACACACAATGCAAACATACAAATATCTATTCTCTCCACGTGTCAGAGCCCATTCATTTCATGGTTTGGAAATGGGGAGGATAGATTCCTCTTAAGCTGCAAATCAGCAGGTGTTTCTTTACTGTTAACTTTAGCAAAATTCATACAAAATAGTGGTTAACAATGATCTTCTTGTTAACTCACGAGGAAACACCAAAACTGCATTTTGTTAAAGTTTCTGTATAAAATGTAGAAAAAGTGAACTGTACAAATATTTAAAAGTTAAAAATTCCTTAATTTTTTTATTCCTGGTACCACTACCACAATTTACAGGGCAATATACCTAATGTAATGAAAAGCAAAAGACAAAGCTACAACAGATAAAAGCCCTCAGGAATGTGCATATAATTGACACTGCATTGTGTTAATCATCAGCTGCACTTTTTGCAAACTGTGGCTCAGACAGCCCTGAATAAGAAGGGTTTCCTGTTTAAGTTGCAGTAACTTTTCGGACTATGGTCGTCGTTCCTCCTGTGGCAGAGTTTAACAGTTCCTCTCATGCATTTGGGATGACTGTCTCAAAGTAAGCTGCAGCTTTCCCGACAACTCCTTGCTCTCTCTCCAGCTAAGAACCGTAGCCCTTTTCTGCCGAGTTTTTAGAACCTTCTGCTACCATATGCACCACTTCCAACACCAGATCCACGACCACTACCATAGGGACTGCCCAAGCTCCTTCCACCAAGACTGCTCACCCTCATGGGTCCCTAATTTGATTGCTGTTGTCCACTGTTATTTGAAAAATCATTACAGTTCCCAACACCACCGTAGTTACCACCCAAATCTCCCCCTTCCCTGTAACCATAATATTCCCCACCACCGCCACCATATCCACCACCTTGGTCTCCATATCCCGGGCCTCCACCACCACCATAGCCTCCTCTCCTACTATGTTACTAAGACCACTGCCATAGTTGTCACCATCACCTCCAAATCCATTATACCCACCATCACCTCCTTATAACTACATCTGCTGCTACCTCCACCATAGTTTCCTCTTCTACCAAAGTTTCCACCACGGCCAAAGATCTCCACCACCTCCAAAGTTTCTACGACTCATAAAGTTGCCAGATCCACCTCCACAGCCTCTTTGCAATCCAGCAGGCTGCATTTCTTGTCTAGAAAGGGCCTTTTTCTCTTCACAATTATGCCCATTAATAGTGTGGTGTTTCTGAACAACAATTTTATCAACTGTATCATGATCATCAAAAGTTACAAAAGCAAATCTTCTTTTTTTCCAACTCTGCCTATCTTTCATAGCTTCTATGGTTTCAATCTTGCCATATTTTTCAAAGTAGTCTCTCAAATTATATTCTTCTATGTCTTCTTTAATACCATCAACAAAAATTTTCTTCACCATTAGGTGGGCACCAAGCTTTACAGAATCCTCTCTCTGAGAAACAGCTCTCTCTGGTTCCACCGTATGCCCATCAGCCTTACATGGCTGAGCACGCATAGTTGCATCCACCTCTTCAACACAAGAGTAAGTTACAAAACCAGAGCCCCGCGACGTTTCCCTTGGGGGCCTCTCATCACCACACAATCTGTGCGCATGCCCCATTTCTCAAAATACTCCCTTTAACTATCATCTGTAGGTTCAAAGCTCAAACCACCAACAGTTTTTTAAACTGCTCTGGTTCTCTTAGATCATGGCCCTCCTCCCCCAGTCGGTGACAACCAGAGGCAGGCTAGGGGGCAGCCGGGTGGCAGTTTACCTCCATTTTGAGACCTGACTTGCCTCCTCCAACCTGACCCAGTATTTTCATACCTGGAAAAGCAGCAGCGGAAGCGGCAGTAGCCACTGCAGTTGGAGCGGCGGCGCCCTCCGTGGGAATGCCCAGGGTCTGCAGGGTGTACTCCGCGGCGTATGTCTTTGCTTCATCCACGTAGGCACTTAGCTTCGGAGGTGTGAAGGGGTGACTGGAAAGCACAGTCAGAGTAGGCATTTTAAACTTGTGCTGCTGAGACAGGTAAAAATCTAAGGTGCTGTTAGCTTTTGAAAATGATAGGATAATAGAATTTCGTGTGCCTAGTTTTACTCTCTTTGCTATTAAAGCTTCTAAATATAGATGCATGTAGAAATATCTGTGAATCGACCTAGAATGTTGGTGGCTGATGTCATTCCTGGAGCATACTTGCAACCCCTTAGGTGGATTTTCTAAGGTACAGGTGAAACACTATGGTTCCTAAATTAATGTAGGAATTAATAGAATGTAGACTCAAGGTAAAATTCAGAAAGTAATATCCACTAACAGAGAGGTTGTATCTTTGGTCCAAAATTTAAATGACAGGGCATGATGTTATTTTGCATAAAATGAGTATTTCATATGGTTCAGCCTAAATGCTACACAGATAAAATAATGGGTTAGAATTTTCATTTCTGTTAAATGTTACATCTACAGTTTTCCATTGGTTGATATACTGTGAGGTCTTCATTGTCAACACAAAATGTGGAGGCTTTGAGATTCAGTCTCATAGCTGGCACATGGGTCCCAACTCTACATCCCAATGTTTGCGTTTCAGAAAAGTGAATGGGTTGTAGACTTGAATATTCATCTTATTTAGATAGTGATGAAATACACTTAACTTATAAGAGTCTCTTACTCTAAAATCTACATGATTAGGAATTTGGAGAAGTTACCCACATTGCAGGATTCTGGCTGGCCAGAGCAGGAATGGTTATTTTGTATAAGAATAGTTGTCTTTGATCTTGTCCTATGGCAGAGTGTAGCTGATACACTGGCTGTCCCCAGTTATTTTTCTGACAGATTTCTTCTAATATCTACAAGAGTAAAAAAAATGATTTCCCTTTCAAATGTCGCATTTGCATTATTTATCCAGCTTTCAGGTTTTTAAACTCCATCCTTCAGAGTTTCAGCTAATATAAGAAGATATAAAATGCCACATGGTTTAATGACCCTTAAAATTTAAGATGAGCTGAATTTCAACTCTATTTAAAACGTTAGGTTTATTAATTTATAAAAACCATCTTTATATCGTTTTTTCTAATATGCTTTTAGTTTAGTCCATTAGCTATAACTTTTACCAATAGTTTAATTTTATGATTTAAAAAATTTGATATTCTAACACTGTGTGGCTGGATTTACTCATAATTATCCTCAGTCCTTCTGTTTGTAGTGTTTTAGAGAAAATAACCTAAGAATACAGTATATTCTTATTTCATATCATCTATCATAGGGTTTAACTTCACATTTTCATAAAAATAGAGTTTTGAAGCTTAATGAGTTAGGCTTTATTGATGAACATTAATAGGTGTTGACAGTTGGAATGTTTCTGGCAAAACACTTCTGGTTATTTTTGTAATAATCTGATTTATAGCTTCTTTCTGCATTTTTTCCCTATCATTACTCCAAACTGAATCATGTCTAAAGGCATGCATTTTCTTTATCCTGAAGCCATTTTTGGTGGCCCACAAGCCCCGATGCTCCCATTAGTCAACAGATTCAGTAAAGTATGCAAAATAGGGTTTACATCTGACAAAGAATAAAACCTCTTTGGGACAGAACAGCGTCCCAGGATGACTCTATGGGGCTTATCGCCTTTGTTCTAACACCAATACAGCTACAATAGCATAACATTTTCCAGTTTATTAAATTTATAGATCGCTGGTGTCTTCTTTATTAAATTTTTCTCCTCATATTTTCAGTTTGGTGGCAACTCTTGTCATCTATAAAGCATTCTTTAAAGTTCCTGGGCAGCAACAAACTGTTTTAACTGGCAGATATTCTGTTTATGCCCTTTGGGTAAATACATGCTAACGGAGTAGCAGCTGTAGCTGCTGATGCTGCAGGGCAGTACTTGACCCTCTGCTCTTCTTGTTGAGAGTTGGCGACTCCACTGTGGAGTCGTTAAGGCTCCATCCATGCTGGTTGGCGGGGGTGACATGATCTTCAGTTTCTAAGCCATAGTTGAAGGAATTCAGGGACAAATTAAAGAATTTTCATGATTTGATAGGGGTGGTTACTTACGTCATAGTAAAAAGCTTGACTAATTTTTAACCCGGGTTCGATTTCAAAAGCAGAGGTCACTATGCATATGCTATAGCAGCTCTTAGAATTGTTATACAGAATTTATCATGATCATCATTTTTTATTTTCTTAGATTTCTAGTTTTTGCAGTATTTTAATTAGGTTCTTTATTTTCAGTCTTAAGCCAAGGGAGATTGGATGACCAGCTTTGTCTTCCTGAGCAAAGCTCTGAGTCCAAACTCATGGAACTTGCTAAATTTTATTATAATTATCTGTGTGCCTGTCAGTATCCTTTCACTGAATTGCCATGCAATTTTTTCCAAGTTTTATTGAAATATAATTGACATATATCACTGTATGAGTTTCAGTTTTACAGCTTAATGGTTTGACTTACATATATTATAAAATGGTTAATTACCATAATAAGTTTAGTTAGCATCTGCCGCCTCATTTAGATACAATAACAAGAAAAAGAAGACAAAAAATATTTTCCTTGTGATAAGAGCTCTTAGAATTTATTCTCTTAAAAATTTGCGTATCATACAGTGGCATTAATTATAGTCATCATATTGTACATTACATCTGTAGTACTTATGTATCTGATAATGAAAAGTTTGTATCTTTTGACCACCTTCCTCCAATTTCCCCATCCCTACCATCCATCCACATCTAATAACCACAAATATAATCTCTTTTTTGAGTTTGGATATTTTATTTTTTAAGATTCCACGTATAACTGAGACCATACAGAATTTTCTTTCTTTCTCTGACTTAGCATACTCAAAGCCCATCCATATTGCAAATGGCAGGATTTCTTTATTTTTAAAAATCTGTTGACCATTTACATATCTCTTTTGGAAAAATGTCTATTCAGGTCTTTTGCCCATTTTTTAATTTGATTACTTTTTCTGCGCCATATAATTTTTGATGGCAAGGATTGTGCTGTATTCAATTTTCTATTCCCAGAACCTAGCAAAATACTTGGTGCATAAAGGCTGCCTAATAAAAGGTTTTTGAACAAACAAATGATTGCTGTTTACCATTCTGATGGGCTTTTTTTTTTAATTTTCTAGGTAGAGTTAACAGAAACCTTAGCTGTACTAATTTGTGTGTATAAGAAAGCCAGTAATTCCACAAAAAAACACTCAAGATGAGCTTTTAGAAAACAAGTTTTCTACTTGATTGCAATCATAGGCTACTTCCATAAATTTGAGGCTCATGCCTTTGGGGTGCGAGGAGGAAAACCTCCTTTAGAACATACACACTGTAATCCTTAACAACTGGATATTGGTTATTCAGCAGACAGATCAGCAGGTACTGCACAAGGAAGAGTCTATGGGTTAACATAAACCAGTTTTGTGTTATTTTTGACCATGTTTGTTATTCAGTTTCCATACTAAAACAACTTCTATCACTTTTAATTTTCCTGTAATAAAAACCACAGCTTCATGCAGAAACCTGGAAAATTAGAACCATGAAATGAAAGCAATAAAAACTCACCATAATGCTGCTGCACAAATATAATCACAGTAGAAAACTTAATTTGATATGACTGATGGTATCTTATAGTTTATATGAGTAATAATATCATCATAGATAGCATGGTATTTTCTCTTAAACACAATGTTTCCAAGGAAAGTTGTTCTAAATGGTCTATTCATTCACTGTCATGAATATCTTTCATTTGCTAACTAACCTGGCTCACATACAACTGGTATTTATTTTGAACTAAGGTCTTTGTTTCATATTATCTTATTTAAGGTATCGGTTGACGATTCTCAATAGCTCTCAGGATCTTTGCATTTCAGTGCAAGATTATTTAAGGTGCCAGACTTCATAGGTAAAAAACAAAACAAAACAGTCTATAATGGAACAATGGCCCTCAGCACTCCGCATTCTCTGACTGCACATTGTGTTGGTCAGTCTATCAATGTAAAAGAAAAAACAAGACAAAAGAAAACAACACCATAACCCAATTAGGGATCAAGTCAAATCATTTGATGAAAGGTGAATAGTGGACTGTGGCTCAGCTTAAAGAAACTATCTCTGTAATAACATCACCTACCTGGGGAGCAAGTTTAATTCCTTGGGGTTTTAAGGTAACAGGATTCATGGGGGTGAGTTCCATCCCAGGTAAAAGATCATAGAGTTTGTCTTCTTTCTTGTCTCCTTTGACTTGATATCCACGACCCAGGCCTGTGTATGCCAAATAGCCACGTCCGCCCAGTCCTCTCACTCCCGCAGCCCCTACAGGTACATTCATGTAAATTTCTAGGAATGTAAGAAGGCATTAAACTGAATCAAACCACCAGAAAATCACCCTGAATCTTACTGTAATGGAAAAGTTAGCCCAAGTCACATTGATTATTGCCCTGAAGATGGGTAGAGAACTGTAGGATTCTAATGTAATGAAACTCAACATAAAGTAGAGTTCACCTCAGGTGTCTTTTTTTTCTTTTTTAGCTATCTGTGGAAGAAAGTAATACTATTAAAGTTATTGATAAGTACATGAACAACTTAAAAACTTTGGTACAGAGAAAAATTTTGCAGTTTCTGTCTTTAATTAACCTTTTGTTGACATTTTTCTGTAGAATAATAAATGTTGGGAAGGTGGTTTTTAGAAACATCCCAACGTGAAATGACCAAATGCATTAAAATCAGTCTTGCATTTTGTCATTGATCAGTAAATCAGGAATGAATTCTAGCTTTTCTGATAATTCCATTCCCAATGATCTGTTGGAAAACCAATATTTAGAAAGCATTTTAAATTCACCATTTTCTACCTTATGTTCTGTCAATGTGAGGCTTAAATTTCCATTGAGTTTCATTAATAGATTCCTTTTGATTTTTTATTTTTCACATTGCTACTTTGATTTCCTATTGGTGGCACAAAGATAAAAATGTTAAATGATTACCCTTCATCCATGAATATCATTCATTGATTTTTTTCTTATTATCAGACAGGTATTTTCTTCCCCCCTTGGAGTAGATTTTGTTTTTATCTTACATTACAACTGGTTGACAACTTATATTTAATATATGAATTGCTTAATGATGTGATTTTAGATTATAAATGCATAATGTTTTATGACTTAATTTGTCATCATATAGACTGATTATCAAAAAGGAAATCCTAATGACTTCTTTCACATTACAATTTTGGGGGAAGTGATTGTATTAGGAATATGGAACTTTTAAGGCTGTTGAAGACTACAGCTCCTTGGATGGTCAATTCAGTTCTCCTGAAAAATAGTAAAACAGTACAATAAATGTTTCCACAGTAATCTTGACATGCCTGTTTGTTTCTAAGTCAAACCCAAGAACAGATTTAAATACATAGTTTGTTATTGAATTGCCTAGTCGGGTGTCATGTTTAGAAAGTAGAACTGGGATTCTGTTGACATCAGCCGCATTCTAGCACAACTACTCCGAAGGATCCCATTAGGGAGAGACAAACTAGTTTCTTGGAAATAAAAAAGATTGCTTTCCATTATTTTCAATATTGCTTGAACTGACTGAGCTCAGAAACTGCTTGAATATTTGGAGTTTTTATAGGATTCAAAAGGAAAGATTTATGGCTTAGTAGTCAGATTGAGTTTTTTCTCCTTTATTTGTGCTTTACTATATAGTTACCCCCATTTAAAAAAATAATTGAGTTCCTGAATAGTGTGCCTTTTTAGAAGGCATAATATATATTTCTTGGGGAGGTAGATGAGAGTATCTTACATATGTTAGAATATATTTATGCTAATTTGTAATTTACGTACAAAGATGATGCCACCAAGTCACTATCAAATAAACAAGTGCCGTAACATGTTTTTGCTCCTTGAGGTAATTGGTTTCCATTGGACCACACTGCTCTCACTTGGAAGTTTTGTAACAGGTCGCACGCATATGACTGCAATGTGGTGATTCAATCATAAGAGAGAAGCAAACAATTGTGGACCTGAGATTTAGTTTGTGCAAATTTTATGGGTCTATGCGAAGATCAAATATGTGCATAGACTCATTTGTACTGTGTTGTGACCAAGCTTTCTCAATAACCAGTTGTAATGTGAAAAAGGATTCCTATGGAAGGAAAACTATTGATATAATATTTGATTTTTAACAAACAATTTTCAAGTCCTTTTCTCCCAGAGGACCCATCCAATTTGTCTAAGGCTATTGCAATACAAATCATTTAAAATCATGGAGTTATTATAAGGCCAGAGCTGATTAGTATTACCTCTCACAGAAGGGGCTCGGATAATGGCCCTGTTGCCAAGATGTCCTTTGGTGGCTGGGAAATGAAGGCTAGGAATTGTATAGGCCTGGGGGGCATAGAAGACAGGAGCTCCAAGGTAGGTTGTGGTAGGATCATAAACATGGCCCAAAGAGTAAGTGTACTCTCCTTGCAACATGGTGCCCCTTCCACCTGTGCCTCGGGTATACCTAACATAACTGTCCTTGTCCACTGGTTTGGCTAGGGTCACTTCAATGGGGGAACCATCCAGCACCTGTTGTAGGGAGCAAGACAAAAGCAACACAAGAGGATATGAAGACAAACAAGTGTGGTGGAGCCCTGGTAACGTGTCTCTTTCTGTGTTAGCCTATTTGCTGTGTGTACTGACTGTTTCGGTTATATGTATCTTGTCTCTTTATAGGTTGGTGTTGGTATGTAAGTTAAACGTTCCCTAAAGAGCTTTGTTGATAAGTTGCATATAAGCTGCCAACAGGTTTTCACACTGACAAATTGACCACTGTCCACTAACATATCGCTTATAATTATCTGAATACAGTCACTAAGAGAATCATGTAGTACTTTAAATGTGATATATGTTTTAAATTACATCTTTACATAATTATATAATTCTAAGACATTTTAGGTTATATGGGTGGAACAGATCTCCACTACCTAGAAGGGTACTATGAAGGTGAAAGGAAACCAGTAAAGAGAGCTTATCAATTATTAACATTTTGGTATGGGCATTCCAGTTAGGCCTTTCTGGCTGCCAGCCAGCTAAACGTCTTGCTCCTTAGAGTAGCTATGCAATAAGTAAGCTTTCACTGGGCAGGAGGAGAGGCTTAAAAGTGGAACCTGACTCAAGGAAGAGGAATCTATGAAGCTGTTACATTGTCTCCCATTCGTGTTTCCTTGTGAAGCAGCCATCGGAACCGTTGGGAACTAACAGATGGAGATGGTGGGACAGTACTGAGGTTTCTCAAGTGAGGCACTCCTTAAAACTTGTCCTCAAGAATTACTGAAGTGATTCTAGTCTGACATGAATTTTTGACATTGAGAACAGCTCTAGATAATAGCTGAAGATAAGAGTTACAAACAATAGCTGTGCATAGAGCTACGCCCCACTCACTCCTCTGTGCCTCTGGCATACATAAAAAAAAAAGATGGCTCTCAACAAATATTTGAGAGATTAATGTATGTCTTATCAAAGAGACAAGGTGCTGTGAGAAAGCTTTTATGGCTTCTTTCTAAGAAGAATATGATGGCTGCTATTTTATATAAAGAAAAAATGATTTAAAGTGTTTCTGCAAAAATTCCCTTTCATAGTAGCTGAGTCTGCAACCTTGTTATCTGATGTCAGGAGCAATTCAGAGGTTCCTGGACCACTGAGGTCTGCTGATAAAGCTTGTGCTTCATAGTGGCCCTGAGCGTTTTGTTCAGTAACTAAGCCTTGGTTTTAAATGTCTACCCTACTTTTTAGTCACAGGAGCCAGTGTCAAATATGTTAGATGAAACACCCTGAGAGAGAGAAGCCAGCTGGTATTTAACTATGTTATATTACCATTGATGTAGTTGGAAGAAATGGAGTATTGAAGGAATGCGGTAAATGTGGATATATGATTCTTCATATCATCAGTCCTTTCTCGAAGATGAGAAACCAAACTAGGTCTCTGCTTACAGGCCCTTTCGTATCAAGGGTTGTTTGTAATAAAATGATTGCATACTGCAAAGTCAGGTTTCTTATTTTAATAGATTTGTTCTGCATTCCTCTGTCATCCCAACAGTGTTTTAAACTCAGCATTGTATTTTAGTTAGTTGGTTTAGACATTTCAAGAGCTAAGATAATATCTCATTAATCTGCGTTGCCCAAGCCCAGAAAAATTTCTTGTGCATCATAGACATCCATGGATATTTATAAAGTAAATGGAGAGTTACATCCAAAACTCAATTCGTCACTTTTTAAATAGGCTTTCCTTCCCGGCTTCCCTAACAGTATTACCCTAGTTTCCCATACTGAAAACCTATAATGACCCATCCTTCTTTCTCACCCCTATATCCAATCAGTTCCTGGGCCCTTTGAATTTAACCCCCACCCACAGTCCTATGTAGAGCTTTCCTCTACATCCCATTCCCACCCTCGTTCAAGCCCTGTTTCTTCCCATTTAGGTGACTGTAGTAACTTTTTAACTAGTTCCGGTTACATCTCTCTTCCTACTCTGCCAAATTTCAGCTCTTAGTAGTTTTATTTCCCTAAACTGTAAATGTGATCCTTATTCTACTGCACAAAAACTTCAGTCTTGCATTGTTTAACAAATTAAATATAAATATCCATATGCATTCTCAAAAGACTTCATCGTTCCTAGGCAAGCTGACTTTTGATTTTCCCCTACCACATCATAGTAAATACAATTATAATATTAGGTTTACACTTAATAATAATATTGAATATATATTTAACTGCATAATATATGTATCCACTGTTATATTATATATATGTGTATATATATATATAGAGAGAGAGAGAGAGAGCGCTTTAAAAATTGGGAAAAATTTGAATAGTTTTTCATTGTAATTATTCCAATGTTTTCTGTTATTTATAAGTTAATCATAAATTAGCAGTTACTTTAATACTCATATAATAATTATGAATTAGCATTTAATTCAGATTATCCCTTTTCAGCAGTCATTATGTATACTTAGGAATGTTTTCAAATTGAAAAAGTCTAATCTGCACATTGTTTTCAAAGTAGCAACATTTTAATGATATTATTAAATGTAATAATGATGATAAAACAATGTTTTGCTTCATAGACATGTGTTAAATACACATTAATTTTTGCTGTGCAGTTTTATTTTTGTATTCTGCAGTTAGTACTTTTTCCCTCAGGACTCAAACATTTTTGTAGCTGGATAAGCTCTTATGCCTGTACCTCACTGTAGCTGCAGGGCATATTTTGGGAGAGCCTCCATTTGCCCTCCAGATCTGCGCCCCTAGTTCCCAGCCTCTCTGCCCTGGGCTGGGTGGTCTATAGGGAGTCCTCTTCAGGACTCCTCCACCTTCTGGATTATAGCTGGATTTGGCCCATCGGAAGTCCTGACAGGAGAGGAAATGGTGAGTTCGGGCTATTTCTTCTTCTGGCTCCATCTCTGAGAGGCTACCTGAGCTTGAGTATGTTTCTTGACCAAAGGTCACTACTTCTCTCAGAGACACCTGTTCTATACAATCCTCTCTCCTTTAGGCTCCCTGTTACTTCTCCAGTCCCTTTTCCCTTTGACCCTGGGAATGCCACAAGCCCTAGGTTGGACAGGTGAGTGACATGTTCATCGTTACTTTCCATCACTTTTCTTTTGTTCACCTTAAATGGACTGAGGCGGCCATGTCAGTGATGGACAAATGAATGAGGTAGACTTGCAGGATTGCTCTTTTGAACAAAACTTCCATACCAAACTTTGATGGAATCTGTACATATATTTTCTTTGTCCTACATTACCTTCCCATTTAAAGCTTTCATAGCCTCAATTGCATCTTCTCGGTTACTGAAGTGCACAAAAGCATAGTCTCGGATTTTCTTCACCCTCTCCACAGCACCTGTAAATGGAATGAAAGCGTTATTATTAAAATGTTGTTAAAGTATATTGTTGATTGCTCAATTTTAAAAATAAACTTTTGCCTAAAGTTAAGATGGAAACTTGTTGAACACGAACTGGTCAGCAGTTTAGCATGTCCATTATCCTCTGTAAGTTTTACTCACTTGAGAGTATTTTGAGAGACCAGGTTTTCTTTCCCAGTGCTTAGTTTCTCGAGACAGTATAGGGTGGGACCCTACGCCCAGGAGAATCAGAAGAGATAGGTTCTCCTTTCTTCCTACCCCATCAAAGTTCTGTTATCCTCTTAGATCCAAGGCCGTAGGGCAATTAGAGTTTCTACTCTACCACACAGTTTAGTAGTCAGAAAATATCTTCCTTTGGAATAATGATAGTGCTGTGTTATAAGGATAATTTTAGAACATTGGAATCCTTCTCTTCTCCCTCCTCTTGGCATTCAGCCCTTGACTTCCTATGACAATCTTTGTACAGAGCATAATGCTCTCACCAAACTGAGAAAATAAATAATAATGAGAAACTATGAAACATGGGACATGAAATTAACTAATTCCAATGTGGCCTCTTTATTCCTTCAGTGTCGGGTGGGCTAATTCTTGTGACTCTACCCCACGGTTGTCTTGGTAATTGAGAAGTAAGAGGTGGGCCAAGAGGACTTTTACCCTTCTTGTCTTTGCTGCTGTTATTTTTAAGTGCCATCCTCTGCCTAGGCTCTCCTGGACTGTTAGCACCCTGGGAACAGGGTCTGCTTCAGAGACATCTTGGTCTAGTCTTCACCTAGTTCCTAACTGGTGCCTTGTGCACAGGGCTGCTCAGTAAATGGACGCAGAACGAGCAGATATTGTCAGTGCTTTCATCCTCCAACTTCTGTCATCCACGCGAGTCAAGTGGGCATTTCAGATGGTAATGATTTAGATGTTCTAAAATTCATCTTGCAGATGTTGAAATTGGCTTCGCATTTTTGAGAAACAATGTCCACCCACACCTGATTTGGGGAATTTTGATAGATGAAAATTTTGCCTCATAAAACAGGCAAATGAGAAAGTGAGAATTTGAATCATAAAAGCCGTTTTTCTCTACAATAGTATTCACCACATGGCTTATTTTAATGTGTTCCCTCTTTAGTGTATAGGAATTTGGTTACTGATTGATCATCATTTGGCAGAAAGTGAGGCAATAAAATATCAGTGGTAATCCATTAACAATGATGAAAAAGACTCTGAAATCATAGTTCGAAAAATATTACTGTGTTCATTGTCAATTTGTCAGCAGACATCGGTTACCTGAAAAGAAACACTCCCGCAGTCCAAAGGGAAGATTATCAGAGGACCATGGTTCTCAAAGTGCGGTCCTCAGACCAGCAGGAAGAGCTTCCCTGGAACTTCACAGAAATGCAAATGTTGGGCTTGCCCCCAGAACTACTGAATCAACAACCCTGGGGGTGGGGCTGCCAGTGTGTTTTAACAAGCCCTCCAGGTGATTCTGATGCTAAACTGTTTTAGGAAAATCAGATTCTGTAGAATAACTTTAATTAGCATTTCAGCAGATACCCTTAGGTTACAATGGGGAAGAACAAACATTTCTTGGCTCTAGTTTATGTTCTGCTTGTCATTTATTTTTCTGAGCGGCATTGCATTATTGTCAGGTTAATTAGGGTTAAAATAATATATGGTCAAATATTTGCCAGGAATGCTCTGATTCCTCTGAGGGATCTAAACACATCTTTTCCACTAGAAAATAAGCTAGTTGGCTTTTTCTTTCCAATACAGCAGGTGTCTGCTATTCATCCACTCTTTGTAATTCATTTATTATTTTCATATAATTAATGGGGCCTGAGCATGTGTTTCTCTTCAACATGCAGATGGGAAAGCTGATAACCAGTAACTATGAAAGGAGGCAGCCTTTTAGTTTCTCACTCCAACCCGTTTCAAAAAAAAAAAAAAGATAATGTTTTAAATCTATAAAAATAAGAAATATTATTGTAGAGGGAATCAAGGCTGATACGAAAGATGAAATGCTAATTGCCCTGACTTATGATGTAAATGCTTCTCTCCCACCTCTGTAAACCCTTTTCCCTCCAAATCTGTAGTAAGCCTCCCAATACCCTCCCCCACTTGGCCCAGCATAAAAGGAATGCGGGGCTATTGTTCTGGGCTCAGAATTTGGAGTTTGTCTCCTCTGGGCCCGTGCACGTAAATAAAGATCATGCTCCTAACCCCTCAGTGTCTGGTCGTTTCATTTTTCCGTAACATTATTCACTCTGGGAAGGTAGAAAAGTCAACACAAAGTGGGGAGAGGTGGCAAGAAAGCATTATTTATACATACATGTCAGTTCCTAAGCCGACAACTGCATCAGCTTTCAGATGTCTCCTAAACTGGAGTCTTCCCTGCACCTGAAGGGTAGACTGTCATTCCTATTATCTTCTGGAGCGTCTTAAACTCCTTTCACATGCATGTCACACTTGTTAACTCCTCCCACAGTGCCTGGCATATAGGAGCTACTAAAGTAATGACAGTTAAATGAACGAGTGAATGAAGTTAAGGACGGGGCATGAGGGTCATAGAGTTGTTAAGAACAAGCTCTTAACCAGACCCAGATTCAAATTCGATATTTGCCCCTTGTTAGCTGTATGATCCTGGGCACATTAATTAATTGCTCTGGGTCCTAGTTTTCTAAACTACAAAATAATTTAAGTAATAAAGTAACCTACATCATATGGTTGTTGCGATGAATAAATAACATGGACTGTGAAAGTGCCCCCTGCAATGCCTGGCACATAGTGAGGCGGTCAATCATTTGCAGTCTCGGCATTAATTATGGATTTATAGCTAGTGGCATGGAGCCACACCATATACTAACATGGCAGGGTTCCTAAAGGCTGGAAATAGACAAATCTCTGGTGAGTTTTTAAAAAGGAAGAAATTACATTCTTAGGAATTATGTTTAGAACAAATTAGCTTATTCTGTTAGACCTGACAGAGCACTCAGAGTTGGAAACAGGCGACATGACTATGTAAAGTGAATATTCTCAGGCAGTTTTAACATGATGGCACCATGTTTATCAACCACCTAGAGAGTTACTTCCCAAAGACAGAAAAATTCTCATTTATGGAAAGGTGTTACCACAGTGATAAACTTAGGCTAGCGTGTGTTCCAAGACACACTAATCACACAAGATGGTCTGTCAAAAAATGGGATCCACGGTCCAAATATTTGGGAAATCCAGCATCCTTCATTTCTTCTTTTGGAGACTTTCAAAGTCTGTTAGAATGTTAAGGACTGTGATAAGTCCCACTATAGAAAAAAATCTGTTTTAATTTTGTTGAATCTATTGTTTACAAACTTACTTGACTATGGACCTCTTTAAGCAGTAACAAGCTGCTAACAGTTTGTAGAAATAATGTACAGAACTGGGTTTGGGAAATGCTTGTTTGGACATTGTATCTTGAAATGCTTTGCCTGTCATTGTGCTGTAGTTCCTATATGAGAAAAAGAAAAGATGGAGAGTCTATCTCATGACTTCATATTGATACAGAAAAGTATGGATACAAGGAGCAGCAACCAGTTATCTCCCTCCACCTTCCCTCTGTTCCTTTCCTTTCCTCTTTGCCCAAATGAGTTTCCTAGAATTAATTGTCACCTACTTACTTATGGACCTAAAGTCACAATCATTTTCCGTGAGACCAGTGGTTCCCAACTGGGGCAATTTTGCTCTCTATGGTAAAGTTGGCAATGTCTGGAGACAGTTTTGATTATTATATTTTAGGGGTTGCTACTGGTATCCAGTGGGTAAATGTCTGGATGCTGTTAAATATCCTATAATGCGTAAGACAGATCTCAAAACCAAAAATTATCTGGCCCCAAATGTCAAGAATACTGAAGTTGAGAAACCCTGCATTAGCCTGTAGATACAACCACATGTTCCTTAATACAATACATATTTATTGAGCATATACTATGTCCTAGGCACAGAGACAGGGGCTGAAGACACAATAAGAGCAAAAAAAAAAAAAAAAAGGAATTTATAGTTTGGTGAAGGAAATATGCAGTCATTAAGTAATCACACAGATAAATATAAAATTATAGTATTGATAAATATAGGACCGTATGTCCCTATTTTCTAATCAAAAGGTAGGAATATAGTTTTTGCAGTTTGCATGCAGTTATAAGAATGATAAATGAAAGCTATCCTATGTAAAGTTCTGAAAGTCATTATAAGTGTTTTTAAAGTATGTTTTGAAAAAGTAATCTTCTATGGTATGTCTTACCTGGTTTAATATTGTTGAATTCTTTTTCAATCATTTCTTCAGAGGTAGACAGCATTAGGTTTCTTACGTATAGGATTTTCACTGAAGACATTGTGTCCTCATCAACTTCTACTTCTGGTTCTGCCCAGTCTACTGCAATAGAATGTCCCCATAATTGAATTCTTCCTGTTGAAAAGAATCACAAGTATGATTAATTAAATAGAAATCAGGACATTATCTTAGTTCTGACTGAGGGCCCTTTAAATTAAACTGACCTTTGAGGTCTTAATCAAACGAAGAGCAACATTAAAATAGGTGATTATTGACTTTAAGAGATATTCCAAATAAATGTAGGAGCTGGCGAGACGGGACTTCTGTATGGAAAGTGGCTTATTATAATGACTGGTTATAAAGGGAACTAGGACGTGGTTTGAAACTGAACAGAAATGAGGCAACAGTGGGCATGTTCAGGTCTTAGAACAGCTCCTACAGGGTGAAGGTAGTTGTTGGAGGTGAGAGGGCAAAAGGGGAGAAAGGAAAAGAATGGATATAGGGCCCACACATCAAGCCTGACTTCACAAAGCATTAGAAGGGTCACTAGGAAGTATTTCTGCTGCTGTTGGAATCTGTGTGGCCAGGTGCCACCACTGAGCTGTCCAAAAAATGGTGCACGGACACCGTGGGTTGGGCTCAGGCTCTCCTAGTTTGTTCCCTATTTCACTTGGTCAGAGCTCTGATCCGCTCTCTTTCCTCCTAGTTCTCTCTGTTTCAGAACATGTGCAACATGAAAATCTGGAGAAAAACAGAATTTTCATCCCAATTAA
Organism: Mormoops blainvillei; assembly: GCA_004026545.1. Taxonomy (NCBI): domain Eukaryota; kingdom Metazoa; phylum Chordata; class Mammalia; order Chiroptera; family Mormoopidae; genus Mormoops; species Mormoops blainvillei. The sequence continues at coordinate 66,515 of PVJD01002566.1, read as the reverse complement.
GAAGCCAAAGAGCAATGGAAGAGTCTATAATGAGAAACTGAAGTCTTCTTAAAAGATTAGTTTGTTATCCATGACCACGTATATTTTTGTATTCCTAATAAATTGCAGTTTACCGAGAGTCTTGCACTATACTGTGTGTTTCCCATACGCTATCTCAGTCCCTTTTCATGGCCAGTCTGTGGAGAGGCGCATGCCTTTCTCAGTTTTATAGAAGAGGAAATGAGCTTTCAAGAAGACAGCTTGCCCAGACCGGTTTCACTTCCCCACCACTTCTGTTATTTATTACTCAGCCCCTTGTCGCCCCTCTCCCCCCGAGCAGAGATCCACATTGGAATAATGAAAGGAGGGTAAGGGTCAGCTCAATTTCAAATCTGATCAAAAATCTCATTTGTTTTATATTAGTTGTTATGGAACAAGCTATATCCTGGAAATAATAAAAAGCTCGAGGGAACAAAATCAGAAATTCTCAGTATTGGTAAAGGTATAGTTGTTTAATTATTACATATGGGAGGCAGTTATTCTCAATCAAAATGCATCTTTTTATTCTTTGAAAAGTAGTCAATGAAAGCAGCTGTGGCATTGACTTTCTAAAACCCGCAAAATAGACTCATCCTAATAAATTCACGGACCCTAGAGACCCTGGCTCTTGCTACCCCAGTTGGCTAGGTGCCTTGTTCTGCTCTGCTTCCCATAGAACAGTTCTTTTTTTCTTTTACTTTCATCCTTCATTTCCCTCTCTTCCCTTCTACTCCTTCCCTTCCTTTATCTTCTACTCCTTGGTTTCCCCTTCTCTTCCTGTTCCATGCTTTACATAGACTTTGCTGTTTGTGTTACCCCAGGATCCCTGGGGCTCCCAGATGACTGATTTCTGTGGCCTGCTGGTTCTCAGCCAGGGGCCCGCACTGGAAGAGCTTTAAAAAATACAGAAACCTGGGTTCCACTCAGTGGTGCCCTGGATCCAGTTCCCATCTACTTGCAAGAATAGATTGTTAAATTTTCTGAATTGTGTGAGCCAGTTGATATCACCTTGGTAGCTTGAAACCAGCCACAGTGGGAGCGTTAATACCATGGAAATCGGCAAATCAGGACTTTTATTTTCTCCCGGGAGTTGCCTGTTAAAGATTTACCAGCTCATCACTGATGCTTGAACTCTCCTGTACAATTCTGGTATAAGTGGTCTGGGTCTCAGGACCCTTGTAAGCACCTCAGTTCATTCTGACATGCAGCCAAGGTTGAGAAACACTGGTTTGGACACTGGCTTTTGCCTTCCCAGACTGGGACCATGGTTAAGTCGCCCATGAGCCTAAAGATTTGCAAAAGGCGAAAATGGACACGAGGGAGAGGGTACAGGAAGCAGTGATTTCCACAAACATCCCAGTGGAAGTCAGTGCTGCAGACTGATTGGAGAACATAGGCTTTGAAATTAGACAAGTTCAAATCAGTGCTCCTGGCGAGGAAATACCACCTCTCTACGCATCAATTCCCTCATCTGTAAAACTGGGATAATAAAAGTACTTCCTTATTAGGGTTGTTGAGAAGGCAACAAAAGAAGATAATGCATATAAGGGACTTAACTTATCACTTTTAAATGACAATTCAGTAATACATATATATGCATTATGTGTATGAGTGTGTGTATGTGTGTGTGTATATATATTCATGTATGTATGGTTTCCTCAGAAAATGTATTCTGAGTGCAATGGTTGGGTATCACTTTTTTAGAATCTCCCATGTTATTTAGAAGAGAGCAAGTTGTGTTTTAGATGCTTAATAACTATTTCTGTACTGAGTGGTCCCGAAGTTGTCCTATTTACCTCCCAGACAGGTGAATGTCCAGTATTAGTTGATAGATTTAGTAATGGATCAACAAATTTGGCTGCACCAGGAGGATCACCTGGAAAACTTAAAACACCAGTGCCCTGATTCTATAACCCAGAGAAGCAGATTCAATCGGTTAGAGGTTGATTTGAGTTCTGATATCGTTTAAAAACCTCCTCGAGGTTTCAGATTTGCAGCGCACGACGGACAATCACTGCTTTAGACCTGTAGTCTCAGGAGCAGTAGAATCCTGGGAACTTGCTATCAGTACAAATGATCAGACCCCACACCAGACCTGCTGAATCAGGAATGCTGGTCGTGGGCTCAGCCATCTGCTATAGCAAGCCCTCCACGTGACTCTGCTGCAGGCTGACCACTGTGAGAACTTTTTCATGAGCATCCTCAGTATTCTTTGATAACCTCTGAGTAGAATGCAACAACTCTGCTCCCTATGTATTTCAGCAAAGATGCATCTTGTCAAACAGAGCTGCCACCGTTAGCAGGAGGTAGGTGGTTGGGGAGCCAACACATCACTGTAGGCCACAATTTCCTCTGTCTGCATGTCTGGATCAATTCAGAAGGAAAAGCTTCTTGTAGGTTTTGCTTATCATGTTCTTTATGGACCTCTTTATTCTTTAAAACTAGGCTGTCCAGAAATCCTTTGTTGTTGTTGAATGTACGGTGAGGTAATAGGTAGAGTGTCCAAATGGATTATAGATATTACTCTCAGGCCTCGGTAGAAACGAAACCATTTGCTGAGGCTGGCTTGTTCACCACTGGGCCTCATCTTGTTAATCTGCTGATGAGGCTGTCTGACTAAAATCCCACTGAATGAAACTCAACTCAGCTGAGGCCGATATAAAGGGCCACGGGCAAGGGGTGCTGCCTGGATCATGGCGAACATGGCTAGTGGATGGGGAGAGTGGGACAGCGTCCATACTCCTGGACTCCAGATGGAGACTGCAGAGGGAAAAGTCAGGACCTTGGTGGAAGCCTAACTAAATGCTTGAGAATTTTTGAAGCCTGGCTGCTCAGTCCTGCCCAGCCTTGTCTGCTCTACTCAGGTAAAGACAGGCGCTCTTACCGGGGGTCAGTGTGCTGTGTGTTTTTGAAGAGAGGGGAAGCCGATGAGAAGTTCTGATTCTCTAGGAACGCTTCCATTCTGGACTCTCTTTCACTTTCTCCCCCCCCTCAACCCCAGAATCATGGTGCTTACCTCCCTTACAGACAATAGAGGTGGAGAGTGATTAATGGGGGCTGGAATAGTGGCAGCCGATTTCTTAAGGAAGAGGTGGCTGAGCTGGGGCTTTGAGCACCATTAGTCAGCAGAGGGGAAGGGGATACAGCTTTAGGAATAAAGGAGACAAAAAATAGCATGGTGTTGTCTAGGACTTTGAAGGGTTTGTCGTGATAGAAAGGAGAGTTTTTATTGGGAAAGAGAAGATAGAAAATATGAGTGTAAAGGACCAGGGCAGTGAATGGAAGGCCTTGAATGGCAGGCTCAGAGGTTTACACCTTATCTCACGTGCAGGAAGGAGTCAGTGAATACTTTTGAACTGATGAGAGTGACACCATTCAACCTACCAACAGATAGAGATCCAATTCCCGCTATCTGCAAGAACTTGTTGAAAGGATGAAATGATATTTTGGGAACACTAATGAAATAGTAATGTTGAGGATGGAGTAGGCAGAGGTTGGGGTGCATCCCAGGGAGAGCAGAACTGGGAGAATAATTAGGAGACCTTGAAAAAAATAATTTCAAGGTGTGTGTGGGGGTGTCTGTGTTAGAGTATAATAATGTCCTGAGAACAGGATAGATATGAGGGACTTTCAATGGCAGAATTGTTACTGTTGAAGAAGAGAGAAGAGTTGAAGAGGATAGTAAAATATTAAGCTCAGGTCATTGAAAGGTTAGATGGGCCACAAGGGGGTTATTCTATGTAGCCGTGAGTCAGGTGACTTGACCAAACTGTAAATGGAACCTTCAACATTAAATTTACATACCTCTCTAACAGATTCAGCAATTTAGGGGCTATTCCATATATATATATATATAATGTATATGGAATATATTATATATATACACACACACATATATATGTTTGTGTGCATATATATATAAATTATTATTATATTATTATTATTATTTTATTTAAGCTGCCTTTATGAAAATACAGGGTCCAGCAGAAGTAAGGCCTGCTTGAGCATAGTTGGTAGGTTAATAATATGAGTGTTATAATTTATAGTTGTAATTTGAACATTTCACCTAAAATTGTCATATGGTATGCTTGAGTGTGATATTGTTATGTCACAGAATTACATGCTTATGATTTTGTAATAAAAAGATCTTGTAACAAAAGGGGGTGTTATTGTGCCAGGCCCTGAACTATTAAAAAAATTTTTTCCGAGCTCAGAAGCCATCTTCCAGTTTTGAATATATCTAGTGGGCTAATCCTACTGTCGATTTGTTTTGTCTTTAAGAATGTGTACAAGGGCAACATAAATACAGGTGTTTTTGTTGTTTTGTTTTCAATTCTGGTGGCTCTCCCATAATGTTCATGAGAAGAGTTGATTTCCATGTGTCCAGTCTGTTTTTATGGAAATCCTCTTATTTTGTTATTAGTTCATTTTAATGCCTTACTTTGTGTAAGTTTTTGCAAATATTTTAGAATGGAGACTTTCAACAATTCTTCCTAAGTTGATCTGACTGAGGCAGTCTTGGTGTGGAGATTTTTAAATTTAGGAATTGATGGTTATTGCCCAGATGGGGCCTTCCCTGTGGTTGCAGCACCTAACAAAGGTGCCTTTTTACAGAGAGCTATTATTTATGTTCTCCCACGTTATGCAGCAATTATCAGACACTAGGGAGTCATGATACAAGTGTCTCACTTAATTGTCTTTGGGATAATGTATCTTTTAAAGATTTATTATTCCTACATTGTAATGGATAACATACCCTATTTCTAATCAACTGGATAGCAAAGTCTCTATATAAAAATAACTTGATTGGCATATTTAATTTTAAGAAAATTCTGGTAAAGTATTCATGATAGAATTGCTGGAGCTTAAAGTTCTAAATTTCTCCAGTGCATGCAAATTAGACTTAATGCATAGAATGAATATTTTTCAGAGCCTAGTCCGTGAAAACTTTAGGAAACTTATTTATTCTGAGGTAGATAAGAAGGATAAAAAATGTAAAACAAACAGAAGCAAAGATATAGTACTACAACAACAAAACCCAACAGGACAATAGCAAGAATTTGTTTCCTTTGCTAATGAGCACGGTAGCCTGGGGCTGGCAGGGTAGAGTGGGGGAGACTCAGTTTTGAGCAGGGGGTTGCTAACCTGGTAGAAGTTTCCTCCGGGCCATGGCAGCTGCCCGATGACTCTGGTATTCCACGAAGGCAAAGCCTCGGTTTTTGGTTTTATCTGCAGCACTTGGGTAGACAATGACGTCAACAACTCCTTCGGTTACCTTCTTCATCTCTGATAAAATTTCTTCTCTCTTTTTCGTTTTTGGAATTCCCCCAACAAACAATCGGCAGTTATCTACACTGGCACAAACCCCTAAGAGACGCCCGTTTCTGCGAAAAGAGCAGAGCTTTGATTGGTGAGAATCTGTGTGCGAAGAAAGTTTAAAACAGGAGTTGAAGTGTAGTATGGCCCTGCACCTGAAATGGCCTATAGACGTGGGGTGTTTGGTCTTTATAGTGATTAAACTAGTTTTGGAAAGCAGTGGCTACTTTTGAGAAGTTGGAAAATCTGTCAATATTTGCTTTGTATTTTTAAAGGAAAAAAAAGGTATTTGAAGCTGAGTTGCATCTGCTATCTTTAGAGAAGATGTGGATTTGCCAGTTGTCAGTTCTTACGCCTCCCTAAAATATCCCCAATGCTAACGCCTTTATACTGGCCCACATTACTAGGTATTTGAGTTTGCAACCCTCGGTGCTTCCTTTCTCTTCCATCCAAATTGGGAAGCTATACAGACATGATTGCTATTGAAAATTGTCCCTTATGCTTGAGCAGATTTTTACATATTGTGTTAGTTGGCCTCTACAGGGTGCCTGTAGTTAGGTGGAGGTGTTATTTCCATTTTGCATATGAACTTGAGACCCCAAGAACTTAAGTGGCTTGCTGGATTCTCAGTTCAGTTTCTGTTTCTTCCACTGAACAGTGTTGCTTAATTGCAAGTCGAAGTACACCTTCCTTGGCACAGTGTAGATTGATTAAACTTTTCTGGGAAATATTTGGCAGAATATATCAAAAGTCTCAAGTGTGCATAGCCTTTGACCAAATAATGCACATTATGAAAGTGACCTTAGGAAACAGATGAGCACCAAGTATTATGTATAAGGATATCCACTGTTGTTATGTAAAATTAGTGTGCCTCCAGATGGGAAATGAGCAAAATATCCCAACATATGGAGCTAATTTAATGTATCTCAGTTGAAATGTTACTGACTTGGGTCATTGAACATAGTAATGTAGAAGCATATTTACTGGTTAAAAAAGAAACAGCAATTCATAATATGCTGCTGGGTTTAAAAAAAGTCTACAAAGTAAGCATGTGGAAGGACATTTTGTTTTTTTTTAAAGGTTTTATTTATTTTTATTTTTAGACAGAGGGGAAGGGAGGGAGAGAAACATCAGTGTGTGGTTGCCTCTCACGTGCCCCCTACTCGGGACCTGGCCTGTTACCCAGGAATGTGCCCTAACTGGGGAATCGAACTGGTGACACTTTGGTTCTCAGGCTGATGCTCAATCCACTGAGCTACACCAGCCAGGGCTTTGTGGAAGGACGTTTTGATTAAAACTGTATAGAAAATCTAGAAAGACAGACAATAAAAGTTAACATAGTGATTATCTTTGGGCAATGGGGTTATGAAGGAATGGTTTAACTTTTATTACTTTGTAGTTTTGTTGGTTTGTGTGTGTGTGTGTGTGTGTGTGTAGGTTGTGAATCAGGCTGTGTGATTTTTGTAATAACACAAAGTTGTTAAAAATGGATAAAATTCCCTTAATGGAAACCACTTGTTTGCCATGGCATAAAATGTACATCCAGGTGAGTGGGAGATTGAGTTTTTGGAGCTAGTGGCTTTTGGATGTGTGGCAGGGGTTCTGAGCAGGGTTGGGCCACTGGCCTAGTTGCCTTCTATGCTTTCTGGAAAAACTAAGGACCATATCAGATCTGCGACAGGTCCATCTCCATCCCTCTAGGAATGCGGTGATTTTTTTTTTTGGGGGGGGGGAGGAAAGGTTGATAAAGTAATTTTTCATTTTTTTTTAAACCTTCACTTAATAGACACTCTATTCCTACACATTATTTATCGAGACATTATTATTTTTGATAGTTAGGGGGTGGTCAGGCATCAGCTACCAGCAGGGGGAGCTGAGAGGCTCTACCTCCTGTTTTTAAATCTGTGTGGTTGGTTAGGCACCTTTCCCAGAAGTGCTTGGGGAGGAAAAGCCATCTCTCAGAAGCTGAGGGCACGACTTTAATGTCTCCAGAAGCCAGGCATTTAAATGATGCTCAGTGAATATTTTATGATGAGGAGGATGCGCTGACAACTGTGGGTCTTTTCTGGATAAGAACCTTATCTATCCCCTGGTAAAAGCAAATCAAAGGTTATTGTCTTTTGTATAAGAAAGCTTCTCTCTCTGGCCGTTTCCACTGGCCTAAGGCAGAGCAGACATAGATGAGGTTGGTGCTGGAGCGCCTATTCTGCTCTTTCACATTCCATTTATCCTATTCCTTCACCTTGCAACTAGCATCCTACCTGAACTTTAACGGGAGCTTTTGCCACTAACTTCATCTAAATGCTTTGTCATATTTCTCCTCTTCCTTCTCTCCCTCCTCCTTCATCACCATCTCCATCACTCTTAGCAAACATTTATAGAACATCTGGTATGTGTCAGCTTTACATGCAGTATTTCATTTATTTTTTATAACACCCCATGATGTAGGTATATTTTTATTTCTATTTAATAGATAAAGACACTAAAATTCAGAGAATGCTTTTTTTTTTTTCATCAGTGACCATAGTGGATTGATTGTACGGTAGTCCCCGCTTAGTCTGTGGTTTTACTTTGCATGGTTTCGGTTACCCACGGTCAACCACAGTCTGAAAATATTAAATGGAAAATTCCAGGAATCAACAATTAATGAATTTTAGGTTGTGTGCCATTCTGAATAGAGTGATGAAATCCCATGCCGTCTCTCTCCACCCTGCGTGAATGTGAATCATCCCTTTGTCCAGCATATCCACCCTGTGTATGCAACTTGTCTGTTGGTCAGTTAATAGCAACCCGAGTCAGAAAACCTGTCCTGTTAATGGTGCTTGTGTTCCAGTAATCTGTGTTTTGCTTAATGAACCCAAAGCCATTCACGTAACTTTGATTGCAGTATATTGTTATAATTGTTTGATTTTATTACTAGTTATTGTTGTTACTCTCTTATTGTGCATAATTTGTAAATTTAGTTATGTATGCATAGGAAAGAATAGTGTGTATAGGGTTTCGTACCGTCCATGATTTCAGGCACCCACTGGGGACCTTGGAATGTATCCGCCACAGATCAGCAGGGGGGCCTATCGTATTCATTATTATAGTCTGTCTATTGGCAAACCCCTGTGGGCAACTGTGTGTTGAGTAGATACAGCACAACTTGCTGATTCCCTATATAGCCAGTTCTGCGTCCACTCAACTTAAAAGCCATTTTGAGAATAACCTTTACTGTTAGGATGTCCACATTCCATGAAATACCAACAAATGGGGTATCTTCCAATCCCTGAAACCATAAAACTATAATATTAAATTTCTGCAACCCTTCCAAAAAAAACTTTACTATCCAGACGGCCCCCGACTTACGATGGTTCAACTTACAATATTTTGACGTTATGATGGTGGACAGGCCATTCTCCTTCAGTAGAAACTGGCTGGACACAACGATGGTGTTCAGTAGATTAAATGCTTTTTCAGCAAGTTTTGATGGGTTTATTGGGACCTAACCTCATCGTAAGTTGAAGAGCATCATATATTTCATATGATGGATGCTTAGAAAACATAAGTGCTAAAACATAGGTGATAAAAGCAGTGCTGAAAGAGGTCAAAGGATTTGTCTATAGGAACCGACACTAGATTGCAGAGCTCTTGATCCCTACTCCAAACTGTCCTCCACCTACCAGTCAGAGCTCTTTGGATCCATGGAAGCAGGTGTTGGAGGGGGGCCTCTGTTATATTTTCTCCAGACTCTGCCCCAGAATCCAAACTTGGGACCGAATGGCTGACCTACTAGGAGTTGTCAAATCAAATCAATCTTTTGGTGGCCGGGGGTTTAAGATAAATGACCTAGCAGCTGATTGAATTACAGAATTTCAAGGATAATGTGTGACTTATTTCGGGCCTCTAGAAGGTGAGAGAAAAATAATGGCAGGAAATCCACTCTCTCTGTATTCACCAGTTTTAAGATTCCATCAGTGTTAAGGTACCTCTCTATTTCAGCAAGGAAAATGTACATGAAAAACTGTATCTTAGAACTGATGATATATACTAATATATAATAGCACTACCGATAATTTGTCGACCTATTACTGTGTTTCAAAACATTTTAAAAAATGTTTTTTTTTTAATGGGCTAAACATTAAAAAAAAAATCCCTCTGGTATCTCCACAATTAAGCTTATGAAATAAGTATTAATATCTCCATTTTATAGGTGAGGAACTCGAGGCTCAGAGAGGTTAAGTTACTTGCTGGCACTCCAGCGAAGCCTGTCTGAAGCCAAAGCTGTGGCTTTTCAGCCACTGCACTAAGCTTTCTGCCAGCTAGCCCAGGGCTTCCCTGAGAAAGGATAAATGTCAGTTTCCTCTCCAAGTGAAGTCAGTTTCAGAGCTCGGTTTGTGAAGTTAGCCCCGTGACCATTTACGAAAACCAGTTATTGATTGTGCATGGCCAGTTGTGACCTGGCACCCTCCCCTAGCCCCGGGGTTTGAAGTGCTATCTCTGTTTGGCTGACCTCCAAATTTATATTCCAGCCGTGACCTCTCTTCTGACTCTGACATCATGCAGTCACCTCTTTACCACCTCCCCCAGGATGTGTAATGTGCGCCTCAAGTGTAAATCACCCCAAGCAGAGCTCTTCCTGTTTCCTGCTGTTCTCCCAGTTTCTTCCATCTTAATGACACTGTCACATCTGCAGATACTTGGACCAACATCCTAGGTTTCCCCCCTGAATTCTAAATCACTCACACTCTCAACCCAGTATTTAGCCTGTCTAATCTATTCGAACTCCAAAATGTATCCCAAGTCTGACCCTTTTCACCACTTTCATCACTGACTCCCTTGTGCAACCACTGTCATGGGTCATGTCTTGTTCAGATCAATAGCACAGCAACGGCCTTCTCATTGGTTTCCGTCTCCGAGTCCTCACCCTGCTGTACTCCATCCTTCACCAACAGCCAGGGTAATGTTTTTAAAAGGCATAAATCTCATTAAAACCCTTCTGTGATTTCCTCTTTTCCTTAGAATAAAATCCAAATTCTTAAACATGGAGTAGAAGGCTCACCAACCGTATTGACTTCAGCACTTCTCTCTTCACTCGGCTCTACCGCATTGGCTTTCTCTCTGTCCCTCTAACCACCACCCTTGTTCTCATTTCAGAATCTTTGCACTTGCTGTTTGCACTAGGCTAATATTTCTCCAGGTGTGACTATCATAGCTGATTCTTTTCATCAGAGTCTCAGGTGAAATTTTACTTCCCTGGAGAATATTTTCTCATGTACATACACCGAGTTAGAGTATCGACCTCCTCCCACAACTTTATCCCATTTCCTGGTATTATTTTTTCATACTCGTATAAATAATCTTATACACCCATTTGCTCACTCTGAGGATAGGGAAGCATACCTTGGTATATTTCCAATATTTTAAGCTACACCCAGCACATATTTATGAAATGAATAAATTAATACATTTTGTTTCCTTAAATATTTCACAGAACTTAGTTTGTCACCTAACATAGTGTTATTAAACAAATATTTCATTACATTGATTTTTTTCCCATGGAAAAGGACTAACCTTTTTTATTTCTGGTTTTGCTCTCTTTGCATATACTATATTAGATAAACTTGATAGAAGAACAGATACAGGTGCATTTTGTGATTTACTTTTTATCTAGTAGAGGTGGATCTTACCTAATTTCATAATTATTAAGTTGCTTGATTGCATTCTTGGCTTCCTGTTTATTTGAGAATGTTACAAAGGCATATCCTCTATTGTTTCCATTAAAATCCATCATCATTCTCATTTCATAAATTTTACCAATCTGTAAGTAGTAGAAAAAGAGAGGTTCATATTTCTGCAGTTATACTGCCAAATGAACGCACACATTGCACACACGCACACACACAATGTCCTCTGAAGCCTGTCACTGTCATATTTGGCATTTGCATCCCAGGTGGAATGATTTGCATAGTTTCATGATGGGTTCAGACCCATTATCTGACTCATGGGCAAAAGTCAAGTTAAAAAAAAATCTGTACAAATGGCATTTCAGCCTGAGTTAACAGACTATATTTTTGACAGAGCAAGGCAAATGACCTTTCACCACACAACTATCTGGGGATTTATACAATGCCTTAGGGACCTGAAAACACATTTGTCATCAGAAGTAAAATTTCTTGATGGATTTGTCCTTTCTCTTTCCATGGGCTTCTGAAGTCTCCTTAGTTTTATCTTTACTTGGTAATACTCTAACACTAATATTTAAAAGGTTTAAACCAGGAACACTAATTTGGAATCTTGCTAAACCTTCTCAGCTGTCTTTTTCCCCACCATGACATCAAAATGAATACGGTTAGATATGTTTCAGAGGATGGTCTGGGGAGCCCTGTTATTTTCACAGTCGGTAGCATGAAGGTAAACACTGGTCTTAATACAACTGACCCAGTGCCAGGACCTCCACCACAGATGGGTAGTACTCACTAACCTCTGGCTATAGCTACTCTGCTTTACCTATATGCTGTTCCCTCCTAATACTCCAAATGTTCTCCAGAAATAGACTCAGTGATTCATCATTGCTGGCTGCTGTAACAAAGGTGACCCAAATAGTTCTGAGGAGCATATGCTCTTACCACACTGGTTGGTTACCCCTCTTCTCAGTCTCATACCACGGCACCCCACCTGCGGGTGTACAGTGAAGGGCACCAATGTTTTCTGGCCTCCATAGGAGGGAGTTCAAGCATATTACAGCCCTGCGTTTCAGGTGTTTCTTGGTACTCATTTTCAGGTTCACTCTAAGATTCTTACAGGATTCAGTCCTCATAATTTGCTCACATGCCAAGTAGGATTGTAGGTATAAAATTAGGAGCAGTTCTGAATCTGAAGTTGAATCACACATACATACACACACACAAATGATTTTGGCATTTAGAAGGAGAAATAGCTAATCTCTCATTTTTGCTAAATTTTTGAAGAATGTGGTTGTTTAAACACTACTTGGTAAATTATTGAAAACAACTGTTAATTTTTCATTCTGCTTTTAATTTGGGGTTTAGTAACAAAATATCACTTGGAATTAAAATCGAGGAAGTTTGTAACTAAATAATTATATAATTACTTTAAGAATCTTCACAATTATATAAATAATTTTGTCGATACATGAGGGCAGACAAGAAATTCAAACTTGTAGAAAAAATTACATTCCTAATGATATGTATAGACACACTGTTTGAGCTATGACAAATCTACCTATTCTTTTTAGGTAAAAATATTGCACACACATTAAAATGTCAAGTTGGAGCAATATCTCTTTTTAGGCAGGTGGTTGTCGTGTTATTGGATATTGATAGACGCATTCAGTCTGTGATGAGAGGGCATGCCAGTGGAGACCGGACACTGAGATATAGATTTGAAAGTCATCAGCAAGGATATCAGCAACAGCTGATGTCAAGCTGCCTGTAACAGGCTGAGGAGCTGAGACCATGGCTAATAGATAGGAAGATTTTCACTGCTTGAGGAATAGCAATCGGAAGAGGAGCCTTCAGTGACCAGGAAAAAGAAGCATAAAAGCAAAGTGAAGCGAGCACTACTTTTCCCTTGGAAGATAAGAACATTTAAATTTGGACTCACTTTTTCACATAGTGGAATAAGTTCATCCTCAAAAAGGTCTCGGGGAAGTTTTCCAATAAAAATTTCACAGCCCCTTTCCGGGGGTGCAGCATCCCAGCCAGGTGGAGGGCCACCATATTTTCTTTGTCCATTTTCCTGCAAATCCAGGGTAGGTTGTATGAGGGAGAGAAGAAAACAAGAGATCTGTAGCTCAAGTTTCTCAATTATTTTTCAGAATTATTTCATAGTTAGAAACATTTATCATTGGCAAATAACAGTTGACTGGACAGATGATAAAAACCATAAAAGCCTCTTTTATGTGGATTTTAACATCATGTTCTGTGTGTCAGTGGCTTGCTTGAGATGAGCATGTGAAAACTGATAAAGTACTGAAAAAATATAAGGTGTTATTTTTTTTTCTGTTGTCATTCAAAATCGCTGATGCCTGGTCATCAAAGGATTTGACTATAATTGATATCCACTCTGAAGGTAGTGTGGTGTGTTGGTTAGTGTCCTGGAGCTGGAGGACTCGGCTCTGTGACCTTGGACAAATAACTTCTCAGAACCTCAGTTTTCTCATATGCAAAGTAAGGACAATATCAGCTTTTGATTAAAGGAGATAATGTATCAGATATGCATAGCCCAGCTCTTGGCATGTGATATATATTTATTTGGTGATCAATTCCCTTCTTGCCTCCCTGAATTTAGGTTGTTTCATATGCCAAGTAAAGCAACTCAAGACTCTAAATAGAAACATTGTGAAGATGGCCATTGGAAGGGGTGGCTGGTTAATTTGGGAGGGTAGCTAGTAAGACACTTAAATCTATTTTCAAAGCTGACAAAATGGTGAGGGGTGTTTACTAATCTTGGATGTCTTGGTAGGTAATAATGCTGTTCTCCGTCCAAAGAACATGAGCTTCTATTTTTTCCTTTGTCCTAACAAATTCCTGGTTAATTTAATATCGTTATTTGAGGAAGAATAGTGTTGGTGCTTCTCTGCAATGCCAACTATATTTTTCTAGATGTTAAAGAACTTAGTCACTCAGGGATCCCGAAGAGAAATGCAAGCCTAGTCTATCACTGTTGATCTGCTGCAGAAATATAAACTGACTTTCTACTTAGGCATAGCCAGGGCTCTTGTCATTGTACTTTTGTGATTTTTGAAGAAAGGAAACTATAAGGGACCAAATATCAGTATGCATTGCTAACTTCTACAATTAACACTTAAAAAAGTTTTATACTACAAAACAATACATGCTGGGGAAGACATGGCGACGTACACAGTGAAAAGAAAAATTCTCAAATGTGTCACCTTATCCATCCATAGAAGTAGTTACTGTTAATAATTTCACTGTCTTTTCAAATACTTTTTTATGTATATTGTAGAAAGCCATGTTAGTCATTTAAAACATTGTTTTGTACAACATTGTTTGAAATAAAAGTAGAGTAGGTTCTCATTGCATTGATAAATCTTTATAAAACTTGAGTCTTTCTCAGTTATTTTATGTGTTAGCACAAAGGCTTTTTGGATCACAGTATTTAAATGATGATTGTGGTTGTGATAACTTTTTTAACCCTAATGATTTATATTATGTTGCTTTAAATAAAAAAAGAAGTCAGATGGGTCTTCTGCCTTGCCTGAATTCTTTGTTTAAGTGACTGCATGTTTTTCATTTTACTAAATATTTAAGTATTTGCCTCAAGACTTTTTGTACTTTTTTCTTCCCCTATATTCTTGCAGAATTATCTAGTAGCAAAAATGTGTTATCGCTGAGAAATCTAAGAAATAAAATGTTTCATATTTTTATTTTAAAAAGTTAAGAACTCAGTGAGCAAAACTCAACTAAGAATTCCCTGAAACGTATAAGTTACATACTTTCAGAGACATATTAAAGATTTTATTTCCTAACCTTCTAGCCCTTAATGCCGCACACTGTCTAATCCTCAAACATCAGCATGGGTTAAAGACTGTTACCGTCCCCATTTAACAACAGACAGAAGCCCAGAGAGATTTAAATATATAAGTTGCTGAGTCGTCTGGTTGGAAACTGAAGTCAGAATTTGAACTCAGGCAGTCTGGTGTCAGAGCCCCTCAGCTACATTTTGTTACCTTGTTAGGTGGAAGCCTAATCACTTGTAACAGATCTACACATTTAAACACTTTTTTATGAAAAATGGTTTATCATGCCATTAGACTGCAAACACTGCTGCATTTAAAATCTTTTTCCAATTTGCAATCATTCTATTACATAATTTTTTGGGGGAGGAGGACATCGCATATCTCTTGCTTCCGGAGAGCCATACGTCTATTGACAAACTAGAGTCCACCTCCGTAGGTCAGCTTGAACCACCTGGTTGATGGTGATTCCTCTGAGGCCATTTGTATATATTTGAAATACCTAGACACATACTATTGAGTGGAATATTGGACAAAAAGCTTAGTATGAATTTGGTAGTATTTTCACTCTTCAGGTTGAAGAAAGCAAATTTTCATCCGATAATAGTAAAGTGGCTATTCAAGAGTTTCTAATTTGACAAGCTTTGTCTGATAGTTTGAAAATAAGTAGGCAATGAGCTCCTGACATTTTAAAGTTTTTCCTTCTACTTTCCTTCTTGCTATAATCGCTAAAAATGTCACCAAACTGTTTTGTGCAAATCATTCATGTGTATAGGAGAAGTCTTCTGCTTATGAGCCAAAATGATTGGTCAGGAAAGCTTATTAATGGTCTTTTTGTGGTTTCTATAAACACTTAAAATAAATGCCCCAAGAATATCTGTTGGGATCACAAAGGGTCTGGCTGGTTCAGAGGTGCCGCGGAGCTCATCCAGGAGGGAGTTCTGCTTCAAGAACCACCCACCAGGCCTGGAATGTGCCAGTGGTGGGGAGCCAGGCCAGTTTCTGACAGGCACTGGGCATTAGTCACGGGGTCAGAATAGCTGTCCATTACTGGGAAAGGACAGTTGGGAGCTCGATTGCTGGTATTTTAGGCACTATTTTTTATAGTTGAGTTTAAAATAAAGCCCAGTTATAACTGCCCTTTCCCCTCCTGGCTGATGTCCTTCTCATGGAATGCATTCCCCCCAGTAGCACAAATATATTAATAGTTCAGAGAGAAAGAATATAGGACTTTTTTCCATGAGAGAATGTTCATTCAACTCTGGGAATTTTTATTTTCCCAATTGAATACTTAGAAACCATTCCAGTCACATATGAAGAGGTGACAATTTTCAACTCTATAAATTAAAAATTGAAGACCTAATTCTAACTATAAATCCAGTAGCTTTGCCTTAAATATTGGATACCAAGCTTATTCAGTGACTCTGTTTATATATAAAGAGTATTCGGAAGTTCCTGCTGTCCTGGATATTTTAAACCTTTTATGATGGAAACATAGAGTCTCTAAGGGATTATGTATACCATCTTCTTGACCTTGAATAAAACCACACAGTCTTTAACAAATGATTTTAAGCAATAAATCTTAGCATGAAAGTTGAACAGACTGAGTTCATTTTGGCCACCTGGCATCTGAACTTTTGATACATCTGGGAATCTGTGCAAAACAGCCTTCTCCTCCAGGATTTTAAAAGGTCAGATACTTGCTTTTCCAGCTTCCCTTGCAGCTGGGACAATCATAGCCATAATCAAGTACAATTGGGTTCTGGTGCAGAATTGTAATGGTGCAAACTTTAGATTTGTGTACTCTGTGATGGTGCATGCATTTTCATATCGTTCCAGATTTGTGATACGGTGTTGAAGTTCATTCCTAAAAGCTTATCCTTGAGTCTGGTCTTCCAAATCAAAAGTTTCTGTGAATAATATTCTTTTAATAAACTCCTTTTCTGTTTAATCAACAATTATTAGCTTCTACTACACACTCATACTAGTAACAACAGCAGAAAAAAAAATCCTGCTAAAACAACAGCTAACCCTGATTAAGTTGGGCACTGTGCTAAGTGCTTTACATGTATTAACTCTTTTAATCTTCTCAGTAAAACTCTGTGGGTGATACTAGTTACTTTCGATTTATAGATGAGGACTCCAAGACATAGAATGTGTCCAGATTCGTACAAGCAGTAAGTGACAAAGGCAATTTTTTGAATCCCAAGTCCGTTCTTGTAGTCATGACATTATTTTTCTCTTGTTTTCATTGGGTTGTCCGAAAAGTTCATTTAGTTTTTTTTAATACAATGGCTCTAGTAGTGCTTAGTTGTATTTAACTTCATTCAAAACAATTTTGTTAGATTGTACTGTGACAGCTGTCATATCAGCATGCATTGAAAAAAAATCAAAATTGGTGAATTTTTTTGCAGCCATTTTAATATTGAAGATCAAAAAAATATGCAACATCTTTGGTGTATTATGCTTTATTATTTCAAGAAAGGTAAAAATGCAACTGAAATGCAAGAAAAGATTTGTGCAGTGTATGGAGAAGGTGTTGTGACTGATGGAACATGTCGAAAGTGGTTTGCAAAGGTTCTTGGTACTATTGACATTTTCACCAAATAATTCTTCACTGTGGGGCTGTCTTATGCACTGGAAGATGTTTAGCAGCACCCCTGGCCTCTACCCGCTAGAAGCCAATAGCGGGAGAGAGCCAACATACTCAAAATATCCAAATCAATCAAGTTATTGGTGAAAATGAAAAATGTGTCTTTTATGGAAAAAATGTAACAGACTTTTTGGCCAACCCAGTAATTAACCCAATATGCTCATTGTACAGATGAGGAAATTGAGTCCAGAGAAATTATGTGAGTTGCCTGAAGTCACACTGGTTTAATTTATTGCAGACAACACTAGAACACAGGTCCTGTGATTCTTGATTTGGTAAACTGAATGCCCTATTAGTGTTCAAAAATTGTGATGACTTTTCTTTTCATGTTTACCAGCCTTGTAATTCTGCCTGTTATGCGTTACATGTATTTTCTTGTTCAACTTCACCAAGCGTGGAGACCACATGGTTTGTTGTCTCCCATAAATGAGCCCATTCATAAACTGTAAGGACATTCAGTCTAGTTTTTTTCATGATTAGTAATTTCAATTCCTTTATTGATTCTTTGGAAATTTTGTATTCTAAATCTGTAATCATCTTTGCGGTTCTCTCGGGTACTTTGTTTTTTTTTTCCTTGCTAAGAGGGAAGAAACTATCTATATTCTCTTCCTAAACTGCTTTCAGATACTCTCCTATCCATTTTCCAATGGCTATGTACTTATTTCTGCTCCTGTTTGCTCAGGTGCTGGGCAATATACCCAGGCTAGTGGTATTTCTAGTCTCCATAAGCATGCCAGTCACCAGGGCCATACTAGAACAGTGGTTCTGTGGCTAATTCCTGTGGACTCTTGTCACAGTTGATGTTGATACACTGGGAATGGATGTCTGGACTGTGTGTTCTGCAGCTCGTGAATCAGCAGTGTGTTTTCCCAGTTGTGGATTTGTAAGAGTGAATAAAAATCTTTATTAGACATTATTTCTATGACTTGCCACCTGCATACCACCTACGTATCTCATGGGGTGATAGAGTCCAAGGCAAACCTAAAGGACCTTAAATAAGGTGTCCCAAAAGGATTCTTAGATGCGATTTTTACCTTGGCTCTACTTATGATATTTTTGTTGTCTGAGTACAATAGGCAGGGCTCTGGGGAATATTCACTTTGTTAATTTTCTATAAAAGATAATTATCTGTTTTGTGTATTTAGTTTATTCAGCTTCACATCCTGTTAAGATTGCTGACTTCATGTTGGTAAATCAACTTTAGACTGGGAATTTTTAGAAAGCAGAATATATTTAATTTATATACTTTGGAAGTTGGCATTATTCTTATTAGCTTTTTAAAAATAATATTTGCAAGGCATATGCAATATGGATGCCAGATATTTTCTAAAATTAGAAAGAGCTACAGTAATGGTGATAAAATGGGGTGTTGCAATTTGTAGAAATGTGGAACCACAGTTAGAAACAGAGCTAGGGCATAGACATGATACACACTGAAACTTTGTCATCACAGAGCTTAGCATTTCTCATAATGTGGTATGTGAGATGACATTAGGATTCTTTATGGGCCAAGTTTTATTTTAGTAGTTATGCATTTTTTTATCATATGTTAGAAAATGTTAATTATCACAAAAAAACCTGTGGTTTTTCCATTTACATAAGTGAGGAAGTTTACTTCTAAAATCAACTTGAATGGAAATAATGAATTGATTTAATGAATTCTAAATAAATGACATTATTGGAGGTATTTATGGTAAAATGCACCAAGAAAAATGCAAATGGCTTTTGGTCCTCATAAATTTGTCTGTTTGTTTCATTTTTCCCCTAAGCCCTTGCACTTGATCTTTAAAAACGTATGATGTGGTTCATCCATGAAAACAATTAGCAAATTATGAATCATGTTCCTCTATCATTTTGGAAGGCTGACAAAGGGCTATTGCCTAGAAAAGCAGTCCTAATTTGATTTCAAATTATTAGTTGCCTTATGAAGGCTGCACTAATTGGTTATCAAATGCAGCATTTAATAATATCATCTTGAATATTTTCCCTTTACCTTTAAGGATTATGTGTGGCAAACCACACTTTAGAAATTCAGTATCTCAAATATTTCATAAGCAAACAGACCTTTAAAAATAACTTCTATTTTGCAAAGCTTTTTATAAGATACGTTTTGGGCTAATTCATGGAATATTAAAGTCAAGAATATCCTTATACAAAATTAAAGATCAGAAAACCTTGTCTGTGTGTGTTTCTATAGAAGAAAACAAGTAAAATGCCAACTCACTTCTAAGCCACTCTGTTCACATTTTGCAATAAATGTTCCCATGATGGGACTGCAAAGACTGTGTTTACTGTTTTGAAACCAGGACTTGCTGTGTCCAGGCTCACTGCTGGCTCTGGGTCTGCGTGCATCTTGACACACCGCTCCAACCTACAGGAACCTTCAAATTCCATCCGAGAAATAGCTAGGGAGACGCTTTGGTGACTGCTGCATGTTTTGGGCTTTTTATCTTTTTGGAATACATAATTCATTCAGGAGATCCATCCAAAGTTTTATTTACTTGTTTACTTATATTACTTTTTATTTGCCTTTTGAATTGACTAATATAGCAGTCAAATATCTGGTTCAATTATGCATACAGATAGACATTTGTCCATGTGCAGATGGAGAACATGCAGTTTGGATAACTGCGCTTCTGTCCTTTCCAAGTTCAACATATGCCAAGGAGAATTCCATCTAATGTACTCATTTTTTATGTGAGAAACATAAATAATATACAGTGAGAAATTTTATACAGTCTTTTCTTTTTTTTTTTTACCACACTCCCATGAATTTAAATTTCTGACAAACTGAGAGACTTGGCAAGACACTAAATCTTCCCTGACTTTAATTCCTCATTTATAAAGAAATAGGGTTGACTAGGTGATTGCAAAGATATTGTGAGGGTGTCAGGATGCTTATGAAAGGGAGGCAGACTGTGACACCATATTAGAATGTGGGAAGATATTCATGAGCTATTTTGTGAGTCAGTCAATAGGGTCCTTAAAGGGAATACTATAGGGATTTTAAAAATCAGTGTTTCTCCAATCGCATGTCCAATTAACATCTATTCTGCTAACTACTTAATGGCCCTTAATGTATTGATTTACTTTCTTAAAGAAACTTATGCAGAAAAGAAAATATATATCTTTCTTATAAGTAGAATATCAATACATTTCCCACAAATGGAAGGTAATTATAAAAGCAATTGCAAAGGAGGGAAATCGTGATTAAATTCTAGCTGGACACGGTTGTCTACTACGAGCTGAACCCTAGTCTTGCTGTTTGTGTTTAAAAGCTTAGCAGACTCATGAACATGGACAGCAGTGTGGTAATTGCTGGGGGCACGGGGTATAAGGAGACTAAATGGTAATGGAACAAAAATACAATAGAGGTTAAAAAAGACTTAGCAGGGGCTGGAGATGTGTTTAAGGCATACCTTCAACCACTGGCTTTTCTCATCTGGGCATTTGAAGCAGAATTGAGAGTGGAATAATTTTCTCAGTATGAACTTTAAACTTATTTAATGCTGTGTCAGCGTACCATTTAACTGTTTAACTGCAGTCTGGGTATCTCCAGGCGCCTCTGAAACAATGTTAATAAATACTTTTATTAACATTGCAAATTCTTAATTGTATGGCTCTACAATCTCACTTTTTTTCTTCTTAGTCTATGTTAGAAAGCTGCCTTTGCATTTCATAATGGTGACCTTTTAGGTTTTGAAGATGAAAAGTCACTTATTTTGGTTGTTGATCTCTCTATATTAAACAAACAGGTGACAAAAAAATCCTGAAGTTGCCTGCAAGCAAAGTCTAAAGTCCAAAAGAGTTGTCTGTGCCTCCGTGTTTTTGAATTATGAAGTTCACACTGATTTTTAAGATGATAAAAAGGAAAACCTCACATGCTTCTCGTTTTTAGAAATTTGCAAAGATTTTGAACTTTATGTCAAAGACCTCATATAAAACCAACTCTATTAGGTTATTTGAGGAGAAATTCATTGCTGTTGGAAAGCAACTTCTGGAATGTGTTTCAGTTTCTTGGGATGGCTCAGTTCCCATCATATGTCAGACACACACATTTTCCGCAAAAGCATTCACAGGACTGTTCCTTCATTTAGAGTCTCGCACCCCATGCTGTGGCATTTCTGGCTAGTAGAAGCAAGGCCTCTTAAGAGTTTTAAAATAAAGTTGGCCTGTGGGTGGCTGGGGTGATAAACTAAGGGAAACGTGTGCCTGCAATGATTTGCTGATCCTATCCTGTTCTCATGCTTAGTCTACCTATTTAAAGAATTAGTATTCATGGACTTGGTGAATGACCTAAGTCGCTGGATAGTGGGGACATGAGCAGGTGGTAACAGGCAATAGAAGAAAACATAGGCCCCAGGAGTTATATTTTACCATGAAGTCAAATTCCTATTTCTATTCCTAGGATTATCGTGTGGTGGTTGGAAAAGAATGTCAATGCCACAGTGTTTTCCCTTCTGCCTCTTGCTGAGCTAATCTAGGAGAAACCAATTGTAAACGCTGAGGTCCTAGGTTACTTATTTTTATTGCATTATTTGTAGGGAAAAAATTGCAATTTGAGAAATGCCTACATAAAATGACTAAAGTAGCAAATCAGAAAGATGGGGGATTTAACTTAATTTGGGGCCCCCTGAGAAGAGGAGAGTGTATCCTCATCAGATTTATGTTGATCTAGTAACATCCTTTGTAGCTATGGCTGGTACATAGTCATAGAGGAATCGATTACTCTGGAATGAAATAATGTGGTTGCACTAAAGCTCCGTTTAAGAGAACATGCATAGAAAGCAAACTTGAGGTGTGGAAATTAAAGACATATTTTGTTCCTAGTTTAAGAGAATCCTGGCTGATGGCCAATTAAAAAAGGAAGAGAAGGATGAAGCCCACTCATTTTTCTTATTTATCTGCTGTAATCGTTGAAATTAAAATACAATGTCTTCACCACTCAAAAGTATTGTGCATTTTACAAATATTTTGGTTAAGCAGTAATAAGGAATTTTCTTTTAAAACTGTGGATTATCTTCTAACATACAGTAACAGATTAGGGATTAGAGTTGGGTCAGCAAACTTTTTCTGTAAAAGACCAGATTGTTAATATTTTAGGCTTAAAAAAAACCCTTTAAAAATGTAAAAACTGTTCATAACCTGCAATCACTACAAAAACAGGCTGTAGCCACATTTGAGTCAGGGGTCATAGTTTGCAGACCCTTGACTTATGTCTCTATTGAACTGTATAACTCTGGGGCTTTTCTAGCTATGAAATATTGAATAAAATAATTGGAGTATATTCATATTAAATTTAAACACACAAGGAATTAGAAAGAATAGTCTAATGAGCACAGGCACCTATTATCCAACTGTAATAATGACGTTTTCTCCATTATAAATTTCCCAGTTTTTCTCCTTCTAATTGAATGCTCCTTAGATTTGCTTTTTACTTCATGAGATTTTTTCCTTATAAAAAATAATCCACATTATTATAGAAAGTTTGGAAAATAAAAGAGTATCAAACAAAAAAATTACCACGATCAGATTTATATTTTGTTATTTTCCAGTATTTTTTTATTGTGTGAATAATTTCTTAAAATATTACTTGGAAGCATATATAAATTTTATATTCTGATTTTTAAGTAAGCATTAAAATGTAGACATTTTCCATGTCTTTGTTTGAAATCATTATACATGGCTGTATAATTTGGTAATATAAGGATGATCATATTTTATGTAATCAGTAATATTTTATTGGACATGTAGGATATGTTTAATTTTAAAATATTATACATTTCACTATTATGAACATCCTTATGTCTAAATATTTATTCTTACACCTTAAGTCAAAGATTATGGTCAGTTTTAAGCCTCTGACAGAAAGATAGCACCCACATCTGTTTAATGCAGTCTTATGCTGTCATTTGAAATTTTGAGTAAAGTCATTCTCATTGCAATTACCTTATATGTATTTTAGGTCAGGCTGTATGAGGGGGGACCCCAAAAACTGGAATTATCTTCTGGAGGGCAGGCCCCTTATAGTACAGGCTTCTCTTGCTAGGTGAGTGTTCTAGGAACCCATCTGCATCAGTGTACCAGTTGGCATTGTTGTGAGAGGATGCATTTGGCTTCAGTGAGTTTTTTTTTTTCTTTTGAAGATTCTTTCAATGTGTTTGCCCATTTCATGATGGGTGATTTATGAGCTCAACTGCCCACACTACGCTGAGTGATTAGGTGTTTTTGACCAAAAGCAGCATGACCCCATGCTCCACCCTCCCTATTCACCACATCGTGCGAGCTGCAAGTGACTTTTTCTTTTGGTTTCCCTAGATGAAAAAAGTTTCCAAAGGGAAACTTTTGCCGATGTGGAAGAGGTGAAACAAAAAATAGCAGAAGCACTAAAAGCCATCAAAGTCTATGAGTTCAAAAATTGTTTTGAGCAGTGGAAAAACCATCTCGGTAGGTGGATTGCATCAGGTAGAGAGTACTTTGAAGGCGACTGAAGTTTAAATATATATGAATAAATACACAATTTAAAAAAAATAAATTTAGGGTTTTTTTGGTTCCCCTCTTATATATCTTATACATCTATAATGTCAAGTCCTAACATCATCAGTACATTGTATTCAATAATTGGAACTAAAGAAACAGAACAGAAAAATAGAAACTACCCTTTAAATGTACCAAGGACAACCATTGGATTAAGAAAGCAACGGCCCTCTGATACCTCACAAAAGTTTATTTTGTTGTAATGATTTTTAGAAAACAGATCAGCAATAGGATAATTGGACACACAGTGCTAATATATACTATATTTAAAACAATTTAAAATTATATATAAGTATCCTGAGTCTACTTTTAAAAAAATATTCAAACTACTTCAAGGTGATCTTTATTAAATATATATTTAGCTTCAGTTGTAGTAGATTTTAAGTTAATGTAAACTAGCCCCACACTGCGAAGAAAGTTTTCTGAAAATGCTCATTCATATAAAATCTGTTTGCCTTTTCAAAAAACTTATTGGGGCAACATTGGTTTGCAAAACCATATAGGTTTCAAGTGTACAACCCAATAAAACATCATCTGTGCACTGCATCATGCGCCCATCGGCCTAAGCGAAGTCTCTTTATGTCCCCATTTTTCTTCCCTTTGCCCACCTCCACCTAGCCCCACCCCCTTGCCCTTTGCCTAGTTTTAAGGAGAAGATTTCAGATAGAAAGGAGCATCACATGTTAGAGAGTTTATGACCCATATCATTGATGAAATTTTGAGGAAAGAATCATCACAATGTGATTTTTTTTCTTTGACTCTCAAAGAAATATATTCTAGTTTTAGCAAATCTGGGAAGTACAGTTAAGAGTTAAAAAGTAGGGGAAGAGAGTACCACAGAAAATTCCATTGCTTGTACACAAAAACTTTTTACAAGTTAACATTGCAGCATACTGCCAAACTATTTCTACGTGGCATAAAGTGGCTATGAAGTTGAAAGTTTAACTCATCAACATCACACAACTTTCATCAATAATATTTACTAAATGTCTGCTACTTGCAGGGAATTTCATTCTTTTATTCTCTGAAGTAATTTGATAAAAAATTTTCAGCTATCAATATCAAAACATATCCAATTATTTAAAAACGATATCACAAAGTATATTTTCAAACAAGCAGGTATTGTTGCATCAGTTGCCATATAATAGACTGGCTCATGTTATTAAGTAACCTGCAAAATTCTATTTTTGACAGCTGTATTTGTCCTGTGAGTGATAAGAGAGTGCAAGTTAGTCACCCTCTGTTTTTTTAATTCTTGTTTTGCAGGTATTCAACATTCAATATCAGACTGAAAAGTTACAACAGAAGTAAACCTTTCAAACTCTAACTTCATAAATATCACAAAATTTGAAATGGTCATTGTATAGGTATACTTCCTGAATTGTACTAAGATGTCTATTTTCATTTTTGTACAGAGATTTTTAACAAAGTAAACCTGATATTGCCTGTTTTCTTAAAATATTAACCTTCCCTCTAATCCAGAATAGGAAAACAAGTATTGAGAAGGCTAAGTAATTTTCCATACGTTACAAAGAGTCCGAGGCCGTGTTTCAACATATGTGGGTCTTGTCTTCCAACTAGTCCGTGCAGTTTGCTGGGCAATGATTACTCTAAGCAGATACTAGAATCACAAAATGATGACTGATAGAGTGGGAGGATGTCCTAGTCAATGTTGTGGGAAATTAAGCCCTAGAGTGGTTGAAGGACATGTTCAAAATTACACAATTTTTATGTGGTAGAGACTAGCCTCTGCTGTCTCTAATTTTAAGTCTTGAGTGATTTTCAATACTTTGCAGCCAAAATTAGTAGAAAGTTTCCAATTAATTAAAAATGTTTGAACTGAGTCCTATATTTATTTAAATCTTGATTAGGGGCTTGAAATCTACATAACTAGGTTTTAGAGTTTTAGCTTTCTATATTATTGGACAATTTCTGACCTATTAACCATTCTGCTGACAAATAAGTATTATTTAAAGTGAATTATGTTACAGGGTTTAGGCTCAAGAAAATATTTTTAGAGTGCCAAAGCCGATTAACCTCTAAAATTGCATTCTTAAAGATAACACTCCAGGGGCTCTTAGTTTTGTAAAACTTGTCAGAAATTTTGGCCAATAGCACTGGAATTACAGCCTTTATATCCTGAGCAAGTGACCTGACCTCTTCGTGCCTTGTTTTCCCTATCTGAAAATTGGAGATGATCGTAGTAGCTGCCTTGTAGTTTTAAGGATTAAATGAATTAATATACATAAAGCAGTTAGAATATAAGTGCCCAATAAATATTTACTATTATTTTGTTATTGTTAACGTGCGGCCTAAATCCTTATAACATTTTCTCTATGTAATTGAATATACAAGATGAAAGTAATATACAGATTTACCATGTATTTTTAGGGGTATTTTATTTGAAAGTATTTTGTTATAAAGTTACATAGCCCTATTGTTTTTTCCTTTATGATGGAAATGCTCTTAAATCATAACATTAGGTTTATAAAATGATCTCCATTGTTGCTTGAGTCTCTTTTAAAAAATATTGCTATTTGCAAGTTTTTCAGATAGCTGTAATAATGTTATGATCTTCTGTTCTGCAGAATGTTTTAAATGATCACTTAATGACAATACAGTTTCTTTGTAACAGGATTTTAAGGTAGAGTGGGTCTCCCCTGACCTCTGGTTTGAATAGGAGGCCAGGTCACCTGACCACCAAGCAGGACAAAGAGATAGAGAAAAGTGTATAACTTTTATATTCTTAATCGAACACCCCTGTTCCTCTTCTACACTGCAAATTAGAAATGAGGTTGAAGAGTTTGGGAGGCGCTTTTGCAGTTTATTCAAAGATATTTGGAGACCACCGCCTGGTGTGTTGTGAATCCTAGTTACCTCTCAATGGAAGGAATTGCAAGGTGTTTCTCAATTTACCTAAGGCCGGGGAGAGGGGTAGTTGAACACCACTCAGAGAGCTTCATAGGTATTCTTTGCATTTGGGAACGCTCTGGGCAGGTGGGTCTAATTCATTGCTGAGATATCTACTGGGGAGCAGTGGGTTGGCCTGCTGCTTTGATTTTGGCGAGAAGAACTAGTGTCACCTGCATTTCCAGAGGTTGATGAGTCAGAGAGTGTGTGAGTGTTTCCAGGAGACTAGAGTTTGACCATATGTCAGAATCTGGGGTTATGCTTCATCTTTCCCAAGAGAGCTGCTTAGAGTTTAAAAAGCTCTGCAGAAGGAGGCCCAGGCTCAGGACAGTGGCCCGCCAGAGGAGAGTGTATTCAGGGGAGAGATCCCCAACCATGGCATTAAGGATGGCTCTGATGATCCTACAAAGTATCCCATGAGTTTACATACCTGCCAGGCCCAGGGAACCTAATGCCCCTATCAGTCAAGTAAGAACTTTCCTGTTCCTTTTCCTTGGTTCTTATCCCTCTCTTCTGCTTCGGCCCTGAGTCAGGAATTACAGTTAGTGAACAGGCATAGAAACTATGCTTCTGAAAGCATAAGGGAGGAAAACTGAATAGAAATTGCACCCCACCCACCTTGACATAGCTGGGAAAGGGAAAGAGCTTTAACTTTGAATGCAGTTGTTTTTGTTATGCTGGGCTAGAGCTAATTACTTAGTGGGGATTTTTTTATTAGCTGAAAGTTACCAGAAAAGTCATCAGACTTTCCCTGAGTTTTATCTGGGGGAAAAGGAAGAGCCAGAGCCCAGAATAAAATTAAATGGACAATTTATATTGTTTTAGGGTTATTTCCTATAAAATTATGCTTCTTGAATGCATTGATTATATATTCATACCTTAATAATTTCCTTTCTTTTATACATTTAGGTTTGATATATTGAAGTATTATAAATAACATCAGGCCAGACAGGTTTACAAGTATTTCTGCCATATTTTGGGTCATCAGAGATTTGTTTGCAGAAAGGGAATATTCTTATAAATGAACATTGACAAATTACTTTTCAAAAACATTTAAATGCTTTCCACTCCTACTGTCTCCGCATGAATATTTCAAATACAAATAAGTATTAAAAAATACTGACTTAAAAACAATATTTGATTTTATAATATCTATGGAATTGTTGATTATAAAAGAAAAAAATCCCTACTATTCAGCTGTACCTGCTCAGATCTCTGTGAATTATAAAATACGTTACATGGTAAAGACTGCACAAAATTTGCCAGTCATTAATTTTGAAGTACATTAAATTTGGAGATAAAAACATCTAGAGTAATTTAACTATTAAGTATTAAAAAATGAATAATACATTAGTATCTCCCTTGCCCTTGACATAAGTGAAATTTTGAAAAGTCTACCATGAAATTCTGAAGTCTTAAAAAATTTTAACTAAAAACTCCTTAATAGGGTGCAGAATTAGAAACAATGTTAAAATTATACATTATTACCTCTAACAAGGCTTACCATGACTTATAAGATTAGTTGAAAACTAAATGTACATTTTGCAACAATCTGACAGAGGACAATATAATAAAGGGACACTGCTGCCCATTTTATTATCTACATATGACATTGTATTCATAACAACACAGATTTGGTTAAATTGGAAAATTATGTGGGGGCAGGGCAATCAAATTGCTGAAAAGTACAATACTTTGTCTTACTGTAAAGAGAGCAACATTTTTTTTCAAATAAGATCATGTATATGTCTGATACTTGTTTGATTTTTAATATATGGAAAACTCTTTTAAAGAAAGTTATTACAAAGACAATAATATGCAGATAATTCTTAACAGCCAGCATCTATGAATGGACAATTTAGGATTGTTTAAAAAATGATCAACATAATAGAAAAATTATATTATCCCGAACTATTGAATAGATGTTATCAGAAGTAACTGGGATAGCTAGGCTGACCAAGTGGTCAGTCCTTGGATCCCACATCTAGCAGTCCTGCATCTGCAGTGATCTCTTTGGAAACCAAAACTAATGCCTGCATAGTTTGTTCTCTGATGATTCTTGAAACACTGGCTTGGTTCTACTTCACCAACACCTTTGGGTCACAAATTCCAACTACCTTTTCATATACTAATTTTGCCTTTTAAAAACTGTGATTGTCCCTATGACTGCGGACGCTGATTTCACTTTCAAATGACAAGTTAACGTTGAGTTGATAACCCAGAGTAGAAAGAACATCACCTTCAGGGTCATGTGCAAAACCTAAATGGTGCAACTTCCTCCCCCACTGGAAAGGAACATCTACCTAAAGAGTTATATGACAGACCATTCCCATTTTGCATCTGAAGACCACTAATAGTCTCACTGTGAATTCAGTGTCTCAGCACCGAATTCTGTGGGCCTCAGCACATGTCACAAGAAGTGCCTACCTGGACCAAGCTATATCCTGTGCGCTGGACCAGTGCGCGAAGGGCTGCTTCCTTCTGGGTGCCGCTCAATCCATCCCCGGATTTGTGATTTGATTCCATTGAGAGTGATTATCAGCAAAAAATCAGGTTAATTAGGGTTGCTCACTGAAACCAAATTTAAGATAAATTAAGTAAATTGCTGTTGCCAAGTCCAAACTTGTCCTTTGCATGAGGGACATCTTTAGGAACATTCTCTGCAAATGAGTCATCAAGGTTAGAGCAACTAACAGCCACACACAAACTAGGCCAGTTTAATATCCTTGTTCAGGAAGTTTTTAAAAACGTTTGATTTCAGTTGAAATTCAGAAGTAAAAAATGAGTAATATTCCTTCTCCAATTAGAATGTAGATCAGTAATTTTCAATCTAGTGATCTCAGAATGTCACCAAATGCTTAAACACAAATTAGCTCTTGTCAATTAAAAGAATATGCAGAATGATCCTTGCAGATGTGGGAAGAGGGCACTGTTTCTAGACCTATCAACCAGTATAAGCTGTCAAGGAACAGCTTATATGGGGGACTCATGGACAAAGTCAAGGGGGTGCGGGGGGAGAGGTTGGGGGAAAATGGACAAAACTGCACTTGAACAACAATGATAAAATTAAAAATAAAAAGAATGAAAAAATACCTCCAAAATCCTGAGAGTGTTAGCTTCAATTTCCTGCTCTGCGTTAACTAAGACATTTTCCTACTTATTCCCCGAAGATACATTTCTAGAACAGGGTGTGCTGGTGGCACATACACAGAAGTCATCATGCAAATTACTTTATGTAATAAAAATGTCACCTGGGTTTTTACCAAACAAGAACAGTGGATCCTTTTGAGTGGTGTTGGAAGGGCATACTAACATCTGGATCATATACCGCACAGACCACTCAGTAGAGGACATGAAGCCCTTTGTAAAAATTTAAGATATTATGACAGCTTACACATGTCCATGTTCATTTATGTAGATGTGAATATGCAATTTCAGCCTTTTATTGTCTATGCTTTCTATTTGGGTAGGTGATTTGAAACCCATTCCAAATAGGATGGTTGTTTAAATTCACAGGTTCCCAGGGCAAGGCTATGGCCATGCCGAACGCCCCAGGCTGTCGTGGCGCGAGATTCTGAAGTCTCCCCTGTGCGTACATAATAGGAGAGCACCTGCTGGGTGAGAGTGTGAATGGCCCAGTGAAGGTTCTGTGCTGGGTTTTCACTGTGCTCAATGTGCTCTGCCAACTAAGTCAGAGGAAACATGGTTTTATGAATCAGATGCAAGCCTAACATATTTGATGATAGGCCCTTTAAAAACTTTTCTGTCCTGTGTATTGAGGTTTCCTGTACTGATTTTCATTGTCATTTAAAGATTCAGAATGAATTAACCATTAGTAATGTAGGACAGTGGGCCATAATTTGGGTGACCAAATAAAGTAAAGAAACTGAGACGATTATTTCAGTTAAAATGTAGCTTCAAAGTGTTATTAAAATAATAGAATTAAAAAGCCCCCAAACTAATAGGGAAACATCCTTTACAAAGTAATATTTTCAATATAATTTTAAAAAACTAAAGGAAAGAAATAATGAGACTCCAGAAAGCTAACACCTGTTAGCTATTATAGGGACAGGACAGTTTTATGCTCCTCATATAAGCATGGCCATTCTTGTCCTTGACCTTTCTAATAATCCTTGCTTGTTTCTGACCCCGGTCAATTCAATTTTCACTCATTCATTCTCTCTAGGAGTATTTAGTTAGTGCTGTCTGTGTGTCAGCTCCATCCCCTGCCCAGCTTCAGAGCAGTGTGTTTTATGGGCAGTAAGCTAACCCAGTTAGTTAACATATCAGTTTCTGTGTCTGTTCTTTGCGAAAGGGAGTGGTTTAAAAAGAAAACAAAAATCCTAACTTCGTATTTTGGCTAAGACAAATTAGGAAGTGTCTTTATGACAGTGGTGATTTGATATACGTATCACAATCCAGGGTGGAACTTGTAGCTTCACTGACACATTTACAGTGTAAATGCCCTTTTCTATCAACACTACAAGGTAGGGGTGAAAACAAGACCTGTTTTCACTTTATAATGCCAACCTGCTGGTGAATACAGTCATATAAACATCTACAAAAAAAAAAAATCCTTTTAAAAACATAAAACTACAAAAGGCATTTTGAAGATTTATAAAGAAAATTAGACTTTAAGACAAAACCTGACTCTTGCCCTGTTCCCAAATGTTACTAAAATTGTCTTTTCATCAGGACACTCTCAAACTCTCCCACAGTGCTGAATTTAACCTGAATGAGCAAGGAGGCCATAAATGGACTCGAGGTCTGATGAGGTTAGCCATGAATGTCTTACAGATGTTTGCAGGCAAAGTCTGTTGTCTTTGGCCAACCTGTAGATTTGTTCTTTGCTGAACTTCATCTTTTCTATCAGAAGATAACAGTTCATGGTGAAACAAGTTTTATTTACAAATCCTATCTTTAGTTTTGGTTAATAATTAGTCAAGGGAATCAAAGATACTTTACAACAGAAAGATCTCTTGATTGCACAGTTTCACTGTGAAATATTAAGAAAACCTGTATAACATCTTAATATTAATGTTAGCATTAGAAATCAGAACATGGAAATAAAATCCAGGGTTTACTGTAAGAGAAACTTGATCTTCAATGTTTATTTCTCAAAACAACTCAATCTCCCAATGTTGATAATCTAAGGCATAAACTTGAATCCCAGATAAATATTTTTAAAGCAAGTCACACTTTTGTTTCAAAGATTGGTCAATTTGAAACAAAGGTTTTGCAATGCATTCTCCAATTTAGCACCCTGTGAAGTCTTCAGATTTTAGGCAATTGCATTTTGAAAGCATAGTTCCTGATGTAATTTATTGAGGTAATAGAATTCAAAACCTATACATAGCAGGCATTAAGAGTATGGGAGTTAAAAGAAAGCACTAATGGTATTTATCAATCTTCATTCAAACACTATAATACTTACTGAGTACTTACTATCATCCACAACTTTTTTGAAACGCAGGGATATAAAAAGAACAAAAAAACCCTTCTCTCCCCCAAATCTCAGCTTTGTATTATTTTATGGAGTTATATAGTGGATAAAACAATAAACAAAATACATCAGTAATATATATGGAGTGCTTATGGTAATTGCTGGGTAGGAAAAAAAAATAAAGAATGGAAGAGGAATATGAAGTGAAATAGGTTGTGTGGGGGGATGACCTTTTAGGTAGTGTGGTCTACATAGAGTGAATTTGGGCAGAGAACTGGGTGAAGTGAAGGATGTATTTGGGGGAGAGGGTTCCAGGAAGAGGGCATGGTAAGTGTAGGGATCTAAGGTGGAAGCGTGGTGGTGGGATAGTGAGGTGGCCCGCATGGGGAGGATGAAGCTGAGTGAGTGAGGAGAGAAGTAGGGGTTGGAGTTCGGGAGATAATGGTTAGCCAGATCATGTAGGGTCTTGTAGGTCATGGAAAGGGCTTTGGCTTCTGCCCTGAGCTGTGAAGCCAGAAGAATGATAAGATTTTACTTAAGTTTTAACAGAATCACTGCACCTGTTGAGAACACATTGGAGTTGATTGGGATTGGGACTAAGGTGAGGAAAAGGAGGTGAGTAATGCAAAGACAGGGTCTAGTCCTGTTTGTATTTACAATTTTGCTATTTTAATTTATGGGTTTTTAAAAACATTACAATATAATATAGTTTGTCAGGATTATTAAGTTTTGCTGTTTCTTAAATTTTGCATATAAGGCGATGCCTCACTCAAATTGGCAGGGGAGCCAAGGTGAGACCCAGGGGAAACCGTCTCAGCACCTAGGTAGGAAATAACAGTGGCTCGGACTCGAGTAGTGATAGTGAGGGGGTGATGAAAAGTTGTCTAATCTTGGATATATTTTACAGATGAATTGAGTGTGTTGTGAGAGGAAAAATGAGGAGTCAAGAACCACATCCAGGGCTTTGGCCTGGGCAACTGGCAGAGCAGACTTGTCATCAGCCGAATTAGGGGGTAGCAAGTCTGTGGAAGAAGACCAGGAGCTCAGCTGTAGGTGTGTTGATTTTGAGATGCCACAAGGAGTCAATAGTAGAGAGGCTGAGAGGACAGTTAGATATATGAGTCTGAATTTTACGACAGTTCCAGACAGGACATATTGATTCGTAAACTATTTACATAGAGCTATTTAAGCTGTAAAATTGGATGAGGTCATGTAGGGACTGAGTGTAGGAAACAGGTCCAAAGATTGATCTCTGGGGCACTCCAACTTTTGGAAGTCAGGGTGACAAGGAGAAACTAGCAAAGGAGAATGGGATGGGACAGTCAGAAAAGTAGGACAAGGACCAGGTAAGATGGATTGGAAGCCAAATGAAAAAAGGATTTTGAGAACAATTGCGTGATCAATTGTGCTAATCCTGCTACGTCAGGTAAGATGAAGCCTGACATGCTGGGTTCAAATCTGCATTCTGATTCTATGTTCTGGGAAAGTTCCTTTATCTCTTGGTGTCCAAGTATCCTCAGCTGAGGAGGTAATAGTATTTCTCTCAGGGTCATTGTATTACATGAGTAAATATGCTGAATGTGCTTCGGAAGAATTCGTGGTGTATAGAGAGAGACAGTATAATCACCAAGCAACTCAGCTTCTCACTTGAGTTTTTGCAGTAAAAAATTCCACAGGTTGCTGGAACAGGACTGTTATCTAGATGAGAGTGCTGAGAGAAGAAAGGGACAAAGGAATGAAAGTTGGATGAATAAAGGTTACAGGCAGTATTATAGGAAAGAATCATGGGTACCACCCCCACCCCCACACAAGCACCAGTTTCCTCATTTGTGAATTGGGGTAACAAGCAGGCTGGGAACGGTGATGTTGCGAGGATAAAAAGAGAAAACACCCATGAAGGGTTTAGTTTCAATCTAGCGTACAGCAAGCACGCCACCACGACTTACACCGCTATGGCTAACCCTCAAGTTGGAGGAGAAAAGCAGAGTGGAGGAACAGCAAAGTCACTCCAGAAAGGACCTGCTGGAGAAGACAGCACTTCCTTGTATATACTACACCTTTCTTTCCTCCCCTTCCTATATGCATTCTGAAAATGCGCTGAGGGCAGGGCTCTCCACTTGCTCTGCTAATTTTCATTAACCTGTGACCAATGTCTCCCCATCCTCCAAGAAAGTGTTGTTTTTTTTTTTTTTCCTTAGCAAAGGAATACTTTACACCAAGGGTGCTATATGAAAATGTTCCCCCTTTTTGTCCCTCTATCTCCATCCCAGGGGAAACTCTCGGAGCCTCAGTTTCCTTACATGTACGAGAACATTAGGATGACAATAGTGTCTACTTCGTAGGGTTGTTTTAAGGTTTAAATATGAATACATTTAAAAATTCCTAAATTGGTTCCTGGTACTTGACAACTGCCCAATAAATGTTGCCTATTATATTATTTTAATTATTATTCTAATTAATCTCTAATTCCAAGAGGTAGGATTATGAAACCACTTGCGAGGAAGATAAAGTCCCAAGTCCTTAGCATGATACATTATTTCTTCAGAACTAGATCCTAGGATCCCCTTCCAGTGTCATTCACATACTCTGGGAGTTATGTTTTCTGACAGTTTCAGGCTCTCTGCTTGGCATGACCTTCCCTTCCCTTCTCATATGCCCTCCCTTCACTATATTGGCCCTATTGATTCATCTAGGTGTGATTGCAATGTGTCTGCTCTGTGATGTTTCCTTTAATACCTTCCATGGGTAACATGAAGTGCCACCCCCTCAATGCTCTCAAGAAAGCCTGTACACGCCTGTACTGTTGCACGCAGTACTGTAATTACTTATTTACTTGGCTGTCTTTCTCACTAAACTGTGAACTGTCTGAGTGTAGGGACTATGCTGTACAGTAGATCTTCAAATAACATCATTTCCTTCAATGTTGTTTGGTTGTAATGTTGATGAGAAAAAAGAAATCAATTCCAGTCAGGGCCACTCTGTATGGAGTTTGCATGTTCTCTCTCTCTGTGGGTTCTATGCGGGGACTGTGGTTTCCTCCCACACCCCAAAGCTGCGCATGTGAGGTGAATCAGAGTGTCTGCCTTGTCCCAGTCTGAGTGTGGGGTGCGTGAGTGGTCCTGTGATGGTAGGGCGTCTTATACTTGAGCCCTAAGCTGCTGGATGGGTTCTGGACCCTGTGACCCTGTGACCCTGAACTGGAATAGTGGATTAGGAAAGAATCCTCTTACTTTGTATTTACCTTTCTTAAATGTGTATGTAACTTACATTTATTTTAGAAGGATTTGGGTCTTTATTTAAAAGTTGGGTGATATTTTTGTGACCAGAAATATGCTGTAAGAACTTAACTCTTGTTTATATCAATTAACCCATGGTGAAATTGATTCCATTGTAAGTCATTTTGCTTAACGTCGGTTTCCAAGAAGCTATCCAGGATGTAAAGTTAAGTTACTATACTGATCTTTATTTGCTCAGGAGGCCTTAGTCTGACATATGTTAAGTGCTCAATAAATATTTGTGGAAGAAATGGAAGACTTTGGCTCAGCATTTTAGAAATTACAGTAAAATGAATCTGCATCCAATCTCCTAATACTTAGTATTATTGTCCCAGTCACTTACTGAAAATTCTATTCTGGAATGAACTTGTTTTATATGAGAAAGTGACTTGAGTGGTTTCTCTGTGCTTATGAATATGTTTATCACATTTATATGAGACACAGAAGAGTAAAATTTTTAGAATGCAAAGAGATTGAAAAATAGAGTTGACACTTGCATTTCCTTTTTTTCTTAATGCCTTTCTGGTTTTATAGCGGTAACTTTAGTGCCTATTTGGTCAAGAGAAAGAAGGACCTAGAAGTTATTGGGAGTTGATTATCTCTGCCTCCCTGAAGCCACAGGTGGAGTGAAATGAACAGCCCTCATCACTTGGTTGAGACTGCTCAATAGAAATTTCCAGAGTTCACTGCTGGGCAAGGTCAGAGCTGCTGTTCCTGACCTTTGATCCTGATGGCCCTCAGGTATTAGTAGGTCCTGGATCAGGGAAGCTATCAGGGAAACAGATAAGAAGGAAGCTGGAAGAGGGAAGCAGGTGGGAGGCTTTTTAAGGCTGACTTTCCAAATCTGGACCCATCAGGGTGGATACTGTGTGCTGCTCTTTAATTATAACCCTGG
Organism: Mormoops blainvillei; assembly: GCA_004026545.1. NCBI lineage: Eukaryota > Metazoa > Chordata > Mammalia > Chiroptera > Mormoopidae > Mormoops > Mormoops blainvillei. The sequence continues at coordinate 29,984 of PVJD01002566.1, read as the reverse complement.
TCTCTAAAGAGGCAAAGCATGTATGTTGTCCATAAAAATTGGTCCCACATAGAGAACCAAGTTTGGGGAGAGAAATAGGGGAGGATTTTAAGTGATTATTTGTTACTCAGATTTGCCTGAAGGTATGACAATACTGGCAGATCTTTATGTCCTCATGGGACCTGAGTTGGCAGCTAAGGAAACAGAAAAATAAGTGGGAAAACAAGGGTTTTGGTTTTTTTAAAACATCTTTCAACATAATAAATTAGGCAACAGATGAGACAAAGGTAGGAGAAGTACATGGTACAAAAACACACTTTAAAGAGTGAAGAATGAGTAGGTTGGAAAAGCCAGAGCAGAAACTGTAGTCATGAATGAGAGGCAGAGGAGAACGCAAAGAAATGGAAAGAGAGTTAAAGTTAGAAGTTTTAGTGGTTAAAAATTAAATGAAGTAATTATTCTTAACCAAAATGTCAACAAATATTAATTTAATATCCACTACGTACCATGCACTGCACTAGATAATTTAGAGTGAGGAAATGAAGTTGTTCTGTTAATAGTATAGCTTCTATCTCATTTGTTTCATTCGATCTTTTATTTTTTCCTGAAGTGGGCAGGTTGGGAAACTGAATGAGAAGAGAGACCGTTTCTGGCCACGTAAGCAGAGGAGAGGTGTTCTTTTGTGACTGAGTGAGGAGGCTTTGGGACTTGTGCCAGCAAGGTGCACCATACACCCTGTGAACTGACAGTTTTCCCCTGCCATTGGGACCTCTCCACACCAGACCCAGTCTTTCCCAATGTGTTATCAGGCACTGACGTTGTGTGATGGAGCATAACTCTTATGCAACATGCATGAAACCAACAAATGGTTTTATTATCATCTTCAACCTTCTAGAAACTTCTGGGAATTTTATATGAAAGGAGTTCCAGATTATATTGAAATGGTTTATGAAGGATTTATAACCAAAGTCATGCATTTGCCTAATAGTGCTAAGTAAATATTACTTTGCATTACTTAATAAAGAAATATAAATTTGTTTGATTAATTCTCCTTGGAAAAATGTTTGTAATTGGTCTTAGGCTTATTTTGGAAGTGAATTATTGTGATAGCTTTTTATTTGACTGTGCATCATGAATCATAGCAAAATTAGTAGAATATGTGCATACTTAAGATTCCAAAAACTAGCTGTAAAAACATCAAAGTTCCAATATGTGGTTTCTTATTCTTTCAAAGCAATATATAGCAACAACAACAACAACAACAAAAATCAGCCAGAATCCCTTTCTGTCACTAAGCATTAATAATGAATCATGCATTAATTTGGTTCTGGCCAATCTGGGCCTAGTTAAGGCCCAAAAGAAAGAAATGAAGTTGTTCACAGTAGGTATCTTTATCTTACTGTAGAAGGTTACACAGTTTTAGGGAAGGATAGGCTTACATTTCAATTTTAATTCTGCCACCAGGATTTGAACTTTTGTGAGACCCCGTTTCCCATTCTAAGAAAAGAATAGCAACACTAATACCGAACTTGAATTTTTTAAACAAATGGTTTAATAAGTCAGATAATGGATATTGGATATAAGAACCCCTAACATAGTGCTTGGCATACAGAAAGTGCCCGATAAATACCCCCTTTTTGTTGCTTATCTGTTTCTGTGGTTGACTCACCTTAACCGTCGTCTGTGGGTCTCTGAATGGCTACTCTCACTTTTAGCAGTTGTCTGAGATGAAGAGGAATGTTGTTTTAAATGCATTATCTTAACCTCTTTCATGTGGCTTTAATAACTGATCTAGTTATTTATGTTTTCATTTTTCAACCAGGAAAATCCTTAAACCCCTCAGTCTGTGTGTGTTTGTCTCTCATGGGGCATCTTAGTGTTACGACGAAAAGTGGACATTATATAAATATTCGATGCTGAAGGAATATTTGAATAAGAAGTGGTAGTACAGCTAAAAAAAAAACACTGATGTTATAGTAGAATATGTAATGATTTAGATAATATGTGAAATAAAATCAAGTAGAAAAGAAGGCTACAAAGCAGAATACATAGTCTGACTTTGTGTTCATCTCTATATTCATGAAGACTGATTATAAAAGGCTAACTAGTTATATCTGGGTGATAGATTAACAAAGTATATTTCTCATTCTTATTTGACTATTTTCAGCTTTCTAAAATATACAACTCTTACTCTAATAATTAAAAAAATAAGTTAAATTAAATTAACAAGTGAATGTCAATGAAAACAAGTCATACTAAAAATGATGAGAAGTGGCCAAGATTCTTTTATGAGAAAACTGTATTAGAAAACCAAAAAATGCTGAAAATAATATAACTTAGTGTTAAATTAAAGAAGCTATGAAAAAGAACAAAAAAGACTAAAGAGATTAGAATAAATTGAAGATAAAACTAATAAAAGATTAAAAATCTGCTGACTTCATAAATAAATGCAAGATGATTGAAAAGACTGGCAACTTGGTACACCTCTGGCGATCTTGACAAGGTGTAAAGGAGAAAACCTATTTTAAAAATGAGAGGAAAATGACTTTAAGTATACATTGAGAAACTTTTAAAGAAAGGAATGTTTTTTATAAATAAATTTAAAAAATAGATGCAGTATGCAATTATCTAAAAAAGTATGAATTCTCAAAATTACTTCAAGGATAAGTTAAAAATTTGAATAATAAACTATATTGAAAATTAAGTGTTCTCCTCTTGAATAACATGAGCTCCAGATGGTTTTATTAGGCAAGCTGTACAAATCATTTAAGAAACAAATAATTCTCTTGTTATGCAAAGCTTCTTGAAGGATAGAATGGAAAACTTATGAAATTATCTAGAGGCTTATTTATCATATGTCTGATACAAAGCCAGACAAATATATCACAAACATAAATCTAATTATATGTGATAATGGCTAATATAGATATGACCTGCATTTAGCAAAGTAGCAAAATACTAATATACAATAAACATAATGGGTTCATTACAAGAGGACAAAGATTATTCAACATTATTAATTCTATTAGTTTAGTTTAATTTAGTCATTGATATGGAAGAAAATATATATGATCATCCCAGTAAATGTAAAAGTGGCACTTAACAAAATTCAACACCCACTATTGGTTAAAACAAAACAAAACCCTTAGTAAGTTAGAAATAAGATAAAACATTCCTAACTGGATAATGAACATCTCTCAGAAATATGAAGCAAATAGTCCTGGCTGGTGTGGCTCGGTGGATTGAGTGCTGGCCTGCGAACCAAAAGGTCACTGGTTTGATTCTCAGTCAGGGCACATGCCTGGGTTGCGGGCCAGGTCCCCAGCTGGGGGCATGTGAGAGGCAATTGATGGATGTATCTCTTGCTCATGAATGTTTCTCTCTCTCTCTTTCTCCCTCCCTCCCTCTCTTTCTAAAAATAAATAAAATCTTTTAGAAAATAACATCTTTAAAAAGAAAGAAATATGAAGCAAATAGCATGCTTAATTGTCAAGCACTGCAATCATGCATTTTCATTAAAAGCAAGTAAATCAACTATACAAACCTATTAGAATTAATAAAAGAATACTACAAAAGAATAGTTATAAAGTAAATGTTCCTTATTTAAATGGAAGTAACAGAAATGCAATGACAAAATCTTCACAATGTAAGCAAAACTTATTAAGTAAGAGTGAACTTAATGCAAAATATCCAAAATATATATATGAAGAAAATGATAAAATTCTACTGAAGTATCTAAAAGCCTGAATAATGGAAGTCTAATCATAAATATATTAGTTCTTCCCAAATTATTAATCCAATCCAATACAAGTTTAAATTTTAATACAATTATTTTGAAATTTGAAAAGTTGATTCTAAAGTTTATCTGGGAGGAAAAATGTACAATAAATGCCGCAACATATTGAAAGTACAGAATTATTTGAAACTAGCCTAATCAAAAGTTAAAATGCGCACAGATATGGACAAATAGATGAAAGGAACAGAAAAGCCTAGACCCATAGTTTTGATTATATTGGAATTTGCCAATAGGTGCTATTTCAAATCATAGGAACATCTTACACAATTTGATGAAAAGATAAAGTTGGCATACCATCTCACAACATATACCAAAATTCTAAGCAGATTAAAGAAATAACCTTTAAAATCATTGTGTAACTACTAGAAGAAAATATGGGAGAATATTTTTATAACATTTTGATGTGGGAGGCCTTCCTAACTGAGCATATTAAGAGCCATAAATAAAAAAAAGACTGCCAGATTTGACTACATAAAAGTTACAAACATCTGTAGTGGCAGAGCAAAGTTAAAAAGAAGCCAGACTGGAAGAAAGTGATTGCTATTTACATAAATACAGAGAATTACTACCTGTAATGTACAAAGAGTGCTTTCAAATCAATAATAAAGAGACTCACAAATCATTGAACAAAAGAGCAAAGAACACAAGCAGTCGATTCACAGAAAAAATATCGCTTGTAAATGTATCATTTAAATTATGTATGGTTACCATCTTTAGTGATCAGAAAAGGCAAATTAAAACAAAAAAAACAAGATATTTTGATTTTTGCCTATTATGTGGCAAAATTTGAGAAGGGTTCAAATAAGAATAAAATGCAGCCAACAGTTACTGAACACTTGGCATGTATGCTATGTTCTAAAATTTTTAAACATAATTTAAACTTTAAACATTTAATTCTTATTAAAATTCAATAGGGTAGGTATTATCATTCTTGTGATATAGGTAATAAACCAAGTTGGAGAGGTTAATGTGCCCACGGTTATTCAGATGAGTAAGCGGCAGATCCATAATTTGGATCTAGGTAGTTTGGGGTCAACGTCTGTACCTTAGTTACTAAATTTGACTTCTCAGTTTTTTCCCCTTAACAGAAAAGACAAATGGTGGCAGGGCAGGACAAGGAGGAAGATAATATCTGCTTAGCTTCCCTTAAAGTGCTCCTGTGAGGAACACATGCACCAGAAAGAAACTCCTGAGGGTGATACCATGAGTCTGTGTTCTCTTCCAGAGGCAGTTGGTCTTGGTCATTTAAAGCCCTCTAGTAATTTAGCTTATTTGCTGGAATGAAAATGGACTATTTAACAGCTCTTTTGAGTGGTGCTGTGGTTAGACTGTCTGATGGTTCAGGTGGACACATTCAGGGTCCTGACCCCCTTTGGACATGGTTCAAACTAGACACGTGGTCCAAACTAGGCGCATGATCATTGCAAGCCTCTGTGATGTACTTGGGCGTACCTCGCTGAAACATTACTCCTTGGCGGAGTGTAGGGTCTTCATGGGTGCCCAAGTACTGTATCACTCGGCAGGGTCTTGCCTTGGATATCATGTGAATTTCTATTATTTTACTTAAATTAAGGTGTTGGTTCCTTCTTCCCATTGATCTCTAGATCTTCTGGATTATAGATGGCCAAGGAGGGAGAATCCAACTCTGGACCAAATACCTGAAGGAATAGTACAGGGGCGGCTAGCCAAGGCCACAAGTCCTTCTCTTGGACACCACACACAGCTGTTTTGAGGGTGTTCTCTGTCTCTCTTTACCTCCACCTTCAAATATCTGAATAATTTCCTTTTTTCTCCTCCTGTTTCTCCCTCTCTTCTATTCTTTTATCCTGTACTTTCTTCTCTCTTCTGCTCCTTTGGTGACACCCCTGGCTGAAGAACTCACTGTTTCCATCTAGAAGGTATATTGTACTTTTAAGATAAGTTATTAACTGTTGTAGAGAAGCAATGTGCTTTTGGAAGTGCTCACAGACTTTCTAAAAAACTGGTTATTTTTGCAAAACTATATAGGGCCAACCAATAATTTGATTATTGTTTGTTGATTTTAAATCCATATACTATCTTATTTAGAGTCACCCCAAGACCTAAATAAAGTAACTTACAGCAGCAAAACCTAAGATACTGCGGAAATTGCACCATAATAAAAGCATCTTCAGAGAACAAATACTATTGGAGTAAGTCAATACTATTGACTTAGAATTTATCAGAGAAAAAGGATAAGCGGATGAATAATAGACAAACGATAGTACTGCAATTTTTGTGTATGTCATTTTGATATACATACACTTGAGCACACACTTGGATTAAATCAGGGCTTTATCAATGTGCAGGGGAGCCATGTTTTCCCAATTTTTTTTTTTCTCTAACTTACTGTCTGGGACCACACACAACCTCATTTTGAAAGAGAGGTATACAAACTCTTGGGAAAGTTACATACATTCATCTGGTCCACAGATTATCATTTTGGCAAAACGATCCTGACAGCTAGAAATTCCTTTTGTTTTGTTTGAGGAATATGTAATTTTAAATAGAATGAAAAATAAATTTATTATCGTTTAAAAAGTCTATTTAAAATTGCAGAATTTGTGATCTAGTAGAAGTACTTCCAGACATTTAGCATATTCTTATTAAGTGACTAGTATAGAGGTACATTTTATCTGCCTCAAAAGACATTTTACCATTTATTTGCTTAAAACACCCTTTATATATCACAAGGAGCCTTTAAATTCCAGGATTTTAGCTCAAAATGGTAAATTACACAAGAAAAGATAGCAGAGAAGCATTAACCTCTCCACATCTTGTCAACAGGACTTTGAGATTTAACTGCAAGCATTCCTAAATTTTAGCAAGTAATATTCACTCCATTAAATCTCGCCTTCCTCTATTTTTGTCATGCTCTGTAAAACAAGTTCACTCTAATCTCCTGCTCAGAGTGTGTCTACTTTGAGCGAATTCCTTAACTGTGACTTGCAACACCTTGCTAAGCAGGAACTTAACCTTAAACTATTGGGCCACTGTTGAAACATACTTTAAACTGGCACTAAAAGATTTAAGAACAGTCTTTGTCAAAGCCAGCTGACAGCAGATATGAGATGTGGGAGCTGTGGAGAAAGAACAGACTCCCCATCTGGCCTCACATTATAATCATCCGTGCTTGAGCATCCCCCTCCCCACCCCTAGAGAGATTCTGGCTCAATTAGTCTGGAGTGGGGCCCAGGACAGTGTATGTTATCACCGCCTCAGGTGATAGCATGCAGCTGCGTTTAGAACTGCTGAATAAAGCTTCGGTCTGTACATGTTAAATGTCAAACAAAGTGAAACAATAGAAAGTAATGCAAGTTATTGTATCTGCCAAAAGGACAGGATGGACCCTTAAAAAACTTTTAGTAAAAAGAAGAAGTCTATAAAAGAAAGGCAGAGGCTAGATTACAGGAGAAAAGGGGGAATAATAAAATGATTCTGTAATAATTGTCTAGGTTTTCATCATTTCTAGTGAATAGATGTTTTTCTAATGAATAAATGTTTTCCTAATTGCTAGTATTTAGAAATACCGACCTTGAAAAATATTTTTAAAAAAGTTATGCACCCTTCCTAGATTTTGACTGAAGTGATTTGTTTTCAATTCAGTTTCCATGAGGACCAACCAAGAGGATATTCACATTACTACTGTCTGCATAAAACTATGATTCATTGTGGCTTTGTGTATGAAGAGTAAGCAAAAGCTGCGAGGTAGAGAAAGGACAGAGAGTCGAAAGTAAGGATGGCTTTTTAGAAGAGAGAGGAACAGATGTAGGAAAGTTCATAGTTGAGTCAAGTTAACAAAGAAGTGCCTTAGCAAATCCACGAATCCCTACTGCTGAAGTCCTTACAGCCTCTTCATCTGAAACAAACCCCAATGCAGGCATCTCGTGAAGTCTGGATCTTGACTTTTTCTCCTGCTTTCTGTATGTATGTGCTCTTACTTGTTACCCCTCTTGCAGTCCTACTCCTATTCCCTACATCCTCTTCCATTACTGGATTTAATTTGAGCTCAACCAAGGTCTTGAATAAAACTTCACCTGCTTATTACCCTCTGGGCACTGCCTCTTTGTTTTGCATATTACTGCTAGATCAATCTCCCTACGATGTCCCTTCTATTATTGTCTCCTGCTCGAAACCTTCATTGGCCTCATCATTAACTATAAAGAAACAGTCCATTCCCTTAGCCTGACATTGAGTATCTGCCATGATCTGGCCCTAACTCTACTTTCCTGATTATCTCTTAGTGCAGGGCTAGAGCTATTCTGTGCTTGAACCCATCAGGTTCCCAGTTCCATCTTTGGTTCCCTTGTTCTTGTTTCCCATTTGCTCTGTGACTAGCGGTCCCATCCTTCATTCCACAATCTCCCTGGCTGAGAAAAAGTCATGCATGCTCTATCAGGTTGTGTGAAGTTCTGTGGATAGGTATGCATGAATGCACAGACATACACAAGGGGAATAAACCCCTGGCAGCCAGTGTTGTGAGCACATCACACAGGAGACCTCCCACTCCTCCCCTTTCCTTCTGTAACTGGCTCTGATACCACCACTCCTTCGTCCTCCAGCATCTGCTCTCAACTTGGATAAGAATATCAGAAACTCTGAAACAGAGATTCTCATAAGTGATCTGTTCTTTGGTGACATTGAAGATTGGGAGATGAATACTCATAATTTTTTAATCCAAAAAGATTTTGGAAGATTTTAGTAGCAGATGGAACTGTGCATGTGTTGGAGGAGGGAGAGGGTAATGGAGAAGAAATGGAAAGGCTTACAATCAGACAGCCCAAGGAGTTTTCTACGCCCTTAGGGTTACACTGTGCTGGGTAATTTTATATGTCAACTTGACTGGGCCACAGAGTGCCCAGACATTTGGCCAAACATGATCCCGAATGCGTCTGTGAGAGTGTTTCTGGATGAGATTAACATTTCAATTAATGGACTGAATGAAGCAGATTGCCCTCCCCAATGTGGATAGGCCTCATTCAGTCAATTAAAGACCCGAATAGGACAAAAATGTTGAGTAAGGGGGAACTCTACTTCTTTCCTGGCCTTCGGACCTGTACTGAAATCCATGCTCTTCTCGGATCTCAAGCATGCTGACTTTCAGTCAGGAGCTACACATTGGCTCCCCTGAGTCTCCAACTTGCTGACAGAAGATTTTGGTACTTCTTGGCCTCTATAATCACATAAGACAACTTCCTATAATAAATCTCTGTTGATAAAGAGATAGATGTGTGTGTGTGTCTTAGAGATACTAGTAAATAGTCCTATTATCTTAAAGGTGCTAGAACAATGACAATACTAAAAACAACAACAAAAAACATTTACCTGTATTTTGCCATGTATAATGCGCAACCATGTTTCTGGCCCAAAGTTTCAGGAAAAATACCTTTCGTTTTAATTATTTAATTCGACTCTGTATTTACTTATATTCAGGTACTTGTTTTTTTGTATTATAAAGGGTATTATTTTGCATACTGATATCATTATTGCTTTCTAGAGTTATGCTTTTAAAACATGCATAAGTAAAAGAGTTAAAAACATTCATATAGATATGGAATTAGTACTATCCATGTATAATGCACATCCTTATTTTTCCCTCAGAAATTTAGGCAAAAAGTGTGCATTATACATGGCAAAATACAGTATGTATACATGGTAACCAGCTGGAGTTCTCAGTTCTGTTTCTTTGGAGCACCCTGGCTAATGCAGTTACATAAGTGGTTTTGGGGTTGTGATTGTTCTAGTACCTGTACGACCAGGCTATGGATGACTGTCGTGTCATCTTCACGCATCTAGGATACCCAACTCTTCCCACTATGCCTGCCTTTCTTAAAGGTACCTGGGAGAAAGACCTGGCAGAGTTTAGAAATTCTAGAATTGCATAACCTCACGAGAGGAAAATTTCTTGGTATAATATGTTTAATTTCTAAGTTGACTTACAAATTGGTAAAGTGGTAATGACAGCATACAACTTAGATATCCTGCAGCTCAAATGCAGATGTTTATGCAATAGTCCTGGGACCAATTATTTGTGTGGCAGATTATAGAGACTTGATGAACTGTATTTCAGTCATTCTTGGTCTTGTGTTATTATGTCTTTTTTTTCCCCCCCTGTTGAGATTTTCCTTTTGGACTTAGTTGCTGGATCTGGTTTCTACAGACCAATCTGGAAAAATTAAGTTAAAAACTCCATTCCTACCAAGACTGCCAATTACTAATTAATGGAATATATTTGATCATTGAGTGAAGTTTACCAAATCCAACTATTGAAAGCTCTGTATTACAGTGGCCCTGAGGCAATCTGACACTTGTAATGAAAGACAGCCTTATGTTTCTTTTAAAAACATCAGATTGTATACATTCTGATTTTATGCTAATTCACATGTATTGGCATAAGCTGTCCTTACCAAATTCTTGCTACTTAGTTCTAATCAGCCACTGAGTCCTGACATGTTGCCCTTCTCTGAATTCCCACTGCCATTATTTATGGTCTATGCAACCATCATTTAATATTAGGTTATTGTCTTAATTCAACCTCTAGTCTTTTCTATTTCTAAATACTGTGTGTGTAACACTGGCTAATTTTTTTAAATCCTCACCAGAGAATGTTTTTATTGCTTGTAGAGAAAGAAAAGGGGCAGGGAGAGAAAGAAAAACCTCGATGTGAGAGAGAAACATCGATTGGTTGCTTCCTGTATGTGCCCCAACCAGGGATCAAACCTACAACCTAGGTATGTGCATTGACTGGGAATCGAACTGCAACCTTTTGGTCTATCGGATGATGCTCCAACCAACTGAGCCACTCAGCCATGGCTAACACTGGTTAATTTTTTTAAATATCCATTTGATATCACTTTTCCACTAAGAGAATTTCAGTGACTCCGTATTCTATAACAATTAATGTCAACTTTCCATTTTATCACCCATCAAAATTACCCAACTTTGTACTCCATATTAATTTTCAGTGTATACTTTCTCAGGCCAGTTTGAAAGATGACTAGGAGTTAAGAAAAGAGGGGAGAAAGAAGGGACTCTAGGAGAGAGATTAAAAGTGAAAGATGAGTATGGTTAGAATGTCGAATAAAGTTGGGAGGAAGGGGACGTCAGGAGGAAGTGGTAACAGATAAGGCTTATTAGGTAGGCAAGAATTAAATCAGCACTGGCATGATAGAATATTCTTGTTTTATTATGAAGTCACTGGAATCAGTGTGGAAAAATTCTAACAGAACCTGGTGTACCTTAGAAAGATGACTCCATGAGTTTTATTGAGAATAGATTAGAGGAAGAAATACCAGTTTAGGGACAAGTCAGGAAATAAAAAGAGCAGAACTATGACTTTAGCAATGAAGATGAGGAGAGGGAGGGCCATAACCTCCCCAAGGATGTGCACTCATCTTTTTAGCTCCAGCTTTTAGCACTGAGCCTTGTGCTTAGTAGATGCTTCATACGTGTTGTGGAATGGAATCGAAATTTCATATCCCCGCTCTTATTACTGCAGATTTTTATGGTCCTAACTTTCCGGTTTCATCAAGTGATATTAAAATGCACAATATTTTGCTCTGTGTTGTTCATTATTGATGCACAAGTGGGAAGAAAACCATGGGATCATGGATTCAAACTGACATAGGTTTGAATGTCAGTGTTCTACTCGCTAAGAATTTTGCAAACTTGGGTCATTATTTAATCATGTCCAATTTCTTCATTTTGAAATTGGGGATAATAACGCCTGCCTCATTAGTGTTGTTATACTCATTCAAAAAGATAGAATAATTGCATAGCTCAGAGTTTGGTGCATGGTACTTAATACTGCTTTTCTTTACCTTTCTTCTACCTTTCCCCTTCTTTCTCCAATTAGGCAGTTCTTTTATTTAACAAATAGTATTGTGCATCTGTTATATGCATAACACTGTTAGGACTGGGAGCTGAAAAATAATTAGAATAACTTTCTTGCCCTTCAGGAACCCCTAATTTAGTATTGTAAATAATAGTCATTTTCTAGCAAAATGAGAATCCTTGGAGAAGGGAGTGGTCAGTTATTCTGGGACTGCATTTCAGCTATGGAGAACCCCTCATGGGTTTTTTGATTTTAGGGACAAATGTACAATATATCTTTGTATACAACACAGCAGCTAGAACGATGCTGAACTTAAATAAGGAATAAATAAACCAATTCTTAATGGGTGAGTTAACAATAATTTCAAGGGATCTTCTTGGTGCCCTTTCATCTAGTGACTTCCCTTAAATGGACCTGATACCAGTCCCTTCCATGGCAGTGCTGATGCCCCATTTAGCTCCTCCCCACATTCTCTCTGAAGGCGCCCGTTGCCACGCCTGTGCAGGGGCTGCGCAGAGCCAGGATGCATTACTTCATGCTTGTTGTTCTTCAGCAGCCCGGATCTTTATAAGTGGCTTCGTGTACTTCGACGGGTTTTTCTTGTAACGATGAAAATAACAGAGCCTGAGAGGTTCGCACTCTGGTATGAGGATTCTGATTTCTATTCTGCTTCCCTTGCAAATTACACAGGTTCCTTGCAATCATTCTAGACCAGCTTAATTAGGAGACACTGCCTGTGGTAGAGAATATCCCCACCTTGGGAAAACAGCTCCACAGTCAAGGAGAAATTGTTCCACATCTTCACCACAACCCAGTGGTGGAGATAGTGAATTTCTAAGCCACCTGATGTCCAGTCTAAAAAGCACCATCTACATGTGGACCTCAGAGCCTGTCTTTCTTCTGTAGTGAGCACTGTGTAATCGACACAGAAATAAGGTAAGGATTTCAGCTGCAGTAGCTAAGGGTTAGGCACCCTTGCTTACCTGATGTAGTTGTAAGCACTTAGTGTGTGGTTTGTGATCTGATTCTCACAACCTTGATTTTACCAAAGAGGAAACAGACACAGAGAAGTTAAATTATTTGATCAAGGGCACGTGGCCAGTAAGTGGTGGAGCCAGGATTTCAACCATTCATTCTGGGCCCGGAGCCTCCTGCTTTAACGTTATAATCATCTCCCTCTTTGCCATAGGCTAAAACTGTGACTCAGCTTTGGTTCATTGGGGTTTAGGAAACCTTTGAAATCTTGAGAGATGGAATTAGTGTTATGAGAACTATTTGGCTTTAGGGCTTATGTGAAAGGCCAGTTAAAATAAGAGTTTCTAGACATTATAGGATTTTCCTCTTATCTTGCACTATCCTAAGGAGCCATACAATGGCATCCGCTGGATGATTCCAGTTTAAGTCAATGCACCTGTATTAATTTATTTAATGGGCCAGAGACGTGGAGGAATTCATATCTGCTAAGTGTGGTGCTCAAATGACTTTGATAATAAATCAAAATTATTTACTAAGCTAAATAAATTCTTTCTCAAAGGTCAGATACATACCTGCTCTTCAAATACCTTATTTTATCCTCTGGTTACCCATGACACTTCCACACTGGCCACCTCTTTTCTACATCTTCCCTTCGCCGCCATGAAAACTTTACTTGTCCTAAGTACCATTCCCACAAGGCTTTACCAGGCTACTCTGCGAAGTGATTTTAGGCTAAAGTGTTCCTGAGCGCCCCTGTCACTACCACTGCATCCCAACTAATTTGTATTTTAACAAGGAACTTCTGAAAACATACTCTTATTATCCCAAATGAGGAACTCCATTGAGGCTGGCAGAACTTCTATTTAGGAGGATTTGGGTCTTAATTTAAAGCTATGAATTAGGTCAGCTTAAATATGGGACGCCCTTAGCACTCAGAGACCTAGCAGCCCAATTATTCTTTCTCTGGAGAGGGGGGTGTGTTCTCTTCAGACACTAGCAGGACCTTGGTGTAAGGCAACCAAGTCATTCAGGACAATCACTTTGTATTTTTGGAGATACCTCTGCTACTATGTTCACAGCGCCTTTGCTTACACATATTTCCTCTGTGATCTGGGCCTTGGAGTTTCTCAGAGTAACCAAATGGGTGGGTCTCCTGTAACTGAGTCTCTGGCTTGGTCTGTCTCGGAGTCTGGGTATGGCAAAAAGGGCGGGACCCGGAATGAAGGGAATAGTCCTTTTACCCGTGGGGGCCCTGTTAATCTGTCTCCCAGAATGATGTAATTCAGGCCGAGTTAGAAATGCTGTACAGGGGGTGTGACATCATGCAAGGGTCCTGCCCAAGGGTTGGAGTCCTGCACTTGGGCCCTAACCCTGACAAAAAGTGTCTTTCATCCTTGGAAAGCCATTTAGCTTTTCTCTGTCAAATTAAAAAAAAACTCAAAGTTTCTTTCTAGTTATAAGATTCAGTGCTTCTCAGTGTTCCATTAATACTCTGTTTACAGAGTAGTGTGTGCCAGGCTGCTGGAGTTCACTCCTGTGTTTACCACGCATTAGCTGTGTCCCTAAGACTTAATCTCTTTATTGGAAAAATGGCATAGCAATAGTCCTATTCCATAGGACTCCATAGGATTAAGCAAGTTAATCTATGTGCCTGGCACATAGCAGGAGCTATATAAGGATATAAGAGCTATTATTAATATTAGTAATAACATCATCATAGGATGTCAGTTCTAATTGGTTGGTAATAAATGGCTGAACTGTGAGTCACTTAAATCCTGAGGTAAGCATTTATATGTGCCAGCACGGTTTCCCCTCCATGGTCTCGGATTCTGGTTTCTGACTTCCGCTGCAAGAAATCAGAGTCCTGAGGGTTTAATTACACCTGAGAAGCCAATTTACTTCATGCAGAAGGCTCCAGCTGAAAAGACATGTACTAAACACAATTCTAATAGAAGAGCGGGGTAGAATACTAAAGGCAAATTAATAGAAATGAACAGCAATTGTATTTGTATGTAACACTCTGCCAGTCTTTTAGGAGATACTATAGGATCTTCTCTTCCTTCACGTCTTCCTCTATGTTAGTTATAGCACCCGTACCGGTTTAGACATTTTTAGGTCATTTTCTTCTGGGACCTACATGGGTTTGGTTTTCTGCTCACCTTTCATGTGGACACCCTTAAGATCTCTCTTCACAGTTTCATCTCACTTCTTAATTTATCAACAAATTGGTTAATGTCTGGAACAGTAGTCGAAGGCTCCCTATATGATCAGCACTTTGCTACAGGAAGAGAGCTAGACTTACACACGCTAGGTGAAATCATCTTTCAATTAAATAGCTTTGTACAATTGGACTGATGAGTAGTGAATCAATTCCCTTGAAGAAACTAGGCATACTAAATTGGCTATGAAGAAATTTGGCATTAAAAAATCCAAATAAATTCTTCTGTATAAAGTGCTTTGTAAACTGGAATATTTTATAGAAATAAGGTATGATGGTAGCTAATTCCACTCTGTAAATCTGGCGATTTAAACCAATTGGGCATCCCAAAACAATGATCATTTTTTAACTTCTAGAGGAAGAGAAGAAGATAAGACATTACTCCATCACTGAAGGTGGTATTTTATAGAATTGCAAACCAATCTGTTCACTTAGTCATTTCATCTGACCAAATTACAATGTACTAATTCTCTTCAGCTATATTATTGACCGGTGCAGAACATTGTATATAACCTTGCAAACTAGAGGGAGTTATCTTAATCCTTGTTGTTATTTCCATCTTAATATTATCAGGGACCAAACCCTATTGAAATAAGCAAAACCTGAAAACTGTTTTCCATATGATTGTTAACGCCTATATATAAAATATTATACATACATGTCTGTATGAAGGAACAAAACAGTTTATATATATTTAGAAAATCAAATTAGAGAGTTTAAGATACCAGCATATTTTAGTTGAGACAACCAATTTATAAAAGAAAATATTTTAATTTTCAATTTGGGTCAATCAAAAATATTGAATACATGCAGTATTTGTCTTTCACTGCCTGACTTATTTCATTTAGCGTAATATTCTCCAGGTCCATCCATGCCTCTGCAAAAAGTGAGAGTTTCTTCTTTTTTACTGCTGCATAGTATTCCATTGTGTAAATGTACCACAGCTTTTTTATCCACTCATCTACTGATGGGCACTTAGGCTGTTTCCAGATCTCAGCTATTGTAAATAATGCTGCTATGAACACAAGGGTGCATACATTTTTTGTGTTGGTGTTCTTGGATTCTTAGTATATATTCCCAGCAGTGGAATTACTAGGTCAAAAGGGAGTTCCATTTTTAATTTTTTGAGGATGCTCCATATTATTTTCCACATTGGCTGCGCCAGACTGCATTCCCATCAACAGTAAACTAGGGTTCCCTTTTCTCCACATCCTCACCAGTTCTTGTTTGTTGATTTATTGATGGTAGCCATTCTGACAGGTGTAATGTGATATCTCTTTGTGGTTTTAATCTGCGTCTCTCTGATGATTAGTGATGTTGAGCATTTTTTAAATGTGTCTCTGGGCCATCGTATGTCATCTTTAAATAAGTATCTATTCAGGTCCTTTGCCCCTTTCTTAATTGGGCTGTTTGTCTTCCTGGTGTTGCACTGTATTAGTTCTTTGTATATTTTGGAGATTAAACTCTTATCAGATGTATCCTTGGCAAAAATATTCTCCCATACAGTGGGTTCCCTATTCGTTTTCCTGATGGTTCAGTCAGTGAAAGACAAATACCTTATGATCTGGCTTATCTGTGGAATCTAATGAACATAATAAACTAATGAACAGTATAGAAACAAAAGCATAAATACATAGAACAGGCTGACAGTGTCCAGAGGGGAAGTAGGGAAGGGACTAGATGAAAGATGGTAAAGGGATTAACCAAAGAACATTTATGCACAACCCAGGGACACAGACACAATATGGGGATTGACTGAGGGAGGGGAGAGGGTGGAGCTGGATGGAGGTGGGGAAGGGGAGAAAAAGCAGGAATAGCTGCAATTGCGTAAACAATAAAAAAAATAAACAACAAATATTCAGCACAAAATTTTCATTATAGATTCTAAATAGTTTTTAAATACTGATAACCTAGTTGGACTAGGTTTGATGGACTAAAATGATAAACCAGCTTTCCTGGTCCAATCAGCAGTAAACATTTGCTAACAACAGCCGGGAATGTACGGCAAGCTCCAGGCCCAGGAGCAGATGGGACTGAGGTTTCTAATGCAGAATGTCATGCAGCAGTGTTGGTCCTTTTCCAGATGTTTTCCCAGGGGGAGGGGGATGGGGAGGGGGCGTAGGGCTGCTAGAACTCCACTTTAGAGGAGCCTGGTTACTGTTTCTATGAGTAAGATAAAATGGTGTTTATCCTCTGTTGGTCAATATCTTCTTGTTTGAACTTATTGAGTCATTTAGAGACATATTGGTAATGAAAGCCATTGTGCAATAGTATCCAAAGTACTACTCCGCTTTCTGGGAGATGACAATGTTTTAAATGTTATTGGAACATTTTTAATATCAACTGTGTGTTGAAATGAACATGCACCGTGACAGAGATGTCCTGTGTGTTTCAGTGGAAAGGGAGTGGGGCTTTTAACTAAGTTTTCTTGAGCAACATTCTCGAAATTACATATTTTTGTTGTTGTCATTTAGAATAAAAAGGGTATAGGTTGTCTCTCTGAGTAAATGGAGTAGGGTTACTATTTGTGGCTAATGAAAACTTCATTATTTATGTATAATTTTTAATTTAAACTCTAATGATAATGTTTTGACAAAGAGGTGCTAAGGGATGGGTTTAGAAAGTTTAGGAAATTTTTCTGGGGGTTGCAACACATAGGAGAATGAAAAGGGAAGGTAAATCTGCTGAATTCCTTGTGTGCTAGGAGCTATGCTTCGCTGCTTTGCAACATCATCTCATTCAATCTTCACTAAATTCTGTGGGGCAGATTTTACCCCTGTTTTGTATTTGAGGAATCTGAGTTACAGAGAAGTTAAATATTATGCCCAAGGTCACAAACCTAGGGAGTTTTGGTGCAGTCATTCTAAACCAGCTCTGTCAGGAGAAAAGTCCAGTGTTCATTCTATAATTAATCTGGAACATACAGGACCATATGTCTCTAGTAGACATAACGGATGGTCCTGTGTGATGGGAGATGGCTAGATCGTAAGGTCCCTTTTTAATTGTGATAATTTCAATAGTGATTTCAATCAAATGTTGTTATGAATGTTGGATATAGGCTACACAAGTGATTGGTTCTTCCTTAATCTGTGTTGTGAGGAATACAATTTCTGAGAGATGTTTATAGGTGTTCCTGGAAGATATTCTCTTGTAAATTAAGCTTAGAAAGCAAAACATTGCCTGTTCTCCTAGATATTTACAATGAATGAATATATTTACACAGAGTGTAAATCCTCAGTACAGTACAATGGTGACACACTTGGGCTCTGGAGTTAGACTACCTGGCTGAGAAACCTGGTTCTGCCACTTTTCAACTGGGTGATGTTGAGCAAGTTAGGTTACTTATTTGAGCCTCAGTTTACTCCTTTGTAAAATGTTAGACTACTATCTCCCTTATATATCTGTTCTAAGAATAACATGAAATAAATGCATGGAAAGTGCTGAGAAATTCCCTTGGCAATACAGTGCTTCTATTTCCAATACATGCCTGTTTTTATTATTATTATTATTATTACTACTACTCAAAACACTCATGCAGTAACAAGACCTTTGTAGCCACGATTTCCTCAACTTAGTTGACAGTGGAGTCATTTTTTTGAGCCATATTTATTAATCTCCACTGAATACAATATTGGAAATATAACTGAAATGACACAAAACCAATGTGGCATCAGCCCAGTTGAATATCCAGTGTTCTTATATCCATAGTGTCATTTTATATTTGCCTATAACAGCTAATTATTTTTCTTGCCAACTATCTTTCCCTTGTGCTTACACTTGATAAATAATAAATTGGAACAGTAAAATTGAGAATTGTCAATTCAAATGGGCAGTATCAACATGATTCCAGATAATATGGGTCTTACAAATGAACCTGTAACTCATTTGTCTATTGCTCTGTGTTTAGCAGGGGAGAACCTCAGTGCTTTGGCAAATAAGTGACTTCAGTTTTATTTTCAGGCCTATTGTATGCCTCTCAGCACATACTGTAAAGAATGTTTCAGAACAGGCCAACACATCTTTGCTCCTAAACGACAATATAATCAGAGTTGAATTTGCCAGTGTATATTTTGCAAAACACTAATCCTGCACAAATATGTTCTTCATCTTCTTGGAGATACAAAATACACATCTGAGAAGTTCTATGGTAAATAAACTTATTTAGTTTGAAATCCATTCTCTTTGGAACTTACTCTGATGATCATGGAACAAAGTCTGTCAGGGATTTCTGGTAGGAATGGGATATTACTGACAAGTACCCTGATTGATTTATTTCTTTAAATAAAATACCATCATATTCTGGTTGTGAATCATCTTTTTGGGGTGAACAAAAAGATTACGTGAAAATGTATCCATTGCAGCACAATTGCCCAAACCATCCCGAAAGGAAAAGATCTAATAATTAGCCGTCACAAGTAAATTTAATGCACTCAAAGCCAACCATTTTCTATGACTGTTTTTGTTTTGTTTTTTGCTAGAATGCAAAGTGAATAGCTTAGGGCATTCCTTTGGTTAATACAATAGTGGCAGAGGAAATAGCAAGAATTCACCAAGGTGGTATTTTTGTTACGGTTTTTGGGGGGTTATTTTTGGTGGTGGTACAGGCTGAAGGAGTGAAAAAGAGATAATTGAATATATGACATTTAAATATGATAGGAATTATGGCCCACACAGAGAACTCAGAGTCTGCCAGTGATGGC
The DNA here is from genome assembly GCA_004026545.1 of Mormoops blainvillei. Lineage (NCBI taxonomy): Eukaryota > Metazoa > Chordata > Mammalia > Chiroptera > Mormoopidae > Mormoops > Mormoops blainvillei. The sequence goes on along the minus strand of PVJD01002566.1, from coordinate 10,464 downwards.
AATACCATTTCCCTTGTTAATACAGGTTTTGTTTCCCAGTGTCCTAGGACCGGGAGCGGAGGTGAGCGACAACTCTCCCTGCTGCCTGGCTGTTGCAAAATAAACATTTCAGAAACATTAGCCCCGCTCTTGAACCCACAGTGGTAAATCTGCATTTTTTTAAACCTCAGAAAACGATTAAATCAAGGAACAAAAGATGGCTGCCTTCTCATTTTGAGATGATATGATCATCCTAATATTTTCTTTGGTTTTCAGGTTGCTTCATGGTATAACAACAAACTAGAAAAAACCCTGAATTAGGCTCTATAATAGAAGAGGGTACATGCTGTTTTCACTGCATTTCCACTGATCCACACTGCACAATTTGACAGATTTGAAATAGAAAAAGCAAAACACATGGACCATACCTGAATGATTTCAGAGATCCCCACCCGGAAAAGGTTTCCTTGATTATGGCGAATTCAACGTGTCACTCTGGTTATGCACTAATCATCATATCAAACTCCAAAGGTTCAGTGGCTTTAGGTTTGGTTTACAATTCCTGGGAGTTAAACTTTAACTCACTCTGTCTCTTGCATCCATGCAGCCCTTTGACCAGATAATTGGGTCACTACAGCCCAAACAATCTACAAAACTACTGTCATTTGTTTACAAAATGAAAATGAATTTTTGCATTAAAAACATTGATGTGAATATTATTTTGAAACTGTTTCAGCCACATATATTTCAAAGTAGAACTCATGGCAGTTTGGGTACACTAAGCTTTTTTTTTTTTTAGATTAGCTCCCTGTTTTCTACTTATGCCAAAATGATATTAAGCCTAAAATAAGTTAGGAGAATATTTGTTTATACTTTTTATATTACTGTAGTACATGGAGTAAAGTATGGAGTTTTAGGTCAAGAATGTAGCTAAATGCTAGCTTACCAAATTAAAATACACAAAGAGTTTATATAAGCAAGTAAATTGGGTCAGATCAGGTTGGGGCAAGCATGCTTTTTATACAAGCTGAGCATTCAGATTTTAAGGGAAGGCCATCACTGTGAAAGCACAATAATCAGCTACGTAGTGGGTTACATGAGAGGCAAGGCTATTGCTGATTGCTTGAAATCCCAGTGGTAACTATGTTTCTTAAAGAATCACCAAATAGTATTTTTAATGTTATGAACTCTATATTCTAAATTCACTGGGAAGAGCTCTAGTCTATGGAGGAAATTCCTAAGGGTAATAAAGCCCACTTACACAAATAAACAAATAGACAAACTAAAACCCTTCTAATTTTGAGTAAATTTTAAGGGTTTATAAAACCACAGGCCCCAAAACTAGAATTAGAGGACACTCTCACTTGGCTTTAGTGCTGGTAAGAAGAGCCTAATTTTCTAGGACCCAACTACTCACAGAAGTACTTTGTCTATACAAAAGCAGAGAATGAGCAGTCCTTCAATAACGTTGACATATAGGAAGATAAGTCAACACAAAACCCACCTGGGAATATAAAAAGGCAAAACCAAACCAACCAACCAACCAAACAAAAAACACAACATCGTCAGATTACTAGTCCTGCCTACAATTTTAAGTGCTCAAATAATGAAAGGTGCGATTTACCTCAACCTTCCCCAAAGCAATACACAGCAAGATTTAACAAAATACCCCAGGAACAACTGTTTTGCCCTGGAATTGTCCCCCTGGAGTGAGGCCTAATGGAACTTTTATGCCCCACTCAGCCAGACAGCTGTAAGAGGGACAAGTGCTTCTACAACCTCCTTCAGAATGGATCCCCCCATCAAGCAGTGTTATCGGTTTTCTTTCTCAGTTTGGGCTTATGGTTCCCAAATAAGTGAGGAATTCTTACCTTGAGTCAGTCTGCTCCTACAAAGAATTGTTGTAAGATAGTCGTAAAAACATTTCCTTTCTTTCTTTGTGTGGTAGGTGCTTGGACAGGGAGAAGTGGAGATGAAGGGAAAGCCAGTGTTTTTTAGGCATCGGGTGACGACAACAAAATGCAACAGGTCTAAGAATGAATTACATTTTCTAGTTTATAGAAAAAAATAAGTTGTTTTTTTTTTGTTTTGTTTTGTTTTTTATGAGGCCTGGCATTCAACAGAACAGGACTACAGTTATGTTAAACCAAAGTGTTTGGAAATCAGTTAAAACTGTCCTGAGATCTGGCAATTCAAGCAGGAAAATTCATACATTACTCATAAAAGCCAATGGCAGTGGTGGCATTATTAGGATATTGCTGGAAAGCCTTGTTCCTTTTTATTTTCTAAGCCGTATTTTGTTTGAACAATAGGGGTATGGTGATTGGGAGTAAAAAGAAAAAATACCAGATCAGTCTCTCTCTGAAGGTCACTTAGGAGACAGCCTGTGGCCCTAGAACAAAGAGAAACCAGCCAATAATGAGATCAAATTCATGACCTTGATCTCGTCAGTCTAATCGAGGGAAGTAGCCGTGCCTAGAATGACCAGGCTTGCTTTTATTTCGTAAAAACACACCCGGTTTAGCCCTCCTGGGGCCTCATTCTCCTGGAAGGGACAGAGCAATAAACAAATAAACCTGGTTTAAGTAGTGGTTGGTAAATATTTTTTCATTTGTTTATTCTACAAACAATTACTGAGGACTTACTGTCTGCTAAGCATTATGTTAAATGGGTGATGATTTAAAATGAAAGTAGAATCTATTAGCAAGCTGTAAAAATCAATAAACTGGGTTGAATACAACACAATAGAAGATATCAAGTAAATTGCATCTACAAAGGGTATGAAGCGTTCAAGAAGCTTCTGTTTCAGTTACCTGTGTATGTGTACTGCTTATGATGTCATTTTTATTTTTTTATTGGGGAGCACAATTTAAAAAGGATGCAAAATCCTGTGTTAGCCTTTAGGGATTTAGCAGTTAACAAGCCAGATACAGGGTATATACATTAGCCAAACACCACCCCCCACCCCCCGGCGAGTGACTTAGTTATAACAAATATTACAAAGGAGAAGTAAAGGATGCTAACCATCGTAGACCTAATCTAGCGTGGGACTGGGGGCGAGTTGAGGAAAGTCTTCTAGAACATCAGATACTTAAAACTGAGGACTGAGGGATGCATGGGGCGGTAGGGTGGGCATTTTAGTAGGTGGAAATAGCCCATGTGGATGCCCTGAGTCTGAATGAGTTCGACATATTCAAATAACTGGTAGAGAAGTCCAGTTAAGGGGCAAGAGGGAGATGGGGTATGGGGGGATGTGGTGGACACCTACTCATGTAGGTTTTCAGTGTTATCCTGGGGCAATGGGAAGTCACTGAAAGGTTTTAAGAAGGTGAGCAACATGATCTACTTATATATATCCTGGGTGTAGAGTTGAGAAGAAATTGTTAGAGATGACATTGCCTGTCTCTCTCCTTTTTTATTGAATGATAATTCACATGTAACATTATGTTTGTTACTCCTTTTTTAAAATCAAAATATGCTTGCGTTAGACTTCATTCATGTATGTTTTCAAATCGGAGTTAGGGATTTGTATATGAGGGAGGCAAAGCACGTGACAGAGAGACCAGTTAGAGAGGAGGTGGCAGGTGATGGTGGCTAAGATTAGGGTGGTGGTATTAGAGCAAGAAAAAATGGACAAAAGAAGAGGTTTGCAAAGTGGACTGTACTCAGGTCCATAGTAGGTGCTCATTAAATGGTAGTTATCATAAATCATTTGCATGTGAATTATTTGGCTGGTGGATTTCAATCTTGTCTTTAATGTCAGACTGACATTGCCACCCAACAGAGCTGGTATATTTAGGCAAAAATGATTGGTTATTGCTGGCTTAAGTAAAACATAAAACTTAAAATAATCTAAAATATAATTCCAAAGCCAGAGATTACCAAGTGTAAGAAGCTTCCCCCCCAGCCATCACCCTCCCTCTTCTACCTCAAGAACATATTCATTTACTATTTTCAGTTTCCTAGGAATTCAAAATTCATTGTAAGTGTTGGGTGGTTGGTTGGGTAGGAGTATTTAATTAATTTGAAGGGAATATTCTAAAGAATGAAAGGGCCATATCAGACACACTATATAGGACAAAAGCCTAATTCTCTTTTTTCGCCAACTGTGGAGAAAGAGCTTTGATTCTGAACCTGGCACCTCAGGAATCTAGTCTTAATGCCCTCATTTATGAGCTATGTAAGCTCGAGCAAGCTTCTGCCTCTTGTCTGAGTCTCGGTGTCTTTGCCTTTAATGAGGAAAGCATCTTCGTCCCTTATCTGCCTCATTGCCTGTTGAGAGGGTCAGATGAATTGGTATATGTGAAAGAAATTTGAAAATAATAGAGTACCATAAGAGTGAAGTGTGGAATAATTACAGAGCAAATTAAATCTACAAGCTTCAGCCTATGTCAGTGCCGCTTCTTGTTTTAATCCATGAAACAAGGACTTCCAGGATTTATGCCTGCTCTTTTCGAGATTCATCGCATTTCTAACCTACACGCTGGGTGCTATTCTTAATGCCTGCAAGACTCTGAAAGATAGCAGAATTTGATTCAGTGGGTTAGAATCCATCTGTTCTCGGAATGTCCTATCACAGGATTTTAGGCTTTTACAAAAGTATTGGTTTTGTAACTAGAGCCATCTAGTGTTGAACTGATCAATACACACAGGCACACACTCACGCCCTTTTGTTTTGTGCCCTAGGAAATTGCATTTGAATCTCCTGAATGACATTTTCAATACTACACAATTGCAAGGTTAAACGAGTGCTTGAGAATTTATCTAAAATCTAGACTGAAAACCGTGGCAGGAAGTGGGATGCCACTCTGGACCTGCTCTTTAAAGGCGAGTGAGCATCTCCCAGTTCTCAGTCATAGTCATGTCCATGTTTCCTGAAGGTCCCGAAATCAGAGTTATTAAATATCTTCTTGTATTTTAAAAGCAATAATATTTAGCTCAACCAACGCAAAAACAAATATTGATTTTTGAAGAAGAATTTTAGAAAAATCTGCTTACCAAACCCAGTTTCTTCCTTTATAAACATCAGAAAAAACATATCATTAGGTCTTTAATCTATACTGTGCTCTATTGTGTGAGGAAAAGACTTCCCACAGAAAAATTTCCATTAACTTTCAGGTAACTTCTTGAGATTGTTATTATATAATCTCTCTCTTAATGATCATGTCACTAACTATTTCCTTGAGGTAATTTTACTAAGTTTTGACAAAAGTAGATATATTCTTTTCAGAAGATAGGAGGCTTTGGAATCAAAGTTAAAACACATATGTACATATGTACATGTGTGTACCACACCATACACACATGCACAACAGATAAGACTATGGCATTGCCATAATCATTTTCCCTCTTTCACAAATTGTAGCACTCCTCATGTCCAACCAATATTTTAAATTCTTCAGATTAATGAAGAATCTGAGAAGTTAGCAATTTCCAGCAATTTAGGCAGCATCTTAATTTTTTTCCCCAATAAAACTAGACCTGACCATTACTATAGCCTGAAATCAAATTAGTTCTGATTTGGCAAATCTAGACTTTATACATCCAAGCAAGAAACCATTTATCAATGAACTAAAAAATGTACTTTTAAAAATTTTCTTAATAAATGCTAAAATAACTTGGGGGTTAAAAATAACAGAAATAGAATAATAAAATGCTAATTGTATGCATGAATACACTTTAAAATGAAAAAAGAAAGCTGAAATTAATGACAAGATTATTGTGAAGAGAACATTAACTTTTGATACAAAACTGAGGCTGCTGTCTGATGGGCCTAATTCCTAATCAGTGTTCATTGTGACTTGGACAAAATGGAAACTTATCTTTCAAATGTGCTTCACAGTTTCCAAAACACTCTTGTTGGATCTTTACAACAACCATATTGGTATCAGTAGTTGGCAGAGTATAATGTTAAAAGCATGGGTTTTGCAGTTCACTTGCTTGGATTGAAATCTCAACTAACCACTCATTAGCTACCTAACCTCAGACCAGTCTTTTGACCTCTCTAACCACACCTGGAAATGAAGATAATGACAACACCTTCCCCAGCCCGCTCCTGGGAGACTCAAAGGAGAGAAGGTATGGAAAGTGCTTAGCCCAATTCTTAGTATTTGCCTATATTAGTTTTATATTAATGAGGTTTAAATGGAATCCTGAGGGTTAATTTGCCTTCTTCCAATATCTCAGCAAACAGAAAACTCATTCCATGTAGTCTAAAATATACTGCTCTGAAAATCTGTGTGGCCTGTCAGAAGTTTCGACCAAGATCATCTGCACGGTTTTCTTAACAACACCATGCATTTACATTGGTGGGTAAACAGTGTGAACCTGCTTTGAGGATCAGAGATCACTGTAGAATTAACAAATTGAAGAGAAGATGAGATAATAAGAGATTTAATGTTTGTGCAAGTGGTCTTATAGCAGGAAACCACACAAAGGTACAACAAAGAAAGCAGGGTTTTGCCATTTACTTTCTGAGCGACCTTAGAGGGTTTTGTAATATCTTTGAATATCAGTTTTCTCATCTGTAAAATAGGACTGATAATCTCTAATTTAGTATATCTTGTTAGGATTAAGTGAACTATATGTCTGTGCTGTGCCTAGCACCCGGTAGATTTCTGTCTCATCTCTAGGTCTCTTTCTATTACACCATGATCCCTCCAGAGTAAACAGACCAGGGTTCTTATCCTGGTTCTTCCACTCATAAGTCTGCTTTTTTATTTAGGAAAAAAAGCCACCTGCTTTTGGAATCTAAGAACACGAGTCTTCCATGAGTTCTATAAAATTTTTTGTAATCATTTCTTCAAATGTACCCCTGAACCCATTCTCTTTAATCTCTTCAACTCTCTGATTACATACATTTTGATAATTTCTTCAGATACACCTTCCAGTTCACTAATTTCCTTCTCAATACTATGTAATCTGCTGGTTAATCCATTTTAACCCATCTGTTAAGTTTCTAAATTTCACCAAATTTGTATATATATTTATATGCTACACACATATATGTGTATATATGTACATGTGCATGTATATATTAGAAGCTCTATTAGTTTTTTTAACAGAGCTGTACATTTGTGCTTATTTTTCTTTGTTTTCAGTTCCATCTTTTATTTCATGAATCATCATAAACACTTTTAGAGTGTGTATATGATAATCACTATATATAAAGTAATTAGTGGTCAAATTCTTCTTTTCATTTTTTCGTTAACTCTATTTTAAGATGTTTTATGTCCTTGCAGCTTTGTCATTTTAGGCTCTGAGGTTATATTTAATAATGTTTTTATATATGGGAATCCTGGACCACCTGAGTTTGCTAATTGGGTTGAGGGAGTGCACCTGCAGAAAGGTTTTAAATTTGTTCTCCCTGGACACTTTTGTATATAATTTTGTATGTTGAGATTTATAAGACTATGCAGGAGATACACACACACAAACACACACTTGTAAATCTATATCTATGAGGTCAGTCCAGAAAGTATCCTGTCATGTCATATGAAAAAAATAGAGACTTATTGAAGAAGGTACAAGATAAAAGAAACATTGTACACAGGACAATGACGATCAGTCCCCTTCAAAGTAGGCACCTTGGGACCTCACACAGTTTTCCCAGTTGCCATCAGCTGCCCTGTCATGTTTTCCTGATTCTAATCGAGGGTCTGAAATCTCTTGCCTTTCAAAGGTGATTTTAGTTTTGAGAAGAGCCAGAAGTCGCAGGGTACCAACTTTGGGTTGTAGAAGGGCTGAGTCACCTGGGTGATTTAATGATTTTGCCAAAATATTCTGCACAAGACATGATACATGAGTGGGCATATGGTTATGATGAAGCTGCCAATCACCAGTTGCCTGTAGCCTAAGCCTCCTGAATCATCCAAACAGTTTCTGCAGAGGAAAGTTCAAGTTTAATGCAAAAGTTGATGCAGATTCGTTGCTCTACTTGCTCAGTCACTTTGAATGTGATGGTCACACAGCACACATGCTCACTCAGTGCTGTCTGCTGCTCCCGCTGAATAGTCAGTGAAGTTGTCATGGTTCACACATGCACGTTCCAGTCCACTCTCCCTGGCTGCCAGGCTACCTGGTTGTCACACAAACTGTTCTCATTCTATTAATGATGGCTGAACTGTTTTCAGACAGACCTTATATATACATACATACATATACACACATACACATACATATATATATGTACATATACACATATACATACAGACATATCATATATATAAAGTATACGAGGGTATGTATATCATATAAAGTATATAACAGTGGTTATAAATATCAGGAGAAATTTTATCTCACCTAGATCTAAGATTAAGATCTTAGATTAAGACAAATTTCATTTTCATTTCCCTTTGCCAGTGGGCAAATATTTTCTAGTCTACATTTCATTTTGGATGGTGCGGTTCCATTTAAGAGGCCTGACTTTATGAACGGGCTCAATACCAACACCGTGTTTCTTTCCAAGGTTCAAGGTCCCCACATGGTTTCTAAGGTCCATTCTACTCAGTTACTAATATCAGCTCCTGCCAGTTTCTGTTTTCCTTATTATTTTTACCACCTTTGGGTTTCCATTTCTTCCTGTGAGATCAGCTGTGCCTTTATTTGAATGTGCTATGTTCTGTGCGCATTTCTAGGTCTTTCTGTGGACATTACATATATTTGAATTAGTTTTGCATTCATACAGTATGAAACCCAAAATAGCAGTGACTTAAACAAGATAGAAGTTTATTTCTTTCTTATATAAATTAAGTCCAAAGGAGGCAGCAAGAGCTGGCTGGCAAACCATAGGATTTTATTTAGTTGGCCGAAAAGTCCATTACATTTTTTTTCCGTAAAGTAAAAGACACATTTTTCATTTTCATCAATAACTTTATGTTGGCTCTCTCCTGCTGTTGGCTTTTAGTGGGTAGAGGCCAGGGGTGCTGCTAAACACATTCCAGTGCATGAGATAGCCCCCCAGCAAAGAATTATTTGACCAAAATGTCAATAGAACCAAGAAACTTTGCAAACCCCTTTTGACGTGTTTGATCAGTCACAGAACCTTCTCCATACACTGCACAAATCTTTTTTTGCATTTCAGTTGTGTTTTTACCTTTCTTGAAATAATAAAGCATAATATACCACAATGTTGCATATCTCTTCCATCTTCAATATTAAAATAGTTGCACAAAAATTCACCAATTTTGATGTTTTTTTAAATGCATGCTGATATGAAGCTGTTATAATACAATCTAACAAAATTGTTTCAAATGAAGTTAAAGACAATCGAGCATGACCAGAGCTGTACAGGAAAAACAAAGCAAAACTATATGAACTTTTTGGCCAATCTAGTATCAGGGACCTTGGCTCCTTCTCCTCTCAGCTAGGACGTTAGCCTTGTCTGTGTATACCTGGAACCTGGTGAACTCAACATCATATATGAAATCCAGACTGGGTGATACAGAAATGGATTTCAAGTTGTGCCCCTCTTTTTATGGAAACTCCCAAATCCCACTCAACACTTCTGCTTACAATTCATTGGCCAAAATTTGGTCACGTGGCCTTGCCTAGATCTCGATAATGGAATGTTTTAAAAGTGTTTAGCCCATCATCTGGCAGACACTAATTATTCAATAATGTTTGCTATAGACTTTCAAAGTAATCATGAGTTCCGATGATATGATGAGTTTAATATCCAGAAGATTTACTAATAAAGGGGGACAGAAGAGCTTCTTTGTATTGTTATTTGACAGAAATATACAGGAGAGAGTGTAAGGGCTCCCAGTATATTTGGTGTGTGTCAAAACATGAGTTGAAACCTGTGCTTGGCACTCAGAGTTTGAACTGTTAGGCCTGAATCCTGGGGTGAGAGAATTGGAGAGGAAGGCAGCTCGATATAAAATGCATCCCAGGTTGTGTTTGCTTTGGCCAACTGAAATATTTCTGGATTTTGTTGCTGGAAATAGTCTGACCTGTCCGCATAAATTACTTTTAACTCATTACCTTCACACAACAGAGCACCACTGAAAATTTTTAAAAAAACAACCGGACTTTACAACCTCACCCAATCCTGTTCACTCAGTTGGAAAACGAGTTCCATGTTAATGGCAGTTATTGTGGATTTTTTTATTGCAAAAGGGACATTCAACCAAAACATCAATTAAAGACACATTTAATTCAGCAAGACCTACTTTGCTGAGTTCCTTTGAGTTCAAACATCTGACTGCTGACTTTATGCCAGCGGAGTTGTTTTTCTTTTTTGAAAATGTTTAGCATGGAAGTAGATTGACATTTTCACCATTCTGTGAACTTTATACCTTCTCACATAACTGTGGCTAGGACAGACCTTCTAAATGATTTCATCTCATCATGGCTATCATACAAAATAAGCAATTATTCCAGGTCAGAGGGAAAAAGCAGGGAGTCAGAGAGCTTTCCCTTTAAATATGAGCTCTGGTAGGTCTGCCACACAATTTCTGAACCTTAGTTTCATCATCTGCAAAA
>PVJD01002565.1:0-197473 GCA_004026545.1 Mormoops blainvillei | reverse complement strand
AGGAACCCTCAAAGCCAGGCACCCAAAGTGAGCTAAAGGCCTGAAGAACAGGTAAGCAGAGACCTTTGCACTAGGGGGAATGTCCATTCATTTCACTTAGAAATGACCCAAAAGGAGAAGGACCCAGACCAGGCAAGAAAAACTGGTCAGGGGAAGGCTGAAATGGGCAGAGCTCACATCCTGCGAGGAGGCTCCTGCCTAGCTCAGCTTCACAGAGGACATGGGTCCATCTCTAGGAATAAAAGACAAGCCAGCAAGGAACCAGGAAGTTCTGCAGAAAGGGTGGTGGAAAGAGTGATGAAAGAGGCTGCATGGGTGGTGAAGTCCAGGGTGTGTGCAGTGTCTCTCTGGGCCATACATTTGTTCTCTGACCAACCCTCAACTCCCTGGTTCACCTTTCACTCTGAGTGCAGTTGTGAACCTACTGTATGCAAAACACAGTATATTCTTATATAATTATTTATTAATTATTGTATAATTTATTTGTGTTACAACTGTAAGCCTACTTTTGCCTGTTTCTATATTACTTTCTCCTTAAAAGTCCCAGAGCCCTCCCCACGGGTGCCAGGAGGGTGGGCCTGGCTGGAGCAGCCCTCACAGGGCACGTCTCTTCGGGGAGGAAGGCTGACGTGACTCCTGGGAACACCTTGAAATAACCCATTTTCAGCGGTGTCTCTCAATTTTCTAACCATATCTGGCCATTTTCACTGTTCCTACCAAAGAAGACCCTGAGGCGGAAGCTTCTGACAGTGGTTGGGACCTTTATCTCAGCCCAGGGGGCTGTCACCTGTGTGTTCTCAGTCTAGTCACACCACTCTGGTCTGCTAGGTGCCCCTTTCGGAGGGTTCAAGAGGAGAGTGCTTGCAGATTTCCTAAGAAAAACCCACTGAGGGGGAGGTTGCTTCCTCCAGTCCAGAACCACTCAGGGGCACCACATCACCCTGTTAAACCTGAAGCCACTGCAGGCTGCAGTGGGCTGCTGCTGCCTGGGCCCGGGACGGCGTTCCAGCCAGTCTGGGCTGTGCTTTCACAGATGACGCAGCTGGAGCACCAGGAAGCTGGGGCAAGTGACAATGCGGAAATACATATGCATGTCATTTGGTGACCCATATTGCGAAAACTAGCAAAAGGAAGTGTGTTCTGCTGCTGCCCAAAGTCAGCCCCAGGGAGAAGTTCGAGTGTCCTCAGGGGCAGGTGAGTGGTGTTGTCTCTCAGGTCTCTGTGTCCCTGAGAGCCTAGGCTGGTCCTGTAAGGGGCACTTTTGGGCCAGGGGACATTCAGACAAGGAGTTGTTGGGAACTTGTCTTCAAGGGGGGAAGCTGTCATGGTCACACTGTATGGTGTCTTGTTTTTGTCACTTGTCTTCCTGTGGTGCCTCTGACATTGCTGATAAAAGTCAGGTTATTGTGGAATGGCAAGTGTTCAAATTGTTTGTAAATGCCAAGTGCTGGGACAGTGCTCAGTATCATCTGGGGAGTCTCAGTCTCTAGCAAAGATAAACCTGAGCCCAGGAGGGGCCAGTGTCCCAGTGGCTGACCGGTTGAGGGAGATCCCTGCTTCAGCCTAGCTGACACACCTGCCAACTGCCCAGCTTTACTCCTGTTGCCCAGGCCCAGGACTATTTTGGTCCTCCTTGCCCGGGCCAAGGAGGAGTGGATGGTCCCAGACGCAGTCCCTAAGGGACCAGGCCTCTTCACGCAACGTGGCTCCTAGAGGTTGCTCTGCAATCTGCAGTTTTGATACTGACAGTCAGGGCTTGTCTGTGGTAGTGCTACTAGGAAAGAGGGCTGAGCCCACCAGGGCCTCCTTAGGACCCATGATGTGCCAGACAATGTGGACCAGTGCCAGGTGCACAACCCCAGCTCCATGACTTTGGGCAGTTGCTCTGACCATCTCACTCTCCTGCATGTGGCGTGGGGTCCAAGTGGTGCCAGGTTTCTGCTGCAAGCACAGAGCTGCAAGACTGGTGCCCTCAGGGGATGGTCCCCAATAGCACTTAGGGCCCACTAGCTCAGCCATTCTTGCAAAAGAGGAAACTGAGACACACAGCACCCCGCTGCTTACCCCAGATGGCTCAGACACAAACCTCAGAGCCTAACAGCTTGCTAGGGCTGGGTGGGGCCTGGTGCAGAGGGAGGAAGTGGTTTGTCCGCAGTCGTGTAGTTGCAGGAGGCCCCATGCCCTAGTTCCGCTCTCAGGGCTAACATTTGTCTCTGCTCAAAGACCAGCACCTCCTTATGTACAGTGGCTCCTGAAGCTGGACAGGACTGTGTATGCTGCACAGATAGAGGCCTGGGTTGGAGTTGGTTTTTCAAGGTCAGAGCTGAGATGAAGTGCTCAGTGAGGTCCCACAGAACAGGTGGGTCTTTGCTGCCTTGAGCCCCAGGACAGTGACCACAGTGGTGGGAGCACCTGCCTTGCTGCAGCCTCTCTATCTGCCCTAGCTGGGCTCTGATGACCCCCACCAACTGTTGAAGAAACTGAGGCTCCAACATAAAGACGGTGAGCTTGGGGGTCAAAGAGCAACAACTGTGGGACAGACGTGAAACCTAGGTCTGAAAGGAAAGTTGCTCACTTTCACATCCCTGTCTGTCCCCCACAGTGAGATCCATCCTGGCTCTACTGTCTAGGTTCCACCTCTTTCCCCTCTGGGCTTGGCCCTTTCTAACGCACTGCCAGCTCTTCATATAACCTGGCTCAGTCTTACTTGTCTTTGTGCCCTTCCCTTGTTAGAACACTGCTTGCTCTGCATGAGATATGTTCCCTCTGTCTGGGATGCTATTTTTTCTGTCTGAAGCACAGTTCTTCTGTCTAGGACGCTCTTCCTTTTGAGATACTGTTCCTTCTGTCTGGGGTGCTGTTTCCTCTGCCCAAGACACTGTTCCCTCTGTCTGGAACACTTCCTCTATCAGGATGCTGTTCCCTCTGTCTAGGACACTGTTTCCTCTACCTGGGATGCTGTTGCCTTAGTCTGGGACAGTTTCCTCTGTCTGAGCCCCCATGTGTGGTGGTGATGACTGGTCACCCAGGTCTCCAGTGGTTGGTGACCAACCTTACAAGTCAACTGTAGTATCTTAGAGGCCCAGGTGGAGCCCATCATTGCCCAGGACACAGAGTTCTTGCTGGTCAGACATGTGACTTGGGAGGGTGAATCACCACCTGGGCTGCCCTTTTACTATAACAACCTGACAGAGTGACAGAGCAGTTAAGTGAGGCAGTCTGGAGGAGCCAGGCCTAGCGATGGAGTATAAGAACTGGGATTTGAACCGTGATATTGATTTGAAGTTTTTCTTTTCAAAATTTGGATGTAGCCAGGGTACACTTATGTATGTTTATATAAAAGTACATATTAGAAGGGAAATAAAGGCTGCTTGAAATGCTGATTCAATTCATCCATTCATGTATTCACCAAAATGATTACCTGGCCTGTTTGCCAGGCAGGGACCATGTGAAGGTGATGTTCTCACCTGTTTTCTCCAGTGGTCATACCCTGGTGGGGAGTGGAGTGGGAAGCGGTGGATGCCTGGGGAACTGGGCATGTGCAGGCAGTGGGGCAGGCTGTGCTCTGAGAAGCCTGAGCCGGCAGGGTGCTGAGGGAGGGGCAGGGCTGCGTCCGTATAAGGATTTCCGTGTCGATTGAAGCCATAGGAAGGCTCTTGTTTGTTTTGTTTCATTACTTTTTTAAAATAAAAAATTTCCAACATAATTAAAAGTAGAGAGAATTATGTACTGAGCTCAGGGCACCCATCAGGAAGTCAGCCTGAACTCATGGAAGGAGTGGGATGGGGAGTTCCCCTCCCCACTGCCCCAAGTGTGGATCTGGGTTATGGGGTGCTGCAGGGGTCAACTGTTTCACACAAAAACATTATTATAAAAATTTTCAGATATATAGCAAAACTGTAGGACTTTTGCAGTGCCCACACCTGAGTTTTGACTTGCTCGTTGCACATCTAGCTACATGGACAGGAAAAGATTTGTTTTTTTATTTTAAAGATTGTGCTTTTATTTATTATTATTTTTTAAATATAAACAACTGTTTTTAGTATCAGCGGGCTTTTTTTTTAATCCTCACCTGAGGATATGTTTATTGATTTTAGAGAGGGGGAAGGAGGAGAGAGAGACACACACATACACACACACATCAATGTAAGAAAGAAACATTGGTTGACTCCTGTACACACCCCAACGGGGACCAAACCCTCAAGCTATGAATGCGCCCTGATTGGGGATCTAACCCACATCCCCTTGGTGCACTGGACAATGCTCCAACCAACTGAACCACCTGGTCAGGGTGTGATTTTATTTTTATAGCAGCCTTTTACGTGTATGACAATAGACAGTGACTATAATGTTTATATTTATACTCCTTCTAGTGAAAGTAAAATAAAACAGAAACAAAATAGAAAATAGAAATATAGTAAGTATAGAAAATTTAAAAGAAAATAAAAATAGGAAGTAAAGGATAAATATTAAGTAATCACATAAGTAAAAAAATTAAGGAGAAAATGCAGTGCTCAGTTTCCCAGGTGCACCCAGTCCTGCATGCAATGTGCTGGACCTTCTGGTCAGCGCCCTGTGCTGTACCCGTGTGTCCCTGGCCTTGCTATCCATGAGCTTCTGTCAATCTAGCTTCGGCTCTCCTGGAGCTGAGCAGGCCCTCAGCTGGGGACCTGGGATCTTCACCCAACACTAAAGGCTGTGCTTGTTTGTTTGTAGGGCACGGTCCGTGGTAGGGAGGTGCTGTGCTGTGTGCTGTCTTGGTCTTTAAGGACCTTCTCAGGACCATTGTTGTGTTCATTTTACAGACAAGGAAACTGAGACTTGGAGAGGTTGAGGTTACCTGGCTGCCCAACCAGTAAGTGGTAGAAACTGATCAGACTGGACACACAGCCTTGGACTACTGCACTGCTGCCCTCCCCACCCCAGATACACAAAGGAGGGCCTGTGATGTGTCTTGCAATGTGCAGTCAGTGGAAGAGTTGTGCCCTGAGGGCTCAGGTCTGAGGCCAGAGTAGGGAGATCCTCCGGGGTGGAAGGAGTCTCTATGCCTCCCCTCTTCCTCCCAGAATGCCATCTGCTGAGGAACTCCCAGTCTCAGGAATGCAACCAACCAGGAAGTCATCCTGTATTTTCCCAAAAATCATTTACTGAGCCTCTAATAATGATACCCGGGCTCTGCGCTGTTCCCTGAGCCTCACCCCTTCAGGTGAGAGAACCAGAGGCCAGACCCATGTGGAGCGTGGGCCACAGCTGGCCCACCCCAGGTCTGTCTGCAGCCCCACTTGGGTCTGTTTCCTCAGGAGCAAGGCAGGCAGTGCAGGTAGCAAGCACTAGCGGTGGGCTGAGAGGTTTACGAGCAGCACTGGATCCAAGCCAGGTCACCCGGCTCCCAGGTGGGTATGTGGAGAACAAAGCCCAGTGTTTGAGGCCTACGGTGACAGGGGTACAGGGTGGAAAGTAAGTTGTAGGTGCTTTTGAGTCACTGTCATCTTGGAACTAACTCACAGTACTTCTGATGAGAAATGCATAAAGCTCTTAAAAATTGTTGTAAAATACACATAACATAAAATTTACCATCTAAACCACTTTTACGTGTCCAGTTCAGTGGCATTAAATTCATTCACATTATCGAGCAAACATCACCACCATCCATCTGCAGCACTCTTCATCATGTAAAACTGAAACTCTGTCCCACTAAAGACTAACCCTCCATACCTCCTCCGCTGCCCCTGGCACCCACCACCCTATTCTCTCTCTATGATTTGACTACTCTAGGGACCTCATTTAAGTGGAATTATACAATGTTTGTCCTTTTGTGGCTGGTTTATTTCACTCAGCATAATGTCCTCAAGGATCAACCATCTTGTGGGATGTGTCAGAATTCCCTTCCTTTGTGTTTACCACATTTTATTTGTATCTATTCATTGTTGATGAGCACTTGGGTTGCTTCTGCCTCTTGGTTACCGTGACTAAGTGCTGCTGTAAATATGGATGTGCAAATATCTGCTAAAGTGTCTGTTTTCAATTCTTCTGGGTGAAATGCATTCTTGAGGAGACAGTGAATTCATGTTGGAACTTGGTGTTGAAACAAAGGCAGTTTCTCTAAGACAGGCTGCAGCACCTGGGAGGATCTTCCCTGCTCAGGGTGCCCCACTGCCCCCTCCTGCCCCCAGGTCCCGCTAGCCTCCACCACATGCCAAAGCACGTGGCACTTCATCCATCTCATCCATCTCTGTGTTCTCAGCACACAGGATAAACACCCCAGGCCATGCCAGCTGCAGCCAGAGCACTTCCCAGGCTGAGACCCCAAGGCAAGTATTGTGCTTCCAG
Organism: Mormoops blainvillei; assembly: GCA_004026545.1. Taxonomy (NCBI): domain Eukaryota; kingdom Metazoa; phylum Chordata; class Mammalia; order Chiroptera; family Mormoopidae; genus Mormoops; species Mormoops blainvillei. Next base: position 191,143 of record PVJD01002565.1, on the reverse strand, counting down.
ATCAAGACCCTGGAGGGAAGTCCCCTGCTCTGGATAATGGTGTGACTGGCCATAGGTTGTTCTGTCTTGCATGACCAGTGCAGTTGGGTCTTTCTCACTGCTGCTATGGCCTGGCAGTTTGTGCAGCCTTGTCTCCCAGTCTGTGGCCTGTATGCAAGTGTGCCGCACAGGGGTTCCTAGTGTTGTCCCCTGGCGCTTTCATTATTGTTTAATTACCTCCTGCATGTAACCAACTACCTGAACTTGGTGGAGTGAAGAGCAATCCCACTGAGCACTGTCATCTCTCAAAATTATGGGGATAGCAGGGGGCATCTGGGCATCTCTTACTGGGGTGGTTGCTAAACAGGGCTAGGACAGTTCCAAAGGCTTCTCTCAGGTGGTACTCTGGGCCATCAACTAGAGCCTCATGTGCCAAGACCACTGGGCCACATCAGTGACCGGACAGGGGAGTTCCCTGCCTGCTCAGGGCCTCTGGGGTGCCAGGTGACAGGAACAAATGAGATGGGTATGGCGGTGGTTTTCGCAGGGGCTCCTGTGCTGCTCCTAAGGAGATGTCTGACAGCAGGTGGAGCTGGGTGGTGGGCAGTCTCATGGCCCATCTTTTGGACCATTCCAGCCCAATTCCAATAGGCACCAAGCCATATGGGGACATCAGGGCAGAGATCACAGCATTTATGTTACCCCTCCACCTGCTGCTGTGTAGGAAGCCACTTAAATGGTCCACCCCTGGAGGGTGGGATGCATTTAATTTCTCCATACCTTTGCAGTCCTCGTACCACCCCCAGTCCCAGCGTTGAGGACTCAGATGCCGAATGAAGGCAGCCCTGGCTGAGTCCTGCAGCACACACAGTTCACCTGGGGTTGGCTCACCTGGGGTCGGCTCACCTGGGGTCGGCTCACCTGGGGTCGGTTCACCAGGAGTAGGCAGTTGTCAGCCTCACTCAGCTCAGGCAGCTCAGGGCTTCTAAAGGGAGAGCTGAGTAACCCGGCAGCACTAATAATAGCTCTTCGTCACCTATGTGGTGACATGTCCCTTGCCCTGAGAGTGTCAGAATGAGCCCAGAGCCCAGTCCTGAGGTCCAGAGTTGCGTGTCTGCTGGGTCCAAGTCCTGGGGGCTGTTTTCCTCCAGACCGATGTGTGGCCAGGATCGTCCTCATTTCCTCCTTGTCTGGAACATGACCATCACACATTTCAGTGACCGACTGGGTGGGCACACAAAAGGGCTTAGCATGTCTCCTGGAACATGGTGTGTGTGTGTAATTGTGTGTATGTGTGTATGTATATATACATGTGTGTTGTGGAGGCATGTGTGTATGTGTGGTCACATGTGCACATATATATCCCCTCCCCAAAGCCCCCTGGCTCCCCTGAGCAGGGCAGAGGGAGGCTGAAGCTGGCCTGGCCAGCTCTGGTGCTTCCTTTGGCCTGCGAAAGGCAGCTGGGAGGCCAGTCCTTAGCTGAGGGAGGCCATGGGCTGCATCCTTCAGCTTCCTGAATCAGATCGGATGTGGTCTCAGTTGTTCCCCACCAGGCCCTCTCCCTGCCCCATGCTCCGTTCCCTGACCCCTGGGCTCTTTTGTCTGCCCAAGGGTTGTTTGGTTGCCTTTGCACAAAAGCCCTCGGAAGATGAGATGATCATGGTTCAAGGGTCTCCATTGCAAGGATGCACATCTGTACTTTGGATGGGACCGTAATGCCTTACCACCATCCTCTGCATGATTCCTTGTCCCTTCTGTAATAAGAAAAATGGCACTAGGGAATGTCAGCAACTCCCTAAGTTCACACAACTCAGAGGTATCACCTTCTATGAATTATAATTGACACACAATTAAATGCATGTTTAAAGTGTATGATGCAATGTTTTGACATACGTATAAAGCCTTGAAGCCATCACAACAGTCTGTCATCCCTTAAAAGCTCTGTTGTAATGCTCATGCCTCACCACACCCACCCCTTCTTCCAGGCAACCCTCAGTGTGCAATCCAACACTACAGATTAGTGTGCATTCTCTAAAATTCTGTGTAATTGCAAAAGCAAGTATGTACTTTGTCTTTTGTCTGTCTCCTTTCACTCAGCATCATTATTTCTAAATTGATCCATGTTGTGGGCAAATAGCCTTTCTTTCCTGAATGTTCTGAAAAAAGGTTATGTAGAACTGATACCATTTCTCCCTTAAACGTTTGATAGAATTCACCAGTGAAACCATCTAATCCTGGAGTTTGTGCTGTGTAAAATGTTTAAAGGTAAATATTTATTGCACTTAGTGTTCACTGAGCTTCTTAGGTCTGTGGATTTATAGTTTCCATCAAATAGGGGAAAACTTTGGTTATTATTTCCCCAAATATTTTTCCTGCTCATTCCTTCTTTGGGATTTCAATTACATATGGAGAATCTGATCACACACATATTACGCTGCTTGAAGTTTCCCTACATCTCACTAATTCTACCCACCCCTGCCCCCGCATTTTGGACAACACCTATTATCTCTCCAAATTCACTATTTTTTCTCCTATAATGTTTAATCTGCCATCTAGAACCCTTCCAGTGGATCTTGATCTCACACTCTGTGGTTCACCTGCTGAAGTTAAATGTGCATCTTGTGTATCCTCCATGTCTCTGCCGACCTGTTGAACATGATGGAATGCAGGCACCGCAGCTGTCTCAATGACCTTGTCTGCTAATTCTCACCTTGGGACCCACTGTGAGCCAGTTTTCCTTCACTGATTTTCCCTCTTCACTGTGGGTTGTGTACTCCTGCCCTCTGTGTGCCTCGTAATTTTTGATTTGGGACTAGACACTGTGAATCTCACCTTGCTGGGTGCTGGCTATGTTTGTGTTCCTACAATTTTCTTGAGTGCGGTTCAGGGATGCAGTTAAGTTGCTTGTAAACAGACTGGCTTCCTGTTAAGATTCACCAATAATTGTTAGGTAGGACCTGAGCAGAGCTCACTGGGGGACTAATTTTCCTCCACACTGATGGAAGACCCTAGCAGGTTGTCTAATGCCCTGTACCTTGGGGTTTTCTGTCAGGCTGGTGGGGGCAGACATATGTCCTACCCCGTGTGAATGCCAGGTGATGTCCCCTCCACCTTCCCAGGAGATTCTTTCTCCAGCCTCATGGTTTCTGCACATCTGTGCTGAGCCTTCCTTGAGGGCTCTCTTCACCTTTCCTCTCTCTGTGCTGCACTCTCCTCTCCAGTGCTCCACCCTGTGACCTCCAGCTGTCTGGTCTTCCTAAACTCCCAGCTCCATCTCTTCAGTCAGGTATCTTCCTTGGGCCCCCTTCTCCAGGCAGCTGGGGTGATATAGGCTACTCTGCACCAGTTACCACCTCTCAGAGACATAGTGCTTCACTGCCTGGTGTAGGGTGTCTGTCAAGCTGTTGTTTCACATGTTTTATCCAGGTTTTACTGGTTTCAGACAAGAGACTAAGTGCTGTTTCTGTCACTGTACCTTGACTGGAAGCAGGAGATCCTAGTGTGGAATTGGGGCAGGCTTCGCCTGGTGCCAGCTGGCTGCAGGTGCCCGTATGGTGACTGAGTGCCATGCCTTCATTCCATCTGGCATATTTTTACTGCTGTGTCATGTCTGATTTCTGGAAATTTGAGTTTATCTCCTGTGGTATGAGAAGAATGCAGCAAAGCATGTATTTTCTGTTTATAAATCTTAACATTTCTTCTAGATTAGCTTGTTAAGAATGTGGCAACGGCCAATGATAAACACGCACCCTGCACTGGTTTTGGTGTCGCTTAAAAAGAGGGCTGCTCACAAGTTGCGAGGCCACAGGAGAAGGTGAAGGTGAAGGTGAAGGTGACTAGGTTGTCGCAGGGGTGGAGTTGGTTCTGGGCCGCTGGGACTCATGCTTTACTTCCCACTGAGTTCTGCCCAGGGGCATTTGTGTCATGTGAGCGGCCAAAGGGCACGCTCTGGGACACCTGCCCAGTTATGTGTGTGGGACCTGCATCTCCTCTGAGGGCTCTTTACTGTTTAGTGACTGAGGAGCAGAGTGTGTGAAGAAGCTCCTAGCAGCACAGCCTTGTGAGAGGGTGTCAGTGAGGTGTTCAGGGTGTGGGCTGGAAGGCACATGGTGGTGTTTGCCAGCTCTCCTCACGCTGGGTGGGCTCTGCACTTAAGGGCACACTACCTCGCAGGTGTGGACCTCATGTGGTCAGGGACAGACTCAGTTCTGGCCCAAGAGTGTCATGCTGGGCCCTGGAAGCCGCCCCACATCAGGGGGCATTACCTCAAGTGCTCGGGGCCGTGGATGCTGTGTGCTTCGACTACCCACAGGCCTCTGCGACCTGCCTGGGGTCCGCCGTGCCGGGCGATAGCATGGAGCTGCCTGCCTTTCCATCCTCTCCATTTAGAACTGGGCCTGTCACCCTGGCCACTCTAAGCACCAGTGGAGGTGGTTTTCATTCTCCTTTCATGTTATTTTAGAAACTCCTGAACTGCTCTACTTCAAACCTGCTGGGCAAGAAAAACATTTTCAGCGAATTCCCCCAGCTCTGGACAGCCAATTTAGACCCTCGAAACTTGGCCAGCAGGGAGCCAGGCATCCAACCACCCTCCTCAGCACCCTCCCTGGGAGCCTGTGGGCATCAGGTAAGTGGTCTGACCCTCAGGGATAAATGACTGTTGATACTGGTCCCTGTCCTCCTCTGTAGCACCACTGAAGGTTTAAGAGGAAGATCACTTTTTTTTTTTTTTAAGATTTTATTTGTTTATTTCCAGAGAGAGGGGAAGGGAGGGAGAAGAAGAGAAACATCAATGTGTGGTTGCCTCTCATGTGCCCGCAACCGGGGACCTGGCCCACAACTCAAGCATGAGCCCTGACTGGGAACCAAACTGGCAATCCTTTGGTTCGCAGGCCGGCACTCAATCCAGTGAGCCACACCGGCCAGGGCTGTCTCAACTCTTGTCCAGTCCCACCCTTGACCCTCCTCAGCAGGACTGGCACGCATTCTCTGTACATCTAGAATGATGCTCGAACTTGCCTCACCTGAGAGAAGACTTCCAGGCAAGGTGTACCTTTGGGGTGTGGAGGTACCAGTGTCTCTAGAAAGTGCCTGGCACTGGTGGTGAGTCAGAGTCTTGACAGAAATCCTCCCTCACCTCAGAGCCATATCATAGCTTAAAAAGCACTGTGGCAAAGCTCACTGTAGACCTGATCCCCTGTGCTCACGATGGTTATTGCTATTACTTTGTGCATATATTTTGAATTCATTGAGCAGCAGGTAGTTTCATAGTACAGGATTCCTTCCTTCCTCCCTTCCTTCCTCACTCTCTCTCTTCCTTCCTCACTCTCTCCCTTTCTTCCTCACTCTCTCCCTTTCTCCCTTCTTTTCTCTCTCCCTTTATTCTTCTTCTTCTTTTTCTTCTTTTTAATGTAGAAGAAATTTATTTTTAAAATAAAATGCTTCCCATTTGCCATTGCCTGAAAACTTATTCAGATAGAACCAGCTGAAGCTGGCCAGCTGTTTCAGTTTGCACAAGGCCCATCTCTTCTCCTCCTGTTGACTTTCTCTAGGAAGCACACCTGGATGCTGCATTCGGGGGGCTGCAGTGGGAGCTAGTCCACAACCCGGCTGGTATTGACTGTGATCATTTCTCCCCGACAGGAAGCAGCCCCTCCTGCCGCTGCCCTGCACCCTGCCAAACCCTCCAGAGAGCTCAGAGAGCTCAACTTTGAGGATGGAGTCAGGAGAGGGGGCCTCAACAGCCCCAGCCCCTGTTGCCACCCTGGGGAGGCCAGATGCTGGGCCTAGCTGTTCCTCCCTGGAGCTGCCCAGTACAGACCCAGAGAAGCTCCAAGTGCTTCCCATTGGGCCTGGAGCTCACTGTGAGGACCATGACACTAGGAGCCCTGGTGGTCAGGCTGCTGTGGGGAACAGCCCCCCAGACAATGCTAAGATCCCTAATCGGGACAGCGGGATTGACAGCCCATCCTGCAGTGTTGCCAGTGAGCCCTTCCCCTGTGAGGAGGGCAGTGAGGCAGACCCGGGCCCCACCATCCTGGGACTATGCCCAGGGACTGCACCAGACAGCAAGGCCGCCCAGAAGGAGGCCGACAGTGATGTGGGCAAGGACAGCAGCAAGGAGCCTCAGCCAGAGAACAGCCCTCTGAGGGCTCATGCGGAACCAGCTAAGGTAGGCTGCCCTCCTGTCCAGGGTGGCAGGGTTCTCCCAAGGGAGTGTGATGTTTGCAGTGGCATCACCTGTACTTGGTGCCAGTAGTTGGGTGGCTGCTCAAACACCATGTTCAGAGAGGCCCCTTTGACAGGTCAGTGGGCAGGCCCTGGGGAAGTACCCGGGCAATCTCCCCTGACACCTTGGAGATGAAAACCTGGCTCTTGAGCCTGGTTTCCCTGGCTACACAGTGGCACAGGGACCCCACCCCAGGATAACCTGACCCTCAGTCTTAGTGGGAACAGAGCCGCCACCAGCACCTTTTGCCAATGCTTGCTGGTCACCTTGCAGAACCCCCATGAGGAAGGCAGCATGAGTGTCACCTGTTTTGTGAAGGGGGAAATCCCCAGAGTAGCCTACAGTACGAGGCAGAGAGAGGAAGGAACCCATGCACGGATGTGTGAAGCCCTGAGCAGATGGCCTGGGGAGCAGCTGTGTCCAGAGTGTGATGGGTTGGCTTTGAGAAAAAGCTCCTCTGCGTCCCTTTAGCATCGTAGTCTCTGTGCTCTATGCTGGTGCTTGCAGGGACATAGAAATAAATCAGACAACCCCTGCCTTGGGGAGATCACCTGTGCATGGGGAAAATGGCATGAATAAGTTGCAAGTGACTGTGTCCCAAGAAGAGCGAGGTGGTGTCTGATGGGTTAGGCCTCCTAGCCCTTGGTGACTATGGTGCTGGCTCTGTGGCAGCACCAGGAGACGTGCCTGGGGAGGCAAAGGGCACCTGTGGGCCTGCACCCTTGAGAACCAACTTTCTGGAGGATGGACTGGGCTGTGTTTTAATCTGAGTTTATTATTATTTGAGTATGGTGAGGCCAACAGATCAGGTGATGAGAGTCACTGAAAAACAGTTTGTTAATCACAGTTCCCAAGAGGAGGGGCACACCACACCACAGAGGCCATGTGGGGAAGCATAAGGGTTGGTCACAAGGCAGAGTCAGGGGAACCGAGGGCAAGAGCCTTTATTGTAGTTTCCAAGGTAAGGAACAGGGGAGGCAGCTACCACATTCGGGACTGGCCGGTTTGACTAATTCCTGTGGGCTCTGGGCTCAGGGCTCTCCCTGGACATCTGGTACTGGCCCTTGGTCATCAGGGCAGGGGTAAAATGGGAATAGCAAATATGAAGGAGGTGGTTGGGGTGTGGGCTAGGGATGGACTGGTTTGCGTATTGAAAGACGTGCTTGCAGGCAGGTCCTTTATATCTGTAAGAATCCACTACCCCTGGGAAGGATAGCCCCTCTGGGGTAAGCAAGGCCTCAAGATGTCAAAACATCATAAAATAAAAATAAATAAATGATGTGTTTACTACTTCCTGTGACTCTCAAGGTGCATTACAAGGAAACCGACTGCCTCAGTCTCCCAGGTCCTGGGGGCAAGTGCATACCCCAGACCTGGCCCCATCCTGCCCACACAGGCTCTGAGGCGCTCCTGGGGCCTAAGGTTTGCTGGGGAAGGCCCAAGTCTCCATATTTGTGACATGAAAATATCCTATTACATTGCCACTGGTGGGAATGGGTCTATGTTTTCTGTAATGGGATTCTGGTTAGAATGCCATTTATCAGACACTGGCCCAATCCTCAGGGTGAGGCTCTGAACCAGCAACCCAGGGATCCTTTGCCTCATGTTCCTCACCCAGGTAGAATAAAGGGGTGCTGACATGGGGAGATGATGCAAGAGTACACACATGTCAAATTGACCTTTATTATGTGGAGTTTCTTTTCTTCTTCTAATACTAATGTGTTGACTGTTCTTATCACAAAAGGATGTTAAATCTTATCAAATACTTTTTGTGTGTCATTTGAAATGCTGATGTGTTTTCCCCCCTCATTCTATTACTATAGTGTATAACATTGATTGATTTTCATCTGTTGAACAACCCTTGTGGTCCAGAAATAAATTCTACTTGGCCATGGTATATGAGGGGCAACCCCCAAAACCAGAAATTTATTTATAAAAAATTTGTGTATTTATTCATACATGTTTAAACTTCAGTCACTCTCAAAGTACTCTATTTGATGCAATACACCCATCAAGACTTTTTTCCACTACTCAAAACAGTTTATGAACTTGTCAATTTTGATATCTTTTAGCACTTCTGCCATTTTTTGTTTCCTCTCTTCCACACTGGCAAAATGTTTCCCTTTGAGGACTTTTTTCACCTGGAGAAACAAAATAAAAATTTTGGGGTAAGATTGGGTGAATTGGGAGGGCAGGGAACAGAGGTCATGCTGTTTTGGGTCAAAAATTGCTGAACACTCAGCATGGTGTGGGCAGGTGCACTCACAAATCACCCATCATGAAATGGGCAAACGTGTTGAGTCTTCCAAAAATATTCATTGAAGCCGAATGCAGCCTCTCACAGCAACGCCAGCTGACACACTGTTACAGATGGGTTTCTAGAACACTCATCTGGTGGGGGAAACCTGTTACTATAAGAAGTCCACCCTCCAGAAGGTAATTCTGAGGTTTTTTTGGGACCCCCTTGTGTGATCTTTTTAATATACTACTAAGCTCAATTTGACAATATTTTGTTGAGGATTTTTGCATCAATATTCATCAATATTTTCATGTCACAAAACTGCAGGGATATTACCTCACAGTTTTTTCTTGTTGTCTACTTGTCTGGTTTTGGTGTCAGGGTAGTGCTGGACTCAAGAGAATAAGCTTGGTGGTGTTCAATCCTCTTCCATTTTTTGGAAGTATCTGAGAAAAATATTCTCTAGTATTATTAATTCTCTTGTGAAGCCACCTGGGTTTCTTCCACTGGGAACATTTTAATTGCTTATTCAATCTTCTTACTCATTATTGGTCTGTTCAGATTTTCTCTTTCTTTTTGATTCAGTGTGGTAGGTTGAGTGTTTCTAGGAATTTATCCATTTCTTCTATGGTATCAATTGTTCATAACATTCTCTTATACTAATTTATATTTTTGTGGCATCAGTTGTCATGTTTTCTCTTTCATTATGATATAATTTATTTGAGTCTTCTCTTTTTTTTCTCAGTTTAACTAAGAGTTTGTCCATTTCATTGATCTTTTCAAAAACAACTCTTAGTTTTGCTGATTTTTCCATTTATTTTCTATTCTGTTTCATTTATCTCTGCTCTAATCTCTATTGTTTCCTTCCTTTTGGCCGCTTTGAGTTTAGTTCTTGTTTTTCAGGTTTCTTGAGGTGTCAAATTAGGTTGCCGATTTGAGATCTTTATTCCTTCTTCACATATGCATTTACAGCTATAAATATCCATCTCAGCACTGCTTTTGCAGCATTCCATAAATTTGGTATATTGTGTTTTCAATTTCATTTTTCTCAGGGTACTTTCTAGTTTCCTTTGTGACTTCTTTGACTTTTAAGTGTGTTGTCTTATTTTCACATAGCTATGGATTTTTCCAGTTTTCCTTGTTCTGTGGATTTAGTTTTATTCTAATTCGATTAACAAAGGTATTTTATATGATTTCAGCCTTCTTAAATTTGTTAATACTTGTTTTGTGTCCTAACATGTGGTCGTCCCTGAAAAATATGTCACATGCTCTTGAGAAGAATGTGTGTTTTGCTGTGTTCTGTATATGTCTGTTAGGTCTCTGTAGTTTTAATGTTGTTCAAGTCCTCTGTTTTCTTACTGTTATTCTGTCTGCATGTTCTATCCAGTCTTGAAAGTGGAGTACTGAAATCTCCTACTACTGTTTTGTTACTGTCTGTTTCTGCCTTCGATTCTGTCAAAGTTTGCTTCATATATTTAGGAACTCTAGGGGTTGGTGCATAAATATTTATATCTTGTTGGTGAATTAGTCACATTATCTTTATATAACATTCTTTGTATCTTGTAACAAAGCCACTTATTTAAAGTTGCTTATTTAAAGCCTATTTTGTCTGACATAATTATGGCCACTCCTATTATATTTTAGTTAGCATTTGCATGAAATATTTTTTTCCATCTTTTCACTTTTAGCCTATGTGTTTCCTTAAATCTAAAGTGAATTTTTCTGTGGCTAGTATATAGTTGGATGCTATTTTTTCATTCAGCCAATTCATGTCTTTTGATTGGGGACTTTAATCCATTTATAAGTAATCACTAGTAAGAAAGACTTACTATTGCTTTTTTGTCTCTCTCTTATTGCCTTCCTTTTGTTTCACTGAATTTTGTACTGATTTGCTTTGATTTTCTTCTCATTTCTTTTTGTGTATATTTCATAATTATATTCTTTGGGTTACCATTGCAATTATATAAAATATATTAAAATTGTATATTTTATTTTGAACTGAAAACTGAACTTCAATTACATATAAAAATTCTACTCCTTTACAGCTACCCCTCCCCCCACTCTTATTGATGTCACAACTGACATATTTATACATTGTATAACCATTAACAAATATTTATAGTTTTTATTATTTAAGTTCTGTGTACCAACATTGCAATAGTATGTTACATTGTCCATGCATTTACCTTTACCAAAGAAACTTATATTTTTGGTCAGTTTATGTTTCCGTCTACCATCTTCACAACTTGAATGATTCCCTTAAACATTTCTTGCATAGCATGTCTAGTTTATTTGGGAAGGTCATAATTTCTTCATTTTAGAACAGCTTCCCTGGATACAGCATTTTTGGTTGATGGATTTCTCTTTTAGCATATTAAATATATCATCTCATTCCTTTTTTATTATAATGGACCTCAGTGTGGGTTTTAATTTTAATTATATTTTATTGATTATGCTATTCCAGTTGTCCCATTTTTCCCCCTTCACCCCCTCCACCCAGTACTCTCCACACCCTCAAGGCAATACCCCCACCATTGTTCATATCCGTGGGTCACGTGTATAAGTTCTTTGGCTACCCCATTTCCTATACTGTGCTTTACATCCCCATGGTGATTCTGTGACTACCTATTTGCACTTCTTAATCCCCTCACCTCACCTCTTTACCCATTCCCCCGCAACCCCCTCCCATCTGTCAACCATCAAAATGCTCTCCAAATCCATGATTCTGTCTCTGTTCTTCTTTGCTTAGTTTGATTTTTAGATTCAATTGTTGGCAAATATGTATTTATTGCCATTTTATTGTACATAGTTTTGATCTTTTTCTTTTTCTTAAGCATGTCCCTTTAACATTTCATATAAAAATGCTTTGGTGATGATGAACTCCTTTAGTTTTTTGTTTTTGTTTTTGTTTTTTTTTTGGTCTGGGAAGCTCTTTATCTACTTTTTGATTCTAAATGGTAGCTTTGCTAGGTAGAGCAATCTTGGCTCTACATCCCTGCTTTTCATGACTTTGAATATTTTTTGCCAATCCCTTCCAGACTGCAAAGTTTCTTTTGAGAAATCAGCTGACACTCTTATGCATACTCCCCTGTAGGTAACTAACTGCTTTTCTCTTGCTGCTTTTGAGATATTCTCTTTATCTTTAACATTTGGCATTTTGATTTTGAGGTGTCTTGGAGTGTGCCTCTTTGTATCCATCTTGTTTGGGACTCTCTGTTCCTCCTGAACTTGTATGTCCATTTCTTTCACCATATTAGGGAAGTTTTCTTTCATTATTATTTCCAATAGAGCTCCAATTTCTTGCTCCTTCTCTTCTCCTTCTGGCACCCCTAGGATGCAAATATTGGACTGCTTAAAGTTATCCCAGAGGCTGCTTATACTATCCTCATCTTTTTTTTTTTTTGCTTCTTTTTTCTTCTTATTATTTTGACTAATTGTTTTCTGCTTCCTTATGTTCCAAATCATTGATTTGATTCTTGGCTTCATCCATTCTACCGTTGCTTCCCTGTAAATTGTTCTTTATTTCAATTAGTGTATCTTTCGTTTCTGACTGAATCTTTTTTATGCTGTTGAGGTGCTCACTAAGTTCCTTGAGCATTCTTATAACCAGTGTTTTGAACTCTACACCTGATAGATGGCTTATCTCCATTTTGTTTAACTCTTTTTTCTGGAGTTTTAATATGTTCTTTCAGTTGGGCCATCTTTCTTTGTCTCTTCATTTTGGCAGCCTCCCTGTGTTTTTTCTATGTATTAGGCAGAGCTGCTTTGATTCTGTGTCTTGGTAGTGTGGCCTAATGTAGTAGGTGTCTTGTAGGGCCCAGTGGCCCAGTCTCCTCTATCACCCAAGCTGAGTACGTGAGGTGCGCCCTTTGTGTGGGCTGAATACCTCCTCCTCTTGTAGTTGAGCCTTGATCGTTGTAGGCAGGTCAATGGGAAGGATTTACCAAAGCCATTCAGCTGCAAGGACTGGCTGTGACCACTGACCACCAATGTCCATCCTCATGGAGTGTCAGCTGTGCGGGGCAAGGAGGCGTTGCTCTGACGTGGTCTGTAGCTGCCCACTGGGTGTGCAGGCTCTGGGGTTTCCAGGGTGGTGCAGGACAAGGTCAGCCCCAACATGTGTTTCGCCCTGGGCCACCTGCCTGAGCCATAAAGCAACCTGAGATGACTACTTGTGCTGGGCTTGGAGATTCCCAGGTGAAACCAAGCTGTGAATATAGGCTGGTCGCTGGTAGTGATGGGTCTGGGACTTACTGAGGCTAGCTGTTTGAGAGGATTTAGGAAGTTGTGAAGCATGAGCTAAGACCAGTCGTTCATATAGAAAAGCAGCTTGGGTGGGTGCATAAGTTAGGTTTGACAGAGTCTCAGTGGATCTCCAGAGCTGAGCAAACAGAGTTAGCCAGGTTGATGGAGTCTCAGACATGGTATCAGCCTGCTGGCTCTGTGGGGGCAGGGTTCAGAAAAAGGACAAGGGCCTCTGTTTGCCTTGAGGCCAGCCACTTCAGTTCCTCCCTGTATGCCACTGGTGCCTTTCAAGCTGCTACGCCACTGCTAGAGTGCAGAGGTAGTGAGACTGAGTAGGTGAGTCTGTGTGTGAGTTCTTTAAGAGGAACTTGGGGCTCCTGCAGTTTCTTCCACTAACTCAATCCCTGCTGGTTTTTGCATCCAGAAGTTGTGGGAACTTATCTTCCTGGCAATGGAACCCTAGGCTGGGGGGCCTGGTGTGGGGCTGGGACTCCTCACTCCTGAGATATCCCTCCCAAATTTTTATCCATCACACATGGGTGTGGGACCAATCTGTTCCACATCTGCACCCCTCCTACCAGCCTGGGTAGGTGTGTTTTTTTTTTTACTTCAGTTGTTGTCAGACTTTCATTCAACTCAATTTCTGATGGTTCTGAGTGATGGTTGTTCTATATTTTAGTTGCAGTTTTCATGTGGTTGTGGGTGGAGGTAAGCCATGTCTGCCTACACCACCGTCTTGACTGGAAGGGTTTTTTTTTCCCTAGATTTATCCTGGTTGGGGTTTCTTGACCATCTCAAATTTGTATGTCTATTTTTTTACTCAGATTTGGGAAGTTTTCAGCCATTATTTTCTCAAATAAGCTCTCTTCTCCTCCTAGAACTCCATAATACTTATATTGGTCTTCTTATTAGTACCCCATAAATTCCTTAGGTTCTTTTTGTTTTTTTCTTTTTTTTTTTCCTCCCCTGACTTGATGATTTCAAATGGCCTATCTTCAAGTTTACTGACTCTTCTGGCTGATAAAATCTTTTATTAAACTCTTCTAATGAGGGTTGTTTTTTCTTTAGTTTATTTATTGTATTTTTCACCTCTATGACTTTTATTTGGATCGTTTTTTTATAGTTTCCATCTCTGTTGATATTCTTATTGTGTTCAAGGGTCATTTTTGTGATTTTGTTTAGTTGTTTATCTGTTTTCTTTTAGGTCGCTGAACATCTATATGTCAGTTTCTTTTCTTCTTTTTTGTCAAGCAGAGCAGAGATCTGTTTTTCTTTACAGTTGGCTTCTGGAGTTTTGTTTTGTTTCTTTGAGCCATTTTCCCCTTTTTTGTCATTTTTTGCCGTGATTTGCACATTTGGAAAACAATCACCTCTCCAATCTATGCGTGCTCTCTTTGTACAAGCCAAGACCACAAATCAACCTGACTGGAAATCCTAGGACCTCTCTTAAACCTTTTTTGATTTCTCAATCCCCTGACACCTGCCTATAGAACATCAGCTCTGATGTACTGCTTGCCTCTGTTTTCAGTGGCTTTCAAACCCTGGCATTGGTTCTGTCAGTACTCCAAGTTGTGTGAGACAGAAACCAGTCCCTCAAGTAGCCCCCCAAATAGGTCAGAACATTGGATACACAGTTAGTTCTTTTGTTCTCATCCTGAGGGAGAAGCCCCCATAAAGGGGGTTTCTTCCCACTTGTGCCATGCTATGCTGTGTGGGGAGAGACATGAAAGGGTGTGCCAAATACTGCTAGTTTCCTACTGCATTTGCGAGGATCTCTTCTTGGGTTTACAATGGCTTGAGACCTGTAGCTTCTCAACTGGTCTCTAAAGTTTTCACAGAGGTATTCTAATCCATATATTGTTGTCAACTTCATGTCTCTATGAGGGAAGGAGGACCTATGGCTTTCTAGTCTGCCATCTTGCTTGCATCACTACACAATATATTTGATGTGGCTGTTGCAGTTGCTCTCTCATCAAAGCCCCAGGAAGGTAGAGCTGTCACTGGACTGAAGAAGCTCTGGGGGATTGATGGGAACTGTTGTGCCTTCCCCAGAAACCTCCCTGGAAATTCCATCTGTGAGAAATGAGCCCCACGTTCCAACCCCAGCAGCCATCTCTGGCCCCATAGCACCCATAGTTATGTCTGATGCACAGTAGTGGGTTCTCATGAGATCTGCCTCTCCAAGGCTCATCTTCGCCAAGTGACCTGTGGCTTTTCTCTCCCCAGTGCTCTAAGCCCCAGGAGCTACTCCACATTGCCCAGGAACTCCTGCACACTGAGGAGACCTACGTGAGGCGGCTGCACCTGCTAGACCAGGTAACCCTCCCGGCTGGGGTGTGCCTTTGTCTACTTCCAGAGTTTCAGTGGGCAGTTTCACAGGCAAACTCCCTATCTCAGCATTGGTTAGGCCTTACATTTGGAATACAAATGACTATACTAAAACTCAGACAATTTTAAGTATCCTCCAGAAACTTGTACTTTTTTCTTTCAGAGCTGGGGCAAAGGTCTTGTCTGGTCCCCTTGGAGGCCTTTATTCCTGGCAATCACATTTTATGAGCATGTAAACGGCCTCTAGACATCTTTCGGCATAAAGAGTTGGGACTGTGGGTTGACTTTCTCTGTCCATGTGGCAACATAGGGTTTATGAGCACAGGAAGTAACTCTGAAGGAATCTTTGTAGCTCAGAAGCAGAGAAAGAAAATTGGGAACTTTCATTTCACATGAGAGGTGGATGGAGGAAAGATAGTCTATTCCCAGCTGGAGGGGACTATCCTTGCCTCACCCCCAATCCTTAGCCATAAGTAAGCTTGCTTTAAAACCATAAGGTTGTTTGAGCCATTTTGATGAAATGGGAGGATTGTTAAAGGCAGAGGAGGTGGCCACAGCCTGTCCTGGAAACCTGCATATTATATGTGCAGGAGAAACATGATCCCATCCATGGTGACCCACACTCACTGACCATTGTGTGCCCAGGTTTTCTACACCCAGCTGACAGAAGCAGGAATCCCTCTGGAAGTCACCACAGGCATCTTCTCTAACATCTCCTCCATCTATCGCTTCCATGGGCAGTTCCTCCTGCCTGAGCTGCAGACAAGGATCACAGAGGAATGGTGAGTGTAGCTCGCAGCACCTGGGAAATGGGGAGCCAGTGTCCCCCAGGGAGTTTGGCTTCAACAGAGTTGATGGTTGAGGGTCCTGGTGATTTTGTCACAGTCTTTTTTTTCTTTGCCAAGTGGCCTCTGTATCTGGAGTTTTATGATCTAGAGCCAGGCAGGCGTTTGGGCCTGTCTCATGGTACTCTGGGCTCTTCTGCAAGGTCCTGGGCCAATCTTGGCCCCACCAACTCCACTGCTACTTGGTGTCTCCCAGCCTTAGGTTCTTCATCTGCAAATCAAAGGGACTTTAATATCTGCTTAGGGCTTCATGGGATTTAAATGGGGCTAGACATCTGCAAACACCAAAGAGCCAGCAAACAGTACTAGTCAGTTCATTTTTCCTCCTAGGGTATATTCCACATTTGCTTTAAAAAATTAGATTTCTCCCCTCAGTAGTATACCCTGAGTCCTTCTGCTGTCCCTGGGGGCTGTCCTTCTGTTTCTCTGCCACGCCAGTTCATTCTTAGCTCAGCTGCAAGTCACAATAATAAAACATCGCAGGCATGGCCCCCACCTAGCCATTCTCCACCTTATGTGCTTTCCACTCTGTTCTGGGGACTGCTGCAGCTTTGCTTTGTGGTCTCCGCTGTCTCTCCTCTTTGCTGGCCTGGCCTGAGCCAGTGTACTGTTCTCCTGCAGCATCGGGAGCATCAGGAGCCTGGCCCCTCCAAGCTGCAGCCAGGCCAGGGAGACCCAGGCCAGGGCTGGATTGAGTGCATGTCCCCTCACCTGCAAGACTCAACCAGGCACTGGGTCAATTTGTAGCTCTTTAGGGGTGCAGGCTCCACCTATAGAACAGGTGTCCCCAAGGCCACAGGGTTAAAGCTCAGGGCTGGGCTGGCCTTCTGGCTTCCTTTTGGCTAAAAATGGGTTTTCTCCCTCAGGCTCTGGGGAGGCTGTTAGTGCCTAGACATCCTTGCAGTCCTGCTACAATACGGTGCAGGAGTTCAGTGCCTGCCTACTCCCTTAACAGGTGGGCGGGCCTTTGAGTGAAACCCCAAGTGTACATTTTCAGTGACGTTGCAGTGGCTGGCTTTGTGTGTGTGCCTTTTTTCTTCTTTTTGGTAATTTATTTAGGGTAAATACTCATCACAGTTCTAAGGTAAAAGAGTATTAGTATATTTTTATGCTTTTTGACACTTATTTCTAAATCCCTGTCCAAACCATTATCAGTATTGCAGAATGCTTCTCTCCCGTGATGGTGCCAACCATGGGTCATCCCACTGCTTCTAATCTTTTCTCATTTCAGGGAATAAAATGAAGTTTCTTTGCTTCTCCTTGATAACTGTGGCCCATCATGAGAATGGATCTCTATTACTAGCACCTGGTTTTGAGCAATGGTTTTGCACCTGCACTGCTGAAGTGCTTTATATGATCCTCTTTTGCCATCCAGTAATACACTATTTTCTACTCCATGTGATATAGGAAAGGAAACTAAGGCTCACACAAGGTGACCAGTTTGCCTACTGCAAGTCAGACCATCCTTTTATAGCCCCCTGGGGAAGTCCCTGTCCCACCCTGACCCCTCAACTGAGTTGTTTCTCTGATGATCTCACTCCCCCACAAAGGGACAGGAACCCTCGGTTCGGGGATATCCTGCAGAAGCTGGCCCCATTTCTCAAGATGTATGGCGAGTATGTCAAAAACTTTGATCGGGCCATGGAGCTGGTGAGTGCCTGGACCCAGCGCTCACCACTGTTCAGAGACATCATCCACAGCATCCAGGTAGGACCCTGCCATGTCCTCAGGGTCAGAGCACTAGGTTGGTGCTTTCACGTGGAGAAAATTGGTACCAGTGTGGGATGTGTCCAGATGCTCTACTGATGTTTTGATTCTTAAAATAACTTTCAGGGACAAATCATCATTCTTCTTTCACCAGTGGGGAAATCGTGGCTCAAAGAGGCTGTACGATTTATGCTGTCACAAACTACTGTAGATAGAACCTGGATCCAAATGCCAGTTCTTTCCCCAGTGCTTCTCAATGGCTGTAGCAGGCATTTAGGAAGATGTTACATTGATCTTTTCCTTTTTCTGCAAACAGCCTGTTCACATTTGACTGCTGTTATCTCCTGCTACATTGCCCTTTTTCTTATTGATTCACAAGGTTTTTATATGTTAAGAATGTTAGCTGAACAGTGTTAGCCAGGTTGATGGAGTCTCAGATATGTCACCTGCCTGCTGGCTCTGTGGCTCTGGTAGGGGAGGGTTCAGAAGGAAAAAAGAAAAAAGAAAAGAAAAGAAAAAAAAGAATGTTAGCTGCTATCTGTCATATGTGTTATGAAAATATTTTTCTCATTTTTTATTTTTTAATTTTACTTAGGATGTTTTATACAAAAAATTGGTTTTTAATTAGCCACATTTGCCAATTTTTAAATAAAGTAATGCTTTAAAAAATAAATTTATTTCTCACCCCCCAGGTTATAGAAATCATGTTTTCTTCTAATGTATGACTTCATTTAGAAAATTAAAAATTAAAAATGCTATCCCAGAATAGTTTCCAGGTAGATTGTGGTATGAGGTAAGAACCTAGTTTTATTTTTGTGAAATTAGCCACTTGTCCCAATGTCACTAGTACACACACACACATACACACACACACACGTTCCTCAATGTATCCTGGAAGATTAATGGGTACAGAGATCCTCTGTGCTGTGGGTTTAGAGAACAGGGTTAGGTTTGGGGTGTCCCCTCCATAACTTTCTGTATTTTCTCAGATCCTCTGTCATCAGGTCATCTGTGATTTCCTAGTGTGGAGTCATAGCCCCTCTGTGTCCCTCAGCATCCCTGTCCCTCACTAGAGAGGACAGCTCTGATACTGAATTCTTCCTTCTCCCTTCTGTCTGCATCCGCTGAATCCTCACCCCCTCACTTATGCCTGGACACTCCCAGCTCTCCTCACAAAACAGTTTCCTCCAGCCTCCCTGAGCTGTGCCTGTGGCTAACCCACAGCCCTTAGTGACTGGAGAGCAGAGGTTCATGCTGCCTCAGTCTTTAGGGGCTGGTCACCCAGTGGCAGGGCTAGTTGGGGTTGGCTCATGCAAGGCATCCTAAGGATGGAGGTTTAGACTGGTATGAGTGCCATGGTTCCACACTTCTGTCAGGGTCGACAGATGGAGAAAAAAACCCCATTTCCTGGAATATAAATTATAGCCCATCTCCTTGCCCAGAAAGTATGTACCTGTGTGGTTTTGTTAGAGGTCACTGACAGGTTGACTGCTGCCCTTGG
Organism: Mormoops blainvillei; assembly: GCA_004026545.1. Taxonomy (NCBI): domain Eukaryota; kingdom Metazoa; phylum Chordata; class Mammalia; order Chiroptera; family Mormoopidae; genus Mormoops; species Mormoops blainvillei. The sequence goes on along the minus strand of PVJD01002565.1, from coordinate 172,070 downwards.
AGAGGCATTGTGATTTTCACGGGGAACTGTGGGCCCACCCGCAGGGCCTTAGACGCCCAAACTCACTGTGGCCCCGACATCCTCCCCAGCCCAGATGCCTACATTTGGTATTTTTCTTTTCTTCTCCTACATCTCTTAATAATAATAATAATAATAATAATAATAATAATAATAAACAACTATAATTGAGGAAGTTGAGGTCTTTCTAATTTGCATTGGGTGATTGGTATCTGATTCGGTTATTTTGAGAATGAAAAGAAGACAAAATCAGGTTTCATTTGGTATACTTCCCCATTCACCAGCCAGCAACAACACTCTAGAACCCAGAAGGAAGGAGGGCATATTCTGGGGACCTGCTCCTCCTTGATGTAGCAGCCGCAAATCTCACATTCACACAGTGCCCCAACCTGATGAGATACCATGGTTCCAATTGTCCCACTTCTGGGAAATGCTTGTTTGATTCAGGGCATGTCTGCCAGACCTTTCCATGGTGAGGTTACTTTTTTCCCTATTAATAAGTTTCTTGTAGGGAGATGCTTTGAGATGGTATAATGCCCTGTTCCTCATCCTCCTAGTTACATCTTGGCTGAAAAGATTGTTTTCATGGTGGCTGCAGACTAGTGCTTTTCCAGCCCTGCTGTGTCCAAGGCATTCGGACCTCATTTCAGCTGGAAGCCATTTTGTTCTGGGCCCTGAGCGGGGCAAGGGTCACAGGTGGTAGGCTGTGTGGGTGGCCTATGTAACAACCCGGATGGTTGCAGAGACTCTCCAGGTGGACACAGCGAGGGCAAGAGGCAGGCAGGCCTATCAGCCAAGACACAGGTGCTTGGGCATTAGTCAGGGGAGGAAGAGAGAGCAGCACAGGCTGCGGCCCTGGTGGGTAAGCACAGAGGTGACAGGTGACAGTGTTCAGCCCATGCAGTCTGGGGTGCAGATGTCCAATTGGGTCTGGACAAGGTTCTGAAGGGCCAGAAGGAGGGCTATGTTCAAGAAAGAGGGTGGGAGTCTCGGAGCAGTGCTGGGCAGCGGGTACCAGATGGGTTTCAGCCTGCCACCCCACCCTACATTCACTGTCATGTTCATAGGAGAGGAACAGATGGCTCTAGAGTGGTATCTAGGCATGGTCCCTAGGGATTCCCTGTAGGGAGGGTTGGGGAAGCTCCTGACTTTCCAGTGTGGTGAAGAGGTTCAGTTCAGGCCCCTGGGTGAACGTGAGTGGGGAAGTCTCTCATGAGGGAAGGAGATGACCTTTGTCCAAGCATTTATTTTCTCCCTTGAGGATGTAATTAAAAGAGTCAGCAATGGGTCTACAGCAGCTCACCCAGTGCCCTTGTCCTTGCTCCATTGCTCAGCCTCTCCAAGCACAGTTCTCTCTGCCATAACATGTGGTCTGCAGTCGGCAAGTACAGGTGCTCTGGGCAGCCTCCTGGGGGCTGTGGTGGCTTGAAGTAAGAGTGAGGCCTGGGGTTCACATGTTTGCTCATGGGGGACCCGCACTCTCTGTCTTCCACAGAAGCAGGAGGTATGCGGGAACCTGACGCTGCAGCACCACATGCTAGAGCCTGTGCAGAGGGTCCCCCGCTATGAACTGCTCCTCAAGGACTATGTGAAGCAGCTCCCAGCCGATGCCCCAGACCGGAGGGATGCAGAGAGTGAGCAGAACTTCCACTAGGCCATCAGGCTCCTGGGAAGGGGAGCAGGGGCACCTGCCAAAAACCTATGTTGAGAGAGGGACAGAGGGACAGAGACAGGCAGCGAGAGAGAAACTGAAATGGAGAGTTACAGAAAAGTAGAGATAGAAACAGAGAGACAGAGACAGTGATAGAGACACAGAGAGAGACAGAGACAGAGACAGAGACAGAGACAGACAGAGAGGGAGAGAGCTCCAAGGGTCCCCTAAACACATTTTGGGAAATGACTGAGGGTTTCTGAGGCAGAGGAAGATGCCCCTGCTCCCTCTGCAGTGTGAGGTGCAGACACGGGTTCTGGGGGGTAGCTACTAAGTGTTGGCAATGCTTAGGCCTCAGGAGGGACCTCACTGGGTGGCAGGGGTCACTCCTGGACCAAGGATAATGACTGGCATACAGTACAGGGCAGGGACTACCCATGGAATGAGGTGCTAGCCCCCCAGGCCCCAGCAAATGAGTTATGTCCGTAGGGTCACGTCCTCCCCCCTCAACTACCCAGGACTCTTGAGCAGCCCCAACATCCTGGGAAATAGGAGGGCAGGGCAAAACCTAACTCTTAGCCTCACTGGATGTGTGTGGAGCCACCAGGCACCCTGTAGCCTAACTCCAAATCTTCCTCCTGCAGGGTCCTTGGAGCTCATCTCCACTGCCGCCAACCACTCCAACGCTGCCATTCGGAAAATGGTGAGTGGGGAGGTGATCCCTGGAGGATGTCTGAGGGACCCACAGTATAATGAAGGAAGAGTGTGGGGTAGGCCAGGCACCATCGGTGTGCACATAATGCACACCTGTTCCCAGGTAGGCTTATCGACATGCACACACTTTCACGCATACATACACTCACACTCACACATGTCCCAACGTGGGCTCCATCAGTGTGCATGCACACCCACCTGTCTTCAGTTGGGCTCCATCATCATGCACACACACACCTGTTCCCAAGTTGGCTCCCACAGGTGTGTATACCCACCCACCTGTCCCTAGGTAGGCTCTGTCAGCATGCGCATGCTACCACATGTCCCAACAGGACAGACAGGGGCTCTGTTGAGAAGTAGACAAGCCTGCCTTGGCGTACTAGCTCGATGAGTGTTGGTATGCTATTTGGCACTCTGTGCTCTAGTTTCCCCATGTGTAAAACACAGTTACTGACAGAACCTTTTCCATTGGGCTGTTGTGGGGAGTAAATCACTCTACATAAAATAGAACAGGACTGGGCACAATACTAGCTCTCAGTGTTCCCATCAATTTCCATTTATTCATTCATTCTAGCTGTTTCAGTCAGCTCAGTTGGCTATAACAAAATACCACAGACAGGGCAGCTTACACATTACACATGTATTCTAACATTTCTGGAGTCTAAGAATCCCAGATCAAGGTGCCAGAAGATTCAGTCCTGGCTTGGAGGCAGCTGCCTTCTCACTGTGTCTTGATGTGGCAGAGAAGCAACAAAACTTTCTGGGTCTCTTCTTATCGGGCTCTAATCCCATCATGGGGATTGCTCTCCTGACTGTGACCTTACCTAAACTTAGTCACCTCCAAAGGCCTTACCTCCAAATACAGCCCAAAGGTGGGGGAGATGTGTCTCCTCGTTGATCTAACACCTCCCTGTAACGGAGCTGTGGGTCAGGGGACCTCCCCGAGCCCGTGCCGACACCCCGTAACTTGGGTGGCTCTGTACCCTGTCTGACCTGCACACTGCCCAGCTCTCCAGGTCACCACAGTTTCCACCCAGCTCTTGCACCTGTCTCCTGATCCTGAGACCTAGTTACCTTCACACGGGCACTGCTTTTTTTTTTCTTTCCCAATTACAGTTTACATTCAATATTATTCTATAGGGCACTGTTGTTTCTTAGAGGAAAAAGAAAGTGAAATGTTTTTTAAAAATCACACATTTCTCAAAAGTGAAAATTGAGAAGTGGGCAGCTTTTTGGGGGACAGCTCTTGTTATGTGTTGTCTACTTCCAGGATCCTCATTATCTATCTATCCTCAGGTCTGGGTCTGGGGCCCGTGGACCAGATTGGCCTGAGGTCAGATCCACTGTAGAGCACCCATGGCAACTCTAAACAGGCCACATTTTATTCTGGGTCTTTTTAAAATCTAATTTCCTTCCTTTTTCCTACCCAAGACAAAATCTGATGAAGGAGGGAAAGCTGCTTTGCAGAACTCCTTGGTCATGAGCCCACGCAGAGCCTGGGGACGTGTCGGGGAGCTTCCATGGGCCAACATCTCTGAGGGGATGGACAAGGCCTGGGGCCTCCTATTCGGTTGGACTCCCGTTCCACTTGTAGTGCGCCTGCTGCGTGGTGGTTCGCTCCCCAAGTCCAGTGAGGCCTCCGCCCATTAGATGTGACAGGTGGGAGGTTCTGGTGGGAGGCCCCCGTGAAAACCCAGGGAGTGGCCCCGGGGAATTTTCAGTGTGAGCTCACTGGTGCCTCTTCATGTTTTCATCCATTCCCACTTACCCTCAGTCTCAGCCTCTAAAAACCTCCCCAAGCCTCCCCAAGCCACCAGTCTCCCTGGCCTCTGATCCACCCTTCTCCACATCAGAGATTTCTAAGGGGTACCTACATTGTCATTCTTTGTTCAGAGCCCTCCTGGACTACAACTGCCTCCCAAGTACAAACCAGCTCTCCTACATATCAGGTGAATGCCCAGCCCCCTGGTACATACCATGTGTGCGCTCAGCTTTCCCAACACGCCAGGTGCACACCAGCCCACCCAGTACTTACCAGGTGTACTACCAGCCACCCAGGACACACCTGGTACACTCCCAGCCTCCAAAGTAAATGCCAGACACCCAGTACACACCAGATGCACAGCCAGCCCCCCCAAGTAAACACTAGGTGCACACCCACCCTACCCAGTATACACCAAGTGTATGCCCAGGACCCCAGTACACACCAGGTGCTCTCCAAACCCTCCTGTACCCACAAAGCCCCCCAGCCCTGCCCTCCTGGACTGCTTCACTTTCAATGCCAGCTCCCCTCCTGTCTACCCACACCAACATGCACCATCTGTTTCCGTACCAAAAGCACAAGGGCCAGCCAAACCAGCCTGCCTCTGAAGTGTGCAGGCTGAGATTGGTCAGGTCCAAGGGCAGTAGCTGCTGCAGCACGGTGGGTCAATGCTCTATATCACTGGGTCAGGGTTCCTGCAGGCACAGCTCAGCCTCCGCTGTATTCACTCCTTTGCTCCCGGCTCAGGCCCCAGGTGGTAGCAGACACAAGTCAGGGCCCATGACCTCTTGACTCAGAGCTGGGGCCATAGCTGCGGAATATCTTCCATTGCACCCCTGGGGCACTGGTGGGTCATGTGACCTCCCAACCAGTTAGTTATGAAGGTAGAGGGAGATAAACTGCGGATTGGCAAAGGTCTGATCTCATGGTGGGCCTGGTGGAGAAGGAAACAAGGCAAGGCTACCAGAGGAGGGACTGTTTGGGGTAAAAGGTGCAGCTTTCTGACATGTCTCCCTGAAGGCTTCCTTTGAAGGCCCATAGAAGGAACTGGTATGCAGTGCAGAGGCTGAGAGGGCCAGTCCTTGTTCTCTAGCTGAAACGGCTCCAGCAAATCACCTGACTTCTCTGTGCCCCAGTTTCCTTGTCTGTAAATTGGAGATAATAATGGCACCCACCTAAGAGGGTCAGTGCTAGAATTAAATGAGCTAATACCTATATTGTCTATGGAACACTGCCTGGCACATAGCAGCCATGTTAGCTGTTGTCATCATTTATTGTTCTGTGCACTGTGAACTTCGAGTCATCCTTCAGTGCTCAACTTGAGTGTCAGTTACCCCATGCTTTCCCTCCTACCCTGTCAGTAGTCTCATTGTCCCATCTTGGTTCTGGACCATGCTTGCGTGGTGGGGCTCCACTCACCTCCGGTCCCCAGCGGCCCTGCAGGCCTCCAGCCCCTGTGGCCACACAGCTGCCTGAGCCCCGTGTCCCTTGCAGGAGAAAATGCATAAGCTCTTGGAAGTGTACGAGCAACTGGGTGGGGAGGAGGACATTGTCAACCCTGCCAATGAGCTGATCAAGGAGGGCCACATCCAGAAGCTGTCGGCCAAGAATGGCACAGCCCAGGACCGCCACCTATTCCTGGTGAGCCCCACTCCCTCACCCCCATCGGGCCACATTCAGCCCTGCCTAACTCCACCCCTGCCCAGCCCCAGAGCCACCACACACCTCCTCCCTGGGATACCTTCTCTGTGGGGTCACCTGGCAGCCTACCTGCCCCTTACCTTGCCTTCCCTGTCAAAGTTCAACAGCATGATCCTTTATTGTGTGCCCAAACTGTGGCTCATGGGCCAGAAGTTCAGTGTCCGGGAGAAGATGGACATTTCAGACCTTCAGGTGGGTGAGCTCTTCCCTCCCTCCCCACTTCCCTGGGAAGGCACACAGCAGGGATGGGGATGCAGGCTCTGGCCCCTGCTATACGCCTGGCCACTGGCCCACTTCTCTGAGCCCCTGCTCCACAGTGTGACCCAGGCGTGGCCGGACTGCCTCTGAGGGTGCCTTGGCCTGGCATCCTGGGCTGGGTGGGCAGGATCCCCTGTCCCTCTACTTTGCCCATCTACCTTGGCACTGTAGGCCTCATGCTCACAGGGTGAAGGATGGCACTAGGACCTTGGCTGCCCCTGCCCCCTGTGAGGTCAGCACTAAGGACCCCATTTACAGACCTAAAGGTGATGCTTGGGGTGAGTGCCTGATCCCCATCCATGCTTCCCCCTCTCCTTCACAACCTCGGTGCCCAAACAGGTTCCTACAGGTGCCTGAGCCTGATGTCCAGACAACCTGTTGTCCTTGCTGTCCCAATTTCCTGCGCCTGTCAGGGTGTGTGGGGGCTCTAGGAGCTGGAATCGGCCCCCTCTCCTCTGGAGAAAGGCTGTGAATTAATAGGTGCTCAAAAATATACTGGCTAAATGAAACTATTTAAATAGTTCTAAAAAGTAAAGTTTTGCCTTAACGATACAAAAAAAAATCCCTTCTTACCTTGAAATTCTCTGAATCCAAATTTAAGAAATACCATTAAAAGTAATGACTAACTAGGGAAAAACTGTGTTTTGTCCCATAGCTAAGAGAATACTTTCCTAGTGTTTCTTTGTTTAAAGAAAAAAAATCAGTGTGTGTAATTAACTGGGTGTGTTAAAGCAGAGGCCCTCAGCCTTGGGCTGTTTGGAAAAGTTCTGCTGTGAGGCCCCACTGAAGATTCTGAGCAGGCCAGGCCCATATCCCTCACACAGATGCTGGTTCTGATGGCCACCCGCCTAAGGGCCACATCAAACCACGGAGCTCAGGTATTCCTCCAGAGCAGTGGAGATCATCCCAGCCCTTCTCCCAGGAGTTTCATCCCTCTGTCAGGTGTAATGCCTGTGAGTTCTGTGGGGGGGAAATGCCCAGCTTGTCCACGGGCTGGCTGCTGACTTCCCAGGAATCCCAGGGGACAGGCAGGTTTGGCAGATGAGAGGTCCTCGGAGCCCTTCACAGGGTGGTCCACCCTCCTTCACAGACTTGCTCATGAAACAGCTGTCCCCCAACCATGACCTAGAGCCAGGCACCTTCCCTGTAGATGCACTGAAATACCTCTGCCCCATCCTCAGAAAAGACCTCCGTGTCTGAGAGCAGGAGGCCACAGCTCAGGACCTGTTAAGTGACTGGCTGTTTTGCTTTGTCCTTTGTCATGTCCCTTCAGGTGCAGGATGTCAGCAAGCCACACTCAGGCCATACATTCGTCATAACAGGAAGGAAAAGGTCCCTGGAGCTGCAGACACGGTAGGCTCGACCGTGTTGGTGTCTGTTGCTGTGTGAATTGAATATCTTTGACCTAGAATTTTAGCAAGTGTTTTCTTTTTCTAAGCCGGATAACCTTGCTATGTGTTTTTATTTATTCATTGTATTCACTTATTTGTGGTTTAAAATGTAACAGAATAAGGGGAAGTCAATGAAAGTTGAGGCTTTGCTTGCCTATTTCTCCCCACAGTGTACATTCTTAACCATTCCTCAAATATCCTTCCAAAATTTCGGTGCTCATACATACGTATCTATTTGTAAAATCACAGATGGCTATTTACTGTATAACCTGCTCTGCCTCTAGCTTTTTTCACTTAATTTATCAGAAATCATCTTAATCTGAGCACCATTTCCTAAAGTAGTGTAATTCTTCATTATGATCATTGATCAGTTCCCACTGACACACACCTAGGCTCCTCTGGGGTCTCGCTGTTGCATTTACGCATCAGGTTTTGTGCATATGTGCATTCTATCTGTCAGATGGACCCCTGAAATAGAATTGTGTATAGGGTAGCAGGTCTGTTTAAGTTTTCGCAGCTATTGCCAAAATACCCTGTAAGGCAGTGCCAGGCTTGTGCCCTGACTAGTGGGAGATCCCTCCTCTAGATTCTGCCAAGGACCTTTGTTATACCCCTTGTGGCCCAGGGGGACATCCACAAAAGAGAACTCTGCAATACCACACCTGCCTGCACCTAGACATACTTGTCTCTATTTGGCCACACTTGACCCCATTTGACCCCATGTGACTATCTCTAACTCCACCTGGTCACATCTGACCCCACTTGGCCATATCTGACCTCATCTGGCCATACCTGATCCCACATGGCTAAACCTGACTCCACCTGGATATACCTGGGCGGATATACCAGGCTCCACTTGACCATGCCTGGTCATACCTGACCCTACCTGGACACGCATGAGTCACCTGGGTAAACCTGAATACATCAGATCCTACCTGGCCACACTGACTTCACCTGTCTACATCTGACTCCACCTGGTCACACCAGGCCACAACTGACCCCACCTGGGCACACATGACACTTTCTGGACACACTTGACCCCACCTGGCTGTCTCTGATTCCATCTGGCTACAGTGTTCTGGAGCCCTTCAGGACCAGCCTTCTAAGCCTTGAACTGCACTTCAACACAGTGAGTAGTTCAGGCATGTGCTGTAGAGCTAAAAGGAGTCGGGTGTTTTATAGTCAGTATCCAAGACTGAATTAATAACATACCATTTCTGTTTTTCATAGGACGGAAGAGGAGAAGAAAGAATGGATTCAGGTGAAGCTCCTAAAGTTTTTAACTAATAAAACCACCAAATTCTTGAGTAGTATAGCCATTTCCTGTTGGAACAAGGGATTGAATAGCCCCTTGATCTCCAGACATTGCCCTACCTATTTGTCTGCCTTGAAATGATGGAGTGACCAAGCTTATATGCACCTTTAGGTGCTACAAGCCTTTCAAGCCATTTGCTTGTTTGGCCCTCCAGTAAATAAATAAATGTAAAGGGCCTAGAGGTGGGCAAGCAAGGAGGTGCCCTCACCCTGGGGCTGGATCTCTGCTGTCTTGTCCAGAGGGAGCCCATGTTTTCCTCTCTCCATGGCCAGCAGGTCGAGCAGGAAGAACAGTGTGACTTACCAGATAGAGCCTGTACTTCCAGGGACAGGCTGGGCAGGGAGGAGGGAAGTGTCCTGGGACAGCCAGAGCAAACTCGCTCAGGACTGGCCATGGTAGGGATGCAGGGTACAGACAAGCCTGTGAGGGCAAAGGTCAGCAGGGCTGCGATAGAGCCACAGGGAGCCCACGGAGGCCATGGTCAGCTGAAACACTGTTAGAGACTGTGGCTTCCAAAATGCATAGAACAGATATCTGGGTGAGAAGAAAAAAGAAATTCAGAGATCAGGTGGAAATGCTCATGGAGGAAATAGAAACATGGCCTCAAATCCACATGGAACACCCCCAGAAAGCATCAATCCATGGCCTGGAGCATCATAAGAGGGAGCCCAGCCACCTGTGGTGTGGCACTGGGACCTGTGAGATAAGGTGTGGGGACCTGCTTGGCCATTGGCCTTGTCCCTGGGTCTTACATATTTCTTCATCTTAGAGGGGGCTTTTGCCAGTGTGTAAGGTCAGGGGGAACGGTGGTGATTGTGGGACTCCGTCCTCAGGGACAGAGGCACCATGTTGGTTCTCCCTTAGGTGCACACACACTGAGAGCCTTTGTTCTGTGTGGTCTGATTTCAGGTCATTGAGGCCACCATTGAGAAGCACAAACATAACAGCCAGACTTTCAAGGCCTTCAGCTGCTCCTTCATCCAGGATGAGGACTCTTCCCTCCCTCCAGACCCACCTGTGAGCACCAGATCCCTGGAGGTTGTGGGAGGACTCTCCTGCCTACCTTATGAATCTCACCTGCATGGGCTGTGGCTGCAGGGAGCCAGTGCCCACCACAGCTGCCCAGGCCTGTTGTACAAGGGCTGGTGTTGGGGAGGGCAGCTGTCCTCTCATGCCCTTATCCTTATGCCTGGGACCAGGGGGCTGGCAGACAGGTGACATATGCTCATTGCCCACTGTCAACTGAGTACCCACATGGGAACCACTGGGTTTGGGGGAGTCAGGCTGCAGCCATCCCTTGGCCCTTGGGGGCCTCCTGGGGCCTCAGTCACTTTCTCTGTCTGGGCTTCAGAGTGAGGCTACCTCATTCTGCGCTCCCCATCACACGTGTCTCTGAAGCTGGCAGATGCCCAGTCCAGCCTGGTCAGGAAGCTCGAGATGCAGATGCCTGGCCTGGCTGGGCTTTTCTACGGTCAAACTGGGTCATCAGCCTGCAGGCCACCTCATTATCTATTTAATATTTGCATCAAATCTACTTGCTTTTTTCTGCTTTCTGGGCTATTTTGAAAGAAAACTGTATTACTCCTGGGCAGGGAATGAACTGTCCCCTGCCTTGAACAGGGGTGACCAGGTAACAATCCCCCCCATGCCTGCCATTAAAGTTAGCACAGAGGCCAAGCCAGGCAGTAGAGGGCAGGTGCAGAACTCCCCACAGGACACCTGAGGGCAGAGCTAGATCTGGGGCTGCCTCCCTGTGGGGCTGTGGTAATCAGATCGAGGGCCAGGGTCATCCCAACACTGCATTGGACTTTAACATGTGGCCATGGAACCTCCACTCATGCCAGTTGTCTCTGTCCCTTTCAGATGGTGAGTGCCAGCTCTGAGGAGCCTGTGATGGAGGCCGACAGTAGAGGGAGTGCTGCAGGGGTGAGTGACCAACCAGCAGAAGCAGGAGGTGGAAGATTGGGTCAGACTAGGGTAGCCTGGAGGGTGAGATCAGACCAGGGTGACCTGTGTGTCACAGGTCCCCACAGGGATGACCCTGGGTTCTGTTGGTGGAAGGCTAGGGGAAACCCAGGGGGACCTGAATGGCCATGTCCTCGGAGAGGTAGAAGTCTCAGCTGAGTTCTGGAGACCTGAGCTCTTCACCTCGTGTGAAATATGCCAAATAGATGTGAATCAAGGCAGTGCCCAGGCTTAAAAGGCCCTGGGGACTGGGGATTCAGGCGGGCAGGGGCCCCTTCAGGAGGGCCTGCAGGGGTACTATCAGGGAGGGCTTCTTGGAGGTAGTATCTGACCAGTCAGTTGGGCCCTGGAGGATGGAGGGAGGCTTTCAATGGTGGCCCAGGAGGATGGATCCAGGGAGGCATCTCTGCCTAAGTGAGACCCCTATCCCAAGCATCTCACCTTCTTGTGGCCTGGGCACTGTAGTGTGGGCAGGGAAAGAATGGCCAGGCTCTTTTCTGGAACAGCTAGGAATGTCATGGAAAGCAGCTCACACATCCAAGCATCAAGCATGTCACTGCCCTGAGCAAACAATAGGAGGGACCTCCGTACCTTACAAGTAGGCATGTGAGGCACCCTCTGATCTGCTTCTCTGCCTTTGGCAAGGCAGGCATCTCTAACCACCTCCATGATAACCTTTGCACAAAGCACTGCCTCCCACACCAGGGCAGCCCAGCTGGGGAGCTGAGCTTGACTCCATGCAGGGCCCTCTACCACCTAGCCATCATGTCGCCCTGTTGTTTGTTGGGCGCACTTCCAAGGGTGAGTCCACAGGCAGCTGAGCCCGTGGACCCATGGTCAGGGAAGCCAGGCTGGAGAGGACCCGATCCCAAGGCAGGGAGAGAGGGGCAGAAGGTGGGGCTGGTAGGCAGGGCAGGTGAGGCCTCCTCAGATATTCAAAGGGACCTGAAGGCCATGTTTTAAATGTTTGCTTTTGTTTGTTTGTTTGTTTTTTTGAGATTTTATAGAGAGAGGGGAAGGGGAGGAGAAACATCAATCCCTTACATCAATCTCTCATGTCCCCACCCCCAACGAGGGACCTAACATGCAACCCAGGCCTGTGCCCCTACCTGGATTCAAAGCAGCAACCTTTAGGTTCACAGGCAGGCACTCAGTCCACTGAGCCACATGAGCCAGGGCATGTTTTAAATGTTCTAAACTGTAGAGTAGGGCCTCGACAAGTGTCCCCCTGCCTACACCACCCCTCAGCTGCACCTTTCCCTGGGCAGGGACCTGAGAAGCCATTCAGGTACCTGCTGGTCACGCTGGCACCCCTCCAATTTGTCACCCAACTCCTTTGATTGGTGAGAAGTTTGGGGGTCTGCCCAGGCCAGGCTTTGATCAGCACAGCTGCTGGGTGGTAATGGCCATGCTTGTCCAGGTGGATGCACAGGCCTCCCTGCTTTCTCCTGCCCTGGGGCTCAGGCTTCTCTAGGGATCTGAAGCATCCCGAACTTGCTGGATGCTCAAGGTCACAATTCAGGCTCAGGTCTTCTTGTCCCTGACCCTTTACCCACCCCAAGTCTGGGCTGGGCCCCAATAAAAACAAACAGCAACAGACAGCCCTGCTTGGGCACTGGTTCATGTGTCCTGGCCAGGTTTTCTCATTGGTGTCTCCTGTGAGCAGAGATTTTGGTGGACCCAGGGGCAACTGTATATGTTGACCTCTGACCTTGCAGGACAAGGCTCAGACGTGCTCAGTGGATGTTTGTGGAAGGTACCCAAAAGTGGGTTTTAATTCTGACTCTAAAGTGAGTGATTTTTGCTACAATATGTCAAATATAAGCTTTTTCTTAGCATATTTGGAGAGGAAAAGTGAACCCATTCATGGAGTACCTGTGTGATTTCCTGGTGTTCTCAGACACACAGTCCCCATAAGCCCTTCTTTCCTAAGAGAGGCTAAACCCTACTCATGAAGTTCTGCAAGGTGGTCTTCCCAGAGCCTTCCCACTCTGCTAAGAGTTGTGTTACTCTTTGCACAAGCATAGAAACATCACAATGCAATACCCCTCCACCCTTCCCCTCTAGGTCCAGACCCACCATGGTGACACAGGGACCTCTCCCTGGAGCTGAGTGAGCTCCTACCACAAGCTCCTCAAATAACCTGGGTGTGCACAAAGCTGGCACTGCCCTGTACCCCTTGCCTACCCTCCAGGGCATCTGGATGGAATTTTCTGCAGGGGCAGATGGCTGAGCCTGAGACCAAAGCCTTTGTCTGCACCTGGGACCAGGGGATAACTGTGTGACTCCGTCCTCAGTGCTGGTTTTCAAGGCTGCTCTTTGGGATCTGATTCTTACTGAATGTGACTCCTACCTCCCTGCTGTGTAACCACATTTTCTGAAGAGAAAATGCTGAATGAAAGGGCTCCATCCTGGCATACTCAGGATACTCTGGGGGAACTCACTAGGCTGTGACCATAGAACCTAGTGCTGCACCTCCCTGAGAAGATCTGGCACAGGCCTCTCCCTATCTCGACATCCAAGCAGAAAATATGAACAGCTCCCTTTGGCCAACCTGTTGGATACCCTTGCTCAAAAAAGAAAGTAGGGTTGACCAGGAAGACCTGTGCCTGAGACGTTAGTGGGCTCCCTGCCCTTCAGCCCCTTAGTCACCAGCCATCTGCTAATACTACCAGAACTCAGTGTCAAAGCTGTCTTCAGGAATTGCCTCAGGGGTCTGTGACAGTGGACCACAGTGCTCAGCACCAAGGAAGCTGGCACCCAGTCGGGACCCTCTCTGAGATACTGGTTTAAGTCAGCTGCTACAGTGATTGGTAGGAAGACTTGCCTGGCAAGGGATACTGCGTGGAACACTCCTCCAAACCCTCCTGTCAAGCCACCCTGCTCTGGAAACTGCTCTGTCCTTTTGGCCAGGATGGTATCCCTGCTGGTCATCAGGGGCCACACTCCTGGCTGCACACCTCAGCCCCACAACTGCTTCTCCTCCATCACGTGTGGGCTGACCCTACACTTCACCCCTTGGGGACACCCTGTTGGCTCCCATGGCCTCCCTGTGTTCTCAGAAGCCCATGTGGGCCTGAGGCTGCGGTTCTGCCTTTGGGCTGAGGTGCATATCTGGGCTCACAGGCAAGATAGTAGGTCTAGCCACCCTATTGCCAACCACTCCCTCCTCCCGGCCCTCCATGTTCCCACCTGGAAAACAGGGACAGTGGATTTGCCCTGGATATCAGTGGAGGACAGGGTCTGCCTAGCCACTACAGACCCTTGGATGGCCTTTTTTCTCCTCTCTTTTCCTTTCCTGGGCCCTGCGCCTCTCTCCTCTCCTCTCTCCTCACATCTGGCTCCCAGAAATCCTGAGAGGTGGTCTCCAGGGAAGGAGGCTTGAGTAGGGTGAGGGGCTTCATTGCGGCTGGTGGCCAAGGCCAGAGGTGGTCTGAGAGAGAACACATGGCTTATGGAGGCTGTGATGCCTACTCTCCCCTTGGCAGGTTCTCTGTGGGATAAATTGAGAGGAGCCCCAGGGCTGTCTTACACCCAGTGTCCACGGGGGTAGGGGGTCATGACACAAAGGAGAAGCTGGTGCCTTGGGCAGAGCAAGCGTCTTCCTCACCCTCAGAGGAGCCAAACTGCAACCGGGCTCCCCTTTCCAGACCGGTGCAGGCCTCACAGGGGTGAGGCCCATGAGGTTGGGGTGAGGGAGGAGGGAGCTTGTGAGTGGAGCCCAAACAGCTGGGAAGTCCAGGTCAGAATTTGCACCAAGATGTCAGTATTAGTCAGCCTGAGCTTCTGTGACAAAATACCACAGATCAGGTGACCTAGACCACAGATATTTATTCTCTTTCATATCTGGAGGCCGGAAATTTGCTCCTTGGCCCCAGGGAAGCACTCCAACTCATGTGCCCAGTGAAGAGTGTGTCTTAAGCTCCAGGGACCCATGAAGGACAGAGTGTGGTAGCAAGGGCCACATGGCCAGATGTTCCAGGCGAATACCCCAGTCCCTGACTCTGGGCCCCTGGGCAGATCAGCCATCTCTCTCTGCATGGGCTCCAGTGGCTATCTTTTCAGACACAGTAGGTTAAGTCACTGGCCTCCATGTAGGGCCAGTTGTTCCAAGTATATAGTTCAGGATCCACTTAGAGTCTCACTCCGTGTGACCAGAGGGTAGCCTCTGGGGAAAGGGCTAGGCAGATGGTGGCCCACAGAAACCCCGCTTCACTCCCTGGTCCACATCTGTCTTTTTTGCCCTGTGTGTGTATTGCCCAGGTGTCACACACCCACCCTCCATGTGCTGAGAAGCTGACTGCCGCCCTTTGACCCCACAGCTCGAGCCCAGGAAAGGGTCCTCTAAGAGCAGGCGTGACAAGGAGAAACAGGTCTGCAGGAGCTGTGGCGAGACCTTCAACTCCATTACCAAGCGGAGGCACCACTGTAAATCATGTGGTGTGGTGAGTCTAGGCAGGCCGGCCTTGGGCAATCTCATTCTTGGTGCCTCGTCCCAGTCTTCTTTCTGTGCATGCAGACAACTGGGCCTGGACCCTCCAGCCTCAGGGTCTCTGCCCTCCAGCAAGACTCCTAGCACCCATCATCTGCAGAGAAGCCCTTCCCCTTTGCCCACTGTGTTCCATCTATCCTGGTCTTGTGGCCCTTCTAGCCTCTTCCAGAATAGTCATTTGTCCCGGGGAGGTAGGGTCACAGGTGTCCTCTGTCTGGCAGGTCATTTGTGGGAAGTGCTCCGAGTTCAAGGCAGAGAATAGCAGGCAGAGCCGAGTTTGCCGAGAGTGTTTCCTGACACGGCCAGTGGCCCCTGCAAGCCCCAGCCCAGAGGCACCCGTCGAACCCAAGCAGTCCTTGGAGGTGAGTATCCTGGAGCCTCCCAGACCTGAGCTCCCCATCCTGGTAGCCTTGGCAGACTGTGCTCCTAGATCTGCTAGCTTCCCAAGGACCAAGATTGATTGGCTCTGTGGGGCCCACATGTCGCTGGAGCAACCATTAGTGGAATTCCTAATATCATACCTATGTGTGCTGGGCATCTCAGGGTCTGGTCACAGCCAAGCGCTTGGGAACTCCTTGCACACAGGAGATGGCGTATTAGTCACCTCAGGTTGCGTGACAAGTACTACAAGCAGAAATTTATTGTCTCACGGTCCTGGAGGCTGGAAGTCTAAGGCCAAGGTGAGGACATGGTTGGTTTTTCCTGAGGCCTCTCCATGATTTGCAGATGGCCATCTCCTCCCTGTGTCCTCACACAGTTGTCCCTCTGTGTGTGCCTGTGCCTAATCTCCTCTCCTTATGAGGACATCAGTCCTATTGGATTATGACCCACCCTAGTGACCTTATTTTGACTTACCTCCTTAAAGGCCTCGTTTCTAAATATAGTCACACAGAGGGTTAGGGCTGGAGCACATGGATTTGAGGGCACACACTTCAGCTCATAGCAGATGGAAACAAGTGTCATCTTCACTCATGGTCAGTGTGATTGAAGGCCTTGGTGGGGGAGATGCTGCCTGTGCCCCACAGAAGCCATTGAGGGCAAGGAGCAGGGAGGGCACGAGCTTCCTCCTCACCTGCTGCCCTCCTGAGGATGGCCACTGCCCTTGTGGTCCTCCTTCAAAAGCACAGTCCCTATTTTATGGAGTGGCAGGAAAGATGGAAAAGAGAAAATGAGGCTTTCCAAAAAAATGCATTTTTCAATTCTCCGTATGTAACACAGTCCATGGTTGTAAAGCCAGATTCGTGTTGGGGTCTCCTGGGAAGCTGTTTATAAGCTTGGCTTCCCTCCCCAGATGTTGCAAGGTCCAAGTGGGTGGAGCCCCACCTGAGTGTCTATCACAGAGCTCAAATGTATAAGTATATCAGAACCAAATATAGAATGATATAAACAGAGGAGTCCCTCTCATGGCCCTGTACTTTCAGCACTGAGTGTCTGGAAGACCCAGGTCTGAGCAGGGACCAGCTCTGCCAGATGCGTCTGAGGTGCTTCCAAATGACGCAGGAGTTGTGTTCATGATTGCTCTAAACACGTCAGAGAGAGGGAGGAGCATGCGTGGTGTATCGTGTGTATGTGTGAGTGTGTGTATGTGTGAATGTGTATGGATGTGCATATGCATGTATGTGAGTATGAATGTGCATGTGTGAATGTGTATGTGTATTGTAAGTGTATGACTCTGTGTGTGCATGTGTGTATATGTGAGTGTGTGAGGTGTGCATGTGCACACACATATGTGAATGTGCACGCACATGTGTGCACGTGTGTGTGTGTGTGTGTGTGTGTGAATGTGTATGTGTATATGTGTGAGTGGGTATGTGTGTGAGTGTGTTTGTGTGTGCATGTCTTTATATGTGAGTATGTGTATTTGACTGTGTGTGTGTTGCCAACCAATGATCAGTGGTGTCAATTTGATGCCAACAGGAGCCTCCAATATGGGGTGCAGTGAAGAAGAAACTTTTTCAGTGCAGAACAGCTCAATTGTGATACAACACAGCTGTGAATGCAGCATGGTTGTCCACCAGGCTCCTGGCTAGATAGCTTTGCTCTGCTCCGTACCACTCTACGCTGGCCTGTGCTGGTCTGTTCCACTCTGATCCTATGAGACAATGTCAGTGTTTCAACTCAGCCAGGTGTTTTAGACCCAGATGGAAAGGGAAAATGCATTCATACAGTCCCCAAACCACAGAGGAGCTGGCTTATATATAGAGAGACCCTGGTCCCTGACTGGTCTGTCCCCATGTAAATGAGGACTCCAAATCTTTGCAGTTTGATTGGTCCAAAAGGTACTGCCCTGATTGATAAGAATAGAGTTGCTCTGGTTAGTTGCAGCTGTGCAGGCCTGATTGGGTGGGGAAAACCTCAGTCCTATTGGTTGAAAAAGGATTCTAGGAACTCCTTTTATATAAGGGCTGGCTCAGAGGGCAGGAACACAGTGCAGGCAGGCAGTTCAGTGCAGGCTTTTGTGAGAGAGGCCCCTGTATAGAAATGGCTGCTAAGCCTTTCTTTTTCTTTCTTTTTTTTTTTTTTGAGTCCAGTTAGCCACCAGGATCCCTTCTTAGTAGGTGTCTCCTTTCTCAGAGTCCACAGCGAGTACGTGAATGTGTGTGTGCATGTGTGTGAACAGCTGACTCAGACGCTTTCCTGGTGAGGTGCGCTCTGACTCTTGCTGTTTTATTTCTTCTTGTTTTATCTTATACCTGTCCTAATCCCACTGGTGGCTTCATTTCCTAGGGGCTGCAGCCTAATCCAAGTGTACTTGTGGTGACCCTAGGAAGGGTCAGCTGACTCATGTTCTAGTTCAGTTTGCCTTCCCTTCCCGTTTCAGTCCCTGGAGGTGACCTTGGTACCCTCCATAAAAGTAATGTCAACAGGAAGACTGCACTTGACCTAATCTCTGTGTCCCCAGAAGCCAGCCTCTGTGGATCCCCAGTCCAGCCTGCTCTGTGGCCCTCTGTGGGTATCGGATGGTGGCATGGCCTAGAATAAGGTTTGGACCACCATTCCCACATTGGACCTCATGGAACTGGTGCTGTGCTGAAAGTCTGTCTGCTTCTGCAATCCAGAGCCTCAGGCCCATATGCCCGGAGGGGCCCGGACCATGCTGCCTGGGACCAAGCTCTTGCGGTGCATCATGTAACCTCGGGGCCTCAGTTTCCTGGCTGTCCAGAATCACTCTTTTGCTGCTCACTTGTGGGTGGCATTATTTGGAGACACCAGGACCCCAGAGGCCGGGGTGCTGACTCTCTTCTCCTTTGCTGCAGGACAGTGGGCCACCATACACCATCCCCCTCTCTGGTTGCTCAGTGAGTGCACCGAACCTGGCAAAGAGGCTGGACGCCGGGCACGTTTGACAGCTGCAGCAGGCCCAACAGTCCTTGTGCCTGAGTATCCCATCTGCCAAGCTGCAGCAGTGGTGGCTGGAGATCCTGAGTGCGATCAGCGTGGAGACCCAGCCCAGTCTAGCCCAGGAACCCTGAAGCCCCAGGCTGCAGCAGCTCCATGAGCTGAGTCTTGGCCATATCTCTAGTTCTGCAGCCACCACAGTGGGGCCTGTGCTTACCTGGGAGGTGGCCATGGAGGCCATGTGCAAAGGTGAAGTGTGCCCCAACTGCCACAGGACACTTGGCCCTGGAGGGTCTCTCTGCTTCAACAGGAGGAAACTGAGGCACAGAGAAGGGTGGTCACCTGTCCTGGGACACCTAACACATCTCTATCTTGGAGAAGAACCCAGCCTCCACTCTCAGGCTCAGCAGTGTGGCTTGGAGCGAATGCGGGACAACTGTCAAGTAAACCCTGTTAGGGGAGAGGGGAGGGCTCTGGAAGGCAGAAGGAATGTCACCGATGGTGCCCAGGAACATATGGTGGATATCTGCAGTTGTACCATCTCTCCAGGGCACTGTTTGCCTGTCTACACCATCTGTACCATGTGAGCTGAGCTATGACCAGTCCCGACTCTACCTCCTCTTCTGCCCACTACTGGCTATCGGGCACCCCACTGCCCCCACATTGCCTTGCAACCACCACTCCATGTGGAGCCACTCACAGGACAGGGCGAGTGGTGGGCCTGGGCCAACCAAGAGGGGCAACTTCATTGAGAAACTCGATGGGAGGTCCATCCCAGTGTCACATGGGCGCCCGAAAGCAATGCCTGGAGGGTAGTGGGCAGTGCTTAACTCTGTAAATAAATGCTGGCAGCTAGCAGGTGAGCACAACCTCAGTTTAGGGTCTCCCCAGGTGGGCCTTCTGGTGGTTGGGTGGGGTATGAGGATGACAGAAATGTACAGTGACCCAGGCCTGTGTGGATGCAATGAGTGGAAATGGAGACAGAGTCCCACATCCTCAGCAGGTGTTGACGTAGGCCCCTGCAACAGGCAGCCAGAGGCCATCAGCCAAGGCAATGTAGGGACCCCCCTCCACACCAACTGTCTCCACATAGGCAGGACCTGTGTGGCTGGAGCTTCCAGCTTTTCAAGAGATGAAACAAATTCAGATGTTCTTATGAAATATCCTGAGAGATATTAGCAAATATTGAACAATCTGAAATCTTGGGGTGGAGCAGCTCAAAGCAAGGATAAGGAATGCCCTCAGGTATATGCTCAGCCCAAGGGCCTGAGCCCCCAGACAGCCAGGATCGGAGCACATTTTGGCCACAAGCTGTCCCCACTTTTTCTGGAAGTGGAAGTTGAGGCTCAGAGAGGCAGAGGAGGGCTTCAGCCACTCAGAGGTCTGTGCTGCACACTTTTGGGGGCTGACCTTCCTAGGGTCTGTCCCAGGGATCTCTGGTTGAAGGCATCTGCTCTGTTCTGCTCCCACTGGACAGGAAGGGCTGTGAGAGCAGGCTTCCCATCCCGGGGACTCCACATACTGCCCACCCCATCGGGTCTCGCTAATTCTGCACCTGCAGGAGTCAGAGACTTAAGGCAATGTGGTCTTCTGTGCTCCCAGAGGCTGCTGCCTGCCCAGCTTGTAAGCCAGGCGCCCCTGGTTACAGATCCAGGGGCTGTGGTTGGAGTATGGTGTGCATCTGAGCAGAAGGATTTCCACAGTGGCAAGAGTAGAGATAAAAGAAAGGAGAAAATGAAGCAGTAAGTGAGTGGGGGCTCTTTGGCAGAAGTTCCTACATGGCGGTCAGAGCCCAGGCTCCTGTCATGGGTTTCAGAGGGGCTATTGACTGTTCTGCCAGGGGAAAACACATCCTCACTAGGCCCAGAGTGGGTACTGGTCATGGCCCCCATAGTCCTGGGAAGAGGAAGGAGCCAGCGTCCACATGGGCCTGCTGCAGCCAGGCACCCGACCCAGCCACCCACTAAAAAGAATTATGATCCAGAGCCCTGGCTGGTGTGGCTCAGTGGATTTAGCGCCGGCCTGCAAATCAGCTTCGCCAGTTCGATTCCCAGTCAGAGCACAAGCCTGGGTTGCGGGCCAGGTCCCCAGTAGGGGGTGTAAGAGAGGAAACCACACATTGATGTTTCTCTCCCTCCCTTTCTCCCTCCCTTCTCCTCTGTCTAAAAATAAATAAATAAATAATCTAAAAAAAAAAAAAAGAATTATGACCCAGAGAGCACCTTAGCAGCAGTGGTAATGAGGCCCTTCGAGGGAAACACACTTACCAGAGATCACAGTAACTTAGGGACCCAGCAGGAGTCACTTGTCCACTCTTCATCTATTTGTTCATGCGGCAGGCAGCTCCCATGTACACTGCGGGGGCCAACCCCTTGGATTTCTGTGACTGGAGGGTTGGGCGATGCCCTGTAGCCTCTGGCCTGCCACACTTCCAGCCCATTTTCTCCTGCCTCCCTCCCCATGGGCTCCATCCAGTGGGCCTTCAGAACACACTAACTCCTTGCCACCTTGGGACCCTTGCACGTGCTGTTCTTTGACTCTTCCTTCAGGTCTTTGCAAGACTGCTCGGTGCAATCTCCACAGAGAGCCCTTGTCTGGGTCTCTGTATTTTGTGTTTGGGTGTTTACTCTCTTGTTTAACATCTCCTCATCTAGAACAGAAGCTCTGAGGGCAGGATGCAGCACCTACATCCTGCAGGATGCAGTGCCTGGGATATAGAAGGTGCTCAATTAATATCTGCCAGCAGCCTTGTGTGGTCCCTGAGCACTTTGGGTCTGCAATCCTCATTTTACAGATGGGGAAATTAAGGTTCAGAGAGAGGCGGTGGCTGCCTGGGGTTGTAAAGGCCCAGTGCTCTCTTGACTCCCCAAGGTCCCCAGGTCTCAGGGACCCAGAGCCAGTTCCTCCTTAGATGTCTGGTCCCATTTCAGAGATCAGCACAGCGAGACCCAGAGGAGCTGCCACTCCCTAGAACACTAGCAGAGGGGCATTTGGATGCAGGTGGGTTTGACTTGCAGCTGCACCCACCCACTACCCTCTCAGGGGGCAGCAGGTCACCTTTGCACAATGAAGTGGCCAGACCAGCCCCCTAAAGTCCCAACTGACCCCCAACGCCAGAACCCAGGCCTTGGGGAAGCTCAAACCCTCACCACTGTTTAAGGATCCTCTCCACTTCCTGGGTCTGATGAGGCCTGGGAATCCAAGTTCCTCTGAGAAACCTGTCCTGGTGCTGAGCATCCAGGGAGGAAGGAAGGCTTGCCTTGTCCCAGAACTTCTTGGAATGTGTTTGCAGACATGATTCCACTGGGCAGTCTCTCTGGTGGTGGGGGCAGTTGCCAACTGTGAGTCCTGAGGTGCTCCAGGTGGTCCCAAGGGATCCCACGTGACCCCTCAGGGTTCTAGGTGTTCTCCAGGAGCCCCAGTTGGACCTGAAGAGGCTCTAGATGATCCCAAGGGATTTCAGATAGCTCTTGAGGGATATCAGGTAGTCCCCAGTTGTTCCAAGTGGTCCCGAGGGCTCCAGATAGTCCTGAGAAAGCCTGTCGCTCCCTTTCCACACTCTCCCCTACCAACACCACTTTCCCATTTACAAGGGGGAAACACGAAGGATGGGAGTGAGGGATGGTCCAGGAGGTGGATGGGAACAAGGCAGGAATGGGGAACAGCCCCACCAGCCCCACCTCACATTCTGCGTATGTCCTCCTTGCTGCCCACACTCATCTCTAACCAGATTGATCTCTGATGTCAGCACCCTGCTCATAGGTGCAAGCTCTGATGGAGACCCCTTGACCTGGGAAGGCATTGTCCCTTGGCACATTTGCGCCACCTCGTGACTTTCTGTTTTTTTTCTCTTGAAGTCCAGGTGTGTTCAGGCCCCTGCCAGCTGGGTCTCGGTGGCACCCCTGTGGGAGTACCCCAGGAGTCCCTGAAAGAGTGACGCATCCATGCTTTTCCCTTAGCCCTGTCCCATACTCTGAATGCCCACACCCCACCCCATTCATCCCCACCCCTCCCCATTCCCACCCCATGCTGACCCCAAGCTGACCAGCAAGGCGGAAGGCATGAAGCAATGCCTAGGAAATTTCTTGCAGAGAACAGGAGCTGGCGGCTGGAGTGAGTTACCTGGCCCCAGCGATCCTGAAAAAAAGATGATCCTCACCTCAGCCTCCTGTGTCACAGGCTATTGGCCAGCTTTCCAACTCATTGCACCAAGGTTGGACCAGACTGTCTATGTGATGCAAGACAGCCCCCAGCCACAGTGGGTAGGTCCAGCCAGCACTTCTGTGCTCAAGAGGCCATCCTGGAACCAGATGGAAGGGCCCCCTGTGGACCCAAACCAGGACAGGGAAGCAGAGCCAGGAAGAAAACCACCTCTGACTTCACCTGACACAGGTGTGTGAGAATAAAGCCTGTTTGGAGTCAGATTTCATATTCACTGCAGCCCTGACCCACCCCCAAGACACCATTTGCAGGGACCAGCCTGCACCCTCCATAGTGTTCCTGCCTTGGTGCTCTCTCTCCACCTGAATCCAGGCTGGCAGCATCTCTGAGAGGGACAACACGCTAACCTGTGCTGTCAGGGTCAGGCTCACCTGGGAACCCAATCTTCGGGGCTCCGGCTCTGCCCCTGTAAATGCACACACACTTCCCATGCACCTGTCCCAGACACAGAGCTCCACTTTCCGGTGCTTTATTGAAGTTCAGAGAGTGAATGACGCCCCCACCAATAACATCTTCCCCCAAAAGGGAATAAGAAAACTAATGACAACTGAGCAGTCCATCCACTTCCAGGAAAAATATAATGAGCTCATTTCCAAGGGTCCTACCTCCCAGAGGCAAGGAGTGGCCATTGATTGTGTGTAGCCCTAAGCCCAGAGTCCTACAGCGTTTTCCCCTCTGTCTTCCCATAAACCTCAGAGGAGGTGGCCGTCGCGTGACTTACTGAGGGGTAGACTGTAGGGGACTCTGTCTTAGGTGATCCCTAGAAACAGAGAATGGGGAAGGTTTAGGTGGGTCCCCAGTAGTTCAAAATGTGGGGCTTGCGTTTTAGGTGGGAACCCAGCGGCTCAGAGCAAGGAGTTATGCCTAAGGTGGGACCCCAGTAGCTGAGAATGGGGGGCTTGTATCAGGCCGGCCTACAGTATCCAAGAAGGAGGCCTGCGTCTTACGTGCTGCCGATGAAGACAGGGTCCAGGCTCTTAGGGGTAGTGAACAAAGAATTGAACGGACCGCGCAAAGATAAGCAAAGCAAGTGAGAGAAAATTTCTGGCATCATAACTGATAAATCCCCTGAGAGACAGGAGAAAGCCTAAAACCAGGAACATCCATCAGAGCCAATATTGACCATCAAAATATCCAGGGAAATAAGCGGAAAACCTAAGAGTCAGGGTCCGCTTAATTAGGGAGAGACCAACTTCTGAAATGGCCCCATACCTCCTGCAGCTGAAGTGGTCAGGTAAAAAGCTAAGAAAAACACAAGTCAGTGAAAGAGGAATGCCATGATCCACTGTACTAACAGTTTAAACATAGCAAACCAAGGTGAATAACCACTTGACAGGAAGCACATCATTATACTATGTTAGGAATCATTTCAAAAGTTCCAAGTCAGTTCTTTCTTTGCTCCTAGTAGCTAATCTGTTCCTTACTTCCAGCTCTTGGCCTAATCATCAGGAGATAAGAGAAAAAGGAAAAAGGGATAGGGACTCTAATCATACAGAAAGTGTCAAGAATTGCATTTTACCAATTCAGACAGGGGGAGGCTAAGAATGGTAAAGGAAATTGAGAAGCCAAAGAACTGATATGTACAACCATAAATATGAACTAAGAGGGGTGGGGATGATGGGGTGGGGCGCAGAGTGGAGGGGATAAAGGGAAGAAAAAATTGGACAACTGTAATAGCATAATCAATAAAATATACAAAAAAGAATTACGTGTAGAAATGAAAGTTACACTGAAATATTTAATTACAAAGTAAACACACATCTTACAAATTCCAAAGTCAAAATCACCCTGACTCACAAAATCCTCATTTCTTCCAGGAACCAGAGAGTTAGTAGCTTCAGCCTTGGTTCTCTTGCCTTCATCATCCCAAGATAGGGGAGTGGGCCATTATTGACCAGGGAAGGGATTTCTTCTATTGAACAGCTACGGGCTTTATCGGGCTTTTATTTAAGCTTCTACACATAAGATTTCCTACAGTCCTCCTAGATTGCCCACTCTGGGAGGAAACTACAATGCTAAATATTATCAGGTGTCACAAGGCAATTCTCAGAAATCAGGATGCTGACCTATGATAGCTGCAGTCTCTCAGGATTTCCTATTCTATCTCCTACTTCATTAGGTGGGTCCCCAGAGCTCAGAATGGATTGCCCATATTTAGGCACATCTCTAGAAATTCAGAGTAGAGGTGGTGTTTTGGGTGTTTCCCTAGTAGCCCAGAGCATGGGGTTTGTGTCTGAACTGGTCCCCAGAAGCTAAGAGCAGGGGTTCTTGTCTTAAGTAGGTATTCAGTAACTCAGAGATGGGGCGGGGGGCATGCCTTAGGTGGGTCTAGTAGTTCTGAGTAGAGGGTAGCATCTTAGGTGAGTCTCCAGTAGCTCAGAGTAGGGGTTTGTGTTTCAGGTGGATTCCCACTATTTCAGAGAGGGGGGTTATGTCTTAGGTTGGTTCCCAGCCTCAGAGAGGGAGTCCTGTGTCTAGGTGGATCTTTTGTAGATTAGTGCAGGGGGTCTGTTCTTAAGTGGCTCTTCAGTAGCTCAAAGTGGGGAGGAGGCTGTGTTCAGGTATGGTTTTCCCAGTAGCAGCTCCTGCTACAGATATTGAGAGAAAGGAATTTGCTTTGGAGTTGACCCAGGAGAAATAGTAGGGAGGTGGAAAGTGAGGCAAAGAAGCCAAAGAACTGATCTTATAAGGAGCTCTTATAAGAATCATCCTGGGTTGAATGGTGTCACCCTAACATTCATGTCTACCTGGAACCTCAGAATGTTATTTGGAAATAAGGTCCTTGCAGATGCAGTTAGTTAAACTGTGGCTAGTGTGGGTCCCAAGACCAGTGACTGGTATCTTTATAAGAGGAGAGGGCCATAGGGAAAGCCAACTGATGCTGGAGGCTGAGACTGGCACGGTCAGTTATGAGCCAAGGAACACCAAAGATCACTGAGAGTGGCCAGCAGCTGGAAGAGGCATGAAAGCATCTTCCTCTGGGTTTCAGAGGGAGTGCAACCTTGCCTACACCTTGATTTTGGACTCCTGGCCTCCAGAGTAATGAGAGGATGACTTCCTATTATTTTAAGCTGTTAAATTTGTACAGCAGCCCTAGCAAGGTAATGCAGATTTTATACTAGGAAGAGGGATGCTACTGTGACAAATACCTAAAAAATGTGGAAATGGTCCTGGAGTTGGGTAATGTGTAGGCACTGGAAGAGGTGCATGATTGAAAATGCCTAGATTTTCTTGAAAAGACTGTTGATAGACATAGGAATGTTAAAGGTGACTGTGATAAGAGTGCAGAAAGAACTGAGGAGAACATAGAGGAAATTTCTATTGTCTTAGATAATACATATATCACATGAAAGTACTTTTGGTGAGGCTCCAGCTAAAAATGAGGAACGGGTTATTAGAAAATGGAGGAAGACCATCTTTGTTGTAAAGTGGCAGAAATGTGACTGAATTATGTTCTAGTATTGAGCAGAAAGTAGGAATTTTAAGGGATGAGCATTTTTCAGCTGAGGAAACTTCCAGCCAAGCATGGGTAGTGTGGCCTGGGTTCTCCTTGCTGCATGTAGCGAAAACTGAGAGGAGAGAAATAAATTGGGGAAGGAACTATTAAGCAAAAAGGAACAAGCACTTGATGATTTGGGAAATCCTTAGCCTGTCCAGGTTGTTAAAATTAGAAAAGCCACTGTTCAGAAAGTGTGGTCTGAAGAGAACACCAAAGGTGTTGTGGGAGAGCCTATTATTGAGGAGATTAGGTATGTGACTCATGGGTCCGCTCTACCACCTCAGTGGAATGAAGGAATAGAGGTGAGGATACCCAGAAAAGGTCTGTGGAGCCCTTCGTTTGATGGTGTGGACCTCTAAGAATTACACAGACCAACAAGGTGTTTTGTTTTTTTTTAAATCCTCATCCAAGGATCTGTTTATTGATTCCAGAGAAAGAAATTGAGATAGATAGGTAGATGATAGATAGATAGACAGATAGACAGATAGATAGATAGATAGATAGATAGACAGATAGATAGATAGAAAGAAAGAAAGATTGGCTGCCCCCTGTATGAGTCCCCGGCAGGGACTGAACCTGCAAGCCAGGCATGCATCCCAGTTGGGAATCAATCCCATGACCTTTTGGTGTATGGAATGATGCCCAAGCCACCAAGTCACACTGGCCAGGACAAGACCAACAAGGTTTTTGAGAGCGTTACACCAGTGGAAACCCTGCCAGCCTGGATTGAGAGACAGAGAGATAGATGAAGTAAAGGAAGAATAACTTGAAGGGAAGAGCCATGAACACAGAGGCAGAGACCATAGAAGGCGGGACTGCAGCTGCTGTCAAGGCCTGAAAGAGCAGGGCACCACCATGCACCCAGGTGACAGAGCATCAAACCACAAAGGATTCTTCTTAGGCTTGAAATCTAATGAAATCTGCACTGCTGTGTTTCAGACTTGCTTCAGACCAGCAATTCCTTCCTTTTCTCCATTTTGGAATGAGTTAAGACTTTGGGAGTTGTTTAGATGGGGGTGGGGATGTATTTTAAACATGGGACCAAAGTGATTTTTGATGGGGACAGAGGGAAGATTGTGGTGGGTTGAATAGTGTTCTGCCAAAATTCATGTCCACCTGGAATATCAGAATGTGACATTACTTGGAAGTAAAGTCTTTGCAGGTATAATTAGTTGAGGTCATACAGCACTAGGGTAGTCCCTAAATCTAGTGACTGGCGTCCTTATAAGAAGAAGGAGAGGACACACAATGGAGGCAGGCATTGCAGTGGGCAGCTGGAAGCCAAGGAGCCCTGAGGATTTGTCTGCTGTTTTAAGCTCCTTGGTTTGTGGTACTTTGTTGCAGTGACCCCAGGACACTGATACACAAAGAGTGTTGTCAAACAATTTAGGTCTGGAGGCAACTGGAGCTTGGCTGCAGGGAAGACTGGGTGCTCTCACTTCCAGCAGAGCCCTAGGAGCGCACTGTAGTTGACAGCGCTAGGTTTTTGACCTGTCACAGTAAAGTGAAGCACACCCTTGGAAAAGTACCTGGTGTATCCATGCGATGTCAGGGAGGACTGAAGGAAGGTTTAAGGAAGCAGGGGTGGGATGCTGTTAGGGAGTGGGGCTCATTCTATGCTTGAATATCAATACATTTTATTAGAAAGTGAGGGGAATGAAGGTAGGCAGAAGCTGTAGTTGGTAACAAAGCAGCAGCCACTCACATTTCCAGGATGAGGACAGTTGGTATATTATTACTGTATTTTACTGTGAATAATGCACACCTACATTTCTGGCCCAAACTTTCAGGAAAAAAAAATCTTTCATTTTAATTCAATTATTTATTTATTTATGTATTATAAAAGGTATTATTTTGCATATGGATATCGTTATTGCTTTCTAGAGTTATACTTTTAATGTATAAGCACAAATAAAAGAATTAAAAACATTTATATGGGTACAGAATCAGTACTACCTGCGTATAATGCACATCCTTATTTTTCCCTCAACAATTTGGGGTAAAAAGTGCTCATTATACACAGCAAAATACGGTATTTGCCCAGTGACTGTGTTTTCTATACCTAGACAAGATGCTGAAGTGGTGTTGTTTCTCCATCTCAGAGTAACCTTGTCTGATGTTTATATTCTGTTATTGTTCCCCTTTAATGGAAGAACCTGAGGGCCCACAGTGCAGAATCATCTACCTGAAGGAGAGGGATCTAGGGCAATCACACAACACAGGATCTTAGTTCTCTAATTTGGAGCAGGCCCCTGGGGAGCAGAAGCCCTGAAGACACCCAAGAAGAGGTTGGGACAAGCTGGTCCAGTGCTCAGGCTCCATGGTGGCCCTCAAATTTACTGACAATCCTTCCATTGAAAGGTGAGGCCTCTGTCTCCATTCCTTGAACCTGAGCTCCATGGCTGCTTACTGAACAGATTGCAGCAGAAATGACATTCAGGCCACAACCTGGAGGAATGGGCAGCTTCCACTTCCTGTCTTAGGGAACACTTGCTCTCAGAAGCCAGCCACCATGTTGTAAGAAAGCTCAAACAACCCCTTGGAGAGGCATTTATGCACTGGGATGAGCCTTCTCCAGTGGAGCTCCTCCTGGACCACAGAGTCATGAGCAGAAATGCCTGTCACTATTCTAAGCAGTGCTGTGGCTATGCAGCAACACCAAGGGCCTCTGCCTGACCACATGTGTGGTGAGAGGAGCACATGGTTCCCGGTATGAGGCTGGGAGAATTGCTTCTCCTGCTCTGGGACTCTGAACTGTAAGGGCCTCCCTCAGAACTCTGAAGCTGCCAGCAGCCATCTCCCCTGGGTGGGTGTTAGGTTTCTGTCCCTTACAGTTGACTAAGGCAGCCACTCAGCAGATAGGACTGAGCCTCAGTTTCTCATCTGTAAAATGAGGATAACAGAGAACTCATGATTACTGGAAGAGTGTAGTTGTCAGTGCAGGGACTGAGGGTTCCAGGGCAGTTATGCAGCCAGAGACTCAGAGCAGCCCCTTCCCAATTCACTGTCCTGCAGACTTGCCCCTCCCGTAAGAGTACATTGTCCCTCCTACTAGTGCTGAACACACTGGGAGGCACTCACATTTCATCCTTCTTCCACCCTGGTTGGGGCCAGCGTGCTCATTTTGTGGGTGTGGAAACTGAGAGGCACTGAAAACTAGATCGTCAGGCCCCAGAGCCCAGGCTTTGGGGAGAATGTCAGGAATGAGCTGTGTTTCTAGGAGCAGATCCTTCCCCTGGGCCTCAGTCTCCCCATCTGTGAAATGGGAGCCCTCCAAACACCTGTCCCAAGCCAAGTATCTGATCTGTCCATTTGGATGTCCTTGGTCAGATTTCCAGGACTTGTGAGAGGCCACCCCCTAAGGCTCCAGGAATACCTTTCCGCAATGTGTGAGACGGGCCCCATGGCTTGGCCTCTGATGTGCTCCCTGAGCAAAGAGCTTTGAGCCTCCATGGGTATGGCTTGGGGGATGTGGAAAGACACTGGGGCCCAGAGAGGAGCAGGACTTAACTAAGCCTGTCCAGCCGGGCAAGAAGAATTTCTAAACCTCCTGAACCTAAGAGGCTAGTGAGGGCCCAGTGGGCATGGGGTCTGTGCTGGGCATTGGGGAAGCCAGCAGGGAGCATTGCGGGCAGGGAGTATGGAGAAGCAGGCTCTCATACTTCTCGTGTGACTTGGTCACCCACTGTGCTGGCTAGGTAGCTACAGGATATCAAAGAAGCTTAACTGACTCGTGAGCACTAAGCCTATGGGTTGCCCTTGACCGGCCTGTGCACTTCGTGCTGCTGGCTTACCTGGATGCAGCTGGGGCTGCGGAAAAGCACCCCTGCCCTCAATGGGGGTTGCCCGAGTCCTATCATTATGAGTGAGCCCTCGGTCCACAGTAATGTGTCATAATCCTAGTAAGTGTGTGACTTTGGACAGGACAGTTGCTACTCTCTGAGCCTCAGTTTCCCAATCTGTAAATGACAGGTCAGTCCATGTCTTTTCTTACACGTGGCATTCAGAACCACACCTTGAAAATCTTTATTAGTCTCCTGTTTTCAGTTTAGATAATAGATTCATGCTCACTGTAGAAAGTACAGACAACGAAAAGCCAAGAGGCAGGAAAACATAACCCACAGCCTGGCTGCCCAGAAGTGGTGGAGGGAGAGTCCTGGGGAGCAGCCAGCCAAGCTTTGTCCCTCCAGGTAAACTGTGTTCCAGCTTCTGAGTAGGCCTGGCACACAAGATCTACTCTGTGAATCTGTCACTTCTTTTTGCCCTCTGGGGAAACACGTGGCCCCATGTGTCTTGCTGCATGTCTCAAAGTCGTCACTACGCACCTGTGGGAAGCAGCTCCATGTCACCCAGGGTGACTCGACTGTCTCCCTCTTTAAAGCCAAGGCAAGCCTCACTTGCACAGGCCCTTGGCCAGGAAGGACCACACCATGGTCAGAGCTGGGCCCTGGCGGGGAGTGGGCTCTGGGCAGCGACTACCTGCATAAGAGTAGCAGCTCTTCTTTGTGGAATGGCTAGAAGACCTATTGCGTAGAGGGTGCCGAACAGCCTGGCAGAAAACATTTTTGGGAAAATTCTTTTTTTCCCCAAATACCTAGCTCATTGTAGTTACAAACTCAGATTACTTTTATGTTAAAAAATGCTTTTAACTTTACAAGGTTAAAAGAAAAAGAGTTAAAGCCCCTAAGGACACCCTGTTTGCAAAGGAAATTTTTGTGGACTTGGTCCATTATGAGAGGTTCTAAGAAAAAACATCTCATTTTTCTATTGAATGGAAGTAAAAATGAAGACTATTAAGGAAAATGAGAGGCATTTACAGTACTACAGTTATTTCTGATTTGAGAGGAACATACCAATATCCACCTCCCCAACCAGGGGCGTGGATACTGTGTCAGGCGAATGGGGACATTGAGTAAGGCTCCCTGGGGCAGGCAATGCCTCAGCTAAACCCAGCAGGGAGAAGAGACCACCAGAGCAGACCCTAACCATCCCCTCGAACTCTCTGGCAGCATATGGAAGCCCATTTTACAGAGCAGAACACTGAAGCCCAGGGCTTTCAGACTCCTCCCCCTGCACCAGCCTCCCTAGTTCCTTACCCCATACTGTGTGCTTCCGAGAGCAAACCTAGATGGAAGAGCTAGTAATGGGGTAGGAGCTGAAGCCCCAAATGCAGAGAGGCCAAGACTATAGTCAGTTCCTCAGGCATCTCTGCTGCGTTCTCCTTACCTCCCTGCCAGCTGTCCACATGGTGTCTCCACCAAGGAAGCCATGTGTTCTCTCCAATTCGTGGACATGGCACAAGCATTAAAGTCACAGAATAGCTCTGTTGGGGCATCAGGTAGGGCTCCCTGGAGGAGGTGGCCAAGGCCTTAGGGCAAGGAGGCGCCAGCCTGGCACAGCTCAGGCATTGCTCCCAGTCTGGGCCAAGGCGCAGAGAGCCTGGGTAGCTGGGAGAGCCAGGAGTAGGTGGCTGGGTGCCCAAGTCCAAATGCTGACAGGTCCTGCGTGGCCCGGCTACTCCACCTTTGATCATGTCATGGCCTCCCTCACCTCAGGAGGGTGGCAGAAACTTCTCTGTCCTTCATATGAGAACACCAAGGCCCAGGCACAGGGAGGCCTCTCAGAGCCGCAGTCCCTGACATGGATGGGGAGAGTGGCAGTAGGGTGAGGGATGGCCCAGGTGGCCTGTTGTCTGTGATGGGCCAAGTGCCTTCCCCTCCTTGGCCTCATTTTCTCCCCCTGTGCATAGTGAGCCTTGCTGGCACTCTCCAGAAGCGTGCTATTCCAAGAGGCTCCGGAAAGGGTGGACGAGACAGCCAGGTTCTTATCGGCTGAGGTTCCACCTCCAGAACCAACCCCAGTGCCTCTTGCTGCTTCTGAAAATGGCTTTTGCGGCAAGCGCGTGTTCTGAGGTGTGACAAAGCGTGACAAAGCATATGGTTTCCTGTAGCTTGTGAAAGAAGTCTTAGGTCACCCCCAGCTCCCTAACGGTACAAATGGATACTGGTACCACATGCTTGGACATCCAGAACATGTTACCAAGCCACAGATGGCTTAGAAAACATGCTACCCCCATCCTTGACACTGTTATGGGCTGAACCGTGTCCCTCCCCCCAAGTTAAGTGCTTAAATCTTAATGCCCAGTACCTCAGAACATGTTCTCTTATGGAGACAGGTACAATCAGGTTAAAGTGAGGTTATCAGGGTGGCCCTAACCTAACAGAACTATGCGCAAGAGGCAAAAGAGCCATGTGAAGGCTGCAGTGATATTGCCACAAGTCAGGGAGCTCCTGGAAGATGGAGGGAGCCCTGGAACAGGCCCTTCCTGGCATGTTTGGAGTCAGCGCAGACTTGCTGACACCTTGATCTCAGAGTTCTGGGCTCCAGAAACCCAAAAGAATAAATTTCTGTAGCCCTCAGGCACCCAGCCCATGGTACCTTGTTACAGCAGCCCCAGGAAGCATACCCACCCTAAATGGCCAGGCTCGAATTCAGCATTTGGGGCTCCTAGAGGCCTGGGCTGAATTTGGCAGTGTGGGCAGTCTGCAGGCAGCTCCTACGGGCTCCATGATGCAACTCAAGGGCCACCCCGACCTTCCCTCCCAGTTTTGTCCCCTGCCTGCAGGCACAGTGGTGTACACAGGGGCTTAGACCCAGTAAGGTCACAAGGCCCCGAAGATGGGCTCAGCACCATTTGGCGGGGAATTCTGGAGTCCCAGATCCCCAGGTGTGATCTGGGGGGTGTGGGGCTTAAGGGATCACTGTGGGCCCTGCAAATTCACTTGGTTTTCCGAAGCGATAGATGGGACACACATTGCTTGGTTCAACATGAAGGAAATTGAAGAAAGTCATCAGGTTTGGTCCACAGTCTGAATGAGGTATTATGGGGTGAAGCCAAACCTGACTCAGCAAAGGGAAGTATCCCTCACCTATCATATTGAACCTCAGTTTCTTCTGGGTTCTGAAAGCAGAGAGGGGAGTGCTGCCCTGCTAGAAAGCTGCTCTGTGGTCCCAGGAGAACACTAACCTCTTCACTGTCACAGGCCAGGCCCTCCAGAACCAGTCCGGTCTATATGGTTACCTTCCCAGACGTCCTGTGCCAGCCACACTAGTCTGTCCCTCAAACTTTCACAAGTGCTCAGACCTCAGGGCCTTTGCATCTGCCATTCTCTCTGAAAGGCCTGTCTACCTCAGCTCTGCTTGCTAGGTCCCTGGCTCAAAAGCCACCCTGAGTCCTGTGTGACCCCAGTTCAGGTGTCTGTGGTCTGAGACCCCCTCAGTGGTGTCCTGGGCAGGGTTCTGCACCTGTGCTGGGTGGGGCCAGAGGACAAGGCAGGTTTCTGCAGAGGAATCAGAGCAGGATTGGGGAAGCCCGGAGAGGGCGGATCCGTGGGTATGTGCGTGTGGGCCCTGTGCTAGATCCGGAGGGTCTGAATCCTGCCCCCACCACCCTAGGGTCCCTCAGCGGGGACAATATCTGCACCCGCTACGGATGGCCTGGCCCACCGTGACAAATGGGGTTCATCTGACACCTGGCCTGGGGAGACCCAGCCGGTCAGAGAGGCAGAGGTAGAGGTCTCCACCTGCGCAAACCCTGGAGCGAGACTTCCTGCTCCGCTGGCTCTGTCCCCTAGGGCTTTTGGGCTCCCGTGGGGCTGGCACAGCGAAGAGGCTCAAGAGGTGCAGGGGGCGGGACTCTGGGAGGGCGTGCCCGGGATGCCCCGCCCCGCCCCCGCCAGACGCTGTGGGGGTAAGTCTGGCGAACTGCCTTGGGGCTCGCAGGGATGAGTCTGGCGGCCGCGACCCTCCGCGGCAAGGCGAGGCCTGGGAGCCACTCGGAGGACACCACAACCGCCCCCGGGAACAGTACAGGTGAAGGCCAGGACCGCGGGACGCGAATCAGGCTCTGCGCCCTTTTACCAGACGGAGGGTACAGCACAGCGGGGGAGGCGGGGGACTGGCGCACAGCCTGGGAGACGCCGCACAGCTGGGGGTGGGAAAGGTGGGAGGGGGCGGTGGGATGCACTTACTAGGAGGTGGTGCACTGCTGGGAGGTAGGGAACGTATAACTGGGCTGGCTGGGCGCACAGCCCCGGCCGGGAAACGCACATCTAGGGGACCGGGATGTGGGTGGGGGCAGCTCACAGCACGAGATCCGCCAGCGGGCGAACTTCCCCTACCCTCTCCGTCCAGCGGGCGGCCCAGGAGACCGAAGGCAGGCAGCGAGCGGCCTGAAACCAGGCAGAGGCAACAGCCTCCTGCCTGCCCAGGTGCGCGCACTTTCCCTGTAGTGGCCGCGGGCTCCGCCGGCGCCCCCGCCTCGGCGCTAGAGGAAGTCGGCGGACGTGGGGAAATCGGAACTGGCATCGCCTCGAGGGGAGGTGCACTGGTTCCTTGGCTACTTTCCCATCCCCACCTCACTGGTGGGGAGACTGAGCCTGGAAAGGGGGGCGACAGACCGAGGAGTTGGGGCTGGCTGTTTTTACTATGTTTGATTTCAAGAATGATATGAAGAGGGTACACCTTCGTGCCCTTGTTCTGATGTAGGAAACACCTCAAGTCCCAAGTTCCAATACCGGTTTTGTTCCATGAGTGCAACTAAAATATAACCTTTTTAGAAACAGAATCAAACCCGGACCATGTGCCCTAGATGTCCTGGAGACTCACTTTAGTGGACGCTTAAGCACCAGGGTTTCAGGGCACCTGTGTCTGAGTCCAGGTGCTGGATGGGGCTCTGCACAGGTGGAAGCTGGCCCAGGTCACACCCCGGGGGTGCAGCCAGCCCTACTTAAAACAATGACACCAGCCAGCAAGGAGGCACTGGGGGGTCAGCTCCCTCTCAAATGGGGAAACTGAGGCCCAGGGAATTAAGTCACCAAGTGGGAGCCAAGACCTGTCTCAGCCTGGTGGGGTGGGCTTATTTTGTTTACCTAGGGCAACTTGATGCCCAGACCCGAGCTGGTTGGTTTACCCTGCATGTGAGGAAGACAGTGTGTATGCTTGAATGCTGGGGAGGTGAGTATGGACCCGAAGTGGAGGGACTTGCCCAAGGTCAACCAAGGATAGGTGGAGGGACCCTCACGTGTTTGCATACAAAAGACTGTTTGAAGAGGACTCCCCGGGGCGGGGTGGGGGGTGGGGAGGGCCTCAGAGTCGAGTCCCTGCTCTCTGGCCTGCAAGCCTCGACCCAGCCCTGCTGACCTGCGGAAGCTCAGCCTCTTGCCAGACGAGAGACCTGGGTTCCCACCCATGAGCCCTTCCCTGAAATTTGAGGTTGGAACTCCCCACACCCCTACTTTTACCTGGAGTGCGTCTCTGCTTCTTTGCTTCAGTTTCCAAGTGTGTTAAGTGGTGGACCCTGTCTCCCTGCCCCCAGGCTCTTGGACAGGCCAGATGGAGCCAACACAATGGCTGTGGTTGCTTTGCTCTGAGGTAACACCATCCTTTGGACTCCACCACTCCCCTACCCTGTGGCCCCAGTTTCTTGAGCTGTGAAATGGGCATCCACCTCTTCCTGTGGGGCGGCGAAGGGATGGAGTCTTTTGGAGACAGCTTGGCAGTCTGAAACACAGCCCTGGGCTGTGTGTTTTTCCTGCAATCTGTAAAATGGGTGCATTACTCTGCTTTTCCTGAAAGTGCAGCCAGATGGATGAGGTGTCCTGGGGCCTGTGCCCTTCCCTCATCTCCCATGCAAGGCTGGGAGGGGAGGCTGACTCAGAGCAGGGTTGTAAATGTTTGTTGAACGGCTGACTGGGAGCATCTTGGTGCCCAGCTCATTGTAGAGCCCACCCTCCCACTGCCCACAGGCTCCTGCCCCTACTCCCAGGGCAGCTCCAGCACTCCCTGATCTGGGAGATTGTCCAGGAACGTGGTCCGGTGGGAGGAGGAACACAGGGTTCCAGCAACCAGGGATGACCCCTGCACACCCTGTACCCTGGAAGGACCATGGGGGAAGGGCCGGGAAAGGGAGCAGCCGAAGGACTGCCGGATGGTGAGGGCACACTGTGGGCATCCTCTTGGCTTCATTATCACAGCCCTGCCACACAGCTGGCCTGGGCCCATTTCACAGAGGAGACATGGAGGCCCAGAGCGGCCAGTGGGGATCCAGAGGAAGCATGTGTGACCCCGAGGCTGCCTCTGGCCTCCTATCAGGGTACAGGCAGACGTGCTGGAAGAAGGCAGTTGCCAGCGCCTCAGTGCTGTCCCCTGAGAAATTTGGGGGCACACTCTTTCTGGCTTGGAATTAGCCTGGTTCCATTCTTGGGAGACTGTAGTGGCTGTGAACCCCATGCCCACACTCCATGGGTGGAGGAGACAGTCTCAGAGAGGGCAAGTGTCTTGCCTAAGAACACACAACTAGGGCTGTGGGCCTCCTGCATGTGGCTATCCCCAGTACAAGGGTCTTGTCATACTTTCAAACTGCCTGAGAAATTCCTCCTGAGGATTCTCCTTTCCATTTAGGGAAACTGAGATTCAGAGGGAGGAAGCGACTTGCTGGTTTCACAGGGAGCAGGCTAGGCACCAAGCCCTGGGTGAGTTGGCCAGTGGCCTGCCTCTCCCCCTTCATGGCTGGTGTAAAATGTAACTTATTTACCTGGTCCCCAGATGATGAGGTCAAGGTTTGGGGACTGTGTGAGCTCCAGGAGGGCGGACAGGAGGAGCAGGCCCGTGGTCCAGGTTTCCAGATAAAAGATTAACAAGCAAGGCTTGTTCTCACTCCCACTGGCCAGGCTGGCTGAGGAAGGCGGGGGTTGGGAGCAAGAGGGATAGAATGGAGGGAGGAGGCTGGGGAGCGAGATGGGGCACTGGGCATGCCAGAGTTGCCCTGGTGGGCAGGTCTGCCCTCTTCAATGTTCAGTGAGCCCATATGGTTGTTTTTGGTTTGTGTCTTTTTTACATCAAATATGCTCCCTTTGTTTTTTCTGTTTCCTCTTATTTGAGATTTATTTTCATGTAGTAAAAAAGAGGGGTCGTCAATGGTGCAGAGGAAAAGTATAGTTAAGGGCGTCTTGATGCATGAGGCGGCAGGTGAGTGGTCTGGAGCCAGGCAGGGTGAGGCTAGGGGGTAGGGGAGCTAAGAGGGGGTGTCCTGGGGCAGCTGGGTATCTATGAAGGTTTTCCAGCAGGGGAGGGAGGAGGTGGGATTTGCTTCTTAGGCACCAAGTGTGGGGAGGAGCTGTTTGGGGCCAGTGAGGGGTATCTGGGGGTCCAGGGATCCCCAGGCTGAGGCGGGCAGTGAGGGTTATTGGGGGTTCAGTGAGGGATGGGCTGAGGTCCTCAGACTAGGGGGGTGGTTAGCAAGGGGACTGGGACTCCAGGCTGGGGAGGGTAGCAGTGAGAGGCATTCCAAGATCTCTAGGATGCTGTAGTAGGCATGACTGAAGCCCCTATAGGCCCCAGCACTAAGCCATCCCCTTGCCCATCCTGGCATGGATCATGAGTCCTGTAGAAAGGTCTGGTTGGTATATCCAAGGCCTTGGGCAGGTATGTAGGCCTGAATTTCTAATCTGGAAAATGGGCTTAGCTCAGGGGAGTTCTTGCTGGCCTTCCAGGCCCAGATAGGGAATGCAGGAAATCCGATCAGGGCCAGAGAGGGTGGGAGCAGGTAGAAGTCTCCTGGGTGCTGTGACCTTAAACCCCGTCATGGGGAGCATACCTGAGCTCCTCACGCTGCTCTAAGGTCTCTGTGGGGTTGTTCCATCCCTCCTGTGACCCTGAGGGAGCAGGTCACCCCATTTTGCAGATGGGAAAATTCAGGCTGAGCAAGATGAGGGTCAGGTCCACACCTGAGGGTCAAGGAGAGACTTGCGGCCAGGAGGTGGTTGAGCCAGGGTTAGACCCTGTGTGGTGGAGGGCTAGGGTCTAGGGGGTGCTCTGAGCAGACCTACCATAATGGGGCATAGCTCTGGCCTCCCAGGTGGGAGAAGGTTCCAGGAGGTAACACTCAGCACAGGGTGACCCTGAGCAAGGGCTCCTCTCTCCCTCCACCCTTCCTTACAAGGACCATTTCCTCAGACCTCCCATTTTCCTTTTTCTGGGAAGACAGGTTCAAACAACACACTTCTCACACTTCTACTAGGAGCAGGGCTCCCTGTCTCTGGTGGAAGCACAGAAAAGGGGAGGGGGGATGGGACCAAATTGGAAGCACCCCGCACCGCTAGCACTTCTGAGAGACTCCATCCCAAATTCCAAAAGGGGCATAGTCTTGGAGTGACCTCCAAGAGGCAGGACAGACTGAAGGCATCATGGGGAGGGTTAGGTCTGTCCTTTTGGATGAGTGACCTCCGTGGATGGTGAAACCACCTACAGTGCCATCTCAGTGCTGCATAGGAGGTGGCTATTGACAGCCAATCCTCTCCCCACTGCCTCACACATTCCAGGCACTCTTTCTAGGATGACAGTGGTGGCTTCCTCACTGGGCTGAGGCTGCACATCATCTTGGTCGGCCCCCATCCCACCCTGCCTACTGTAGCATTTACAGATGGGTCACAAGCCCAGAGCTATGTAGTGATGCAGTCCTCCCAGCAGGCATGCCTGGGTTCCTAGAGCCTCTGCTCCCATTTGGGAATTTGGTAGAAGAACACCCCCTTTAGGGCCATCAGTTGAGGTAACACAGGTTCAGCAGACATTGGAGAGATCTGGGCCAGGCCCTGGTGGGGAGCAGGACAGCCACCTTCTGGGACCTGGTGGGTGTGGGCATACCAGGTAGGCAGTGGCCAGGCTTTCTTCAACATTTTTGTAATCACATCCCCTGCCCTGCCGCTCAGTCCTTCCTTTAACAGGTCACTAGGCCTGCTTTACCGCAGCTCTTCTCATCTTGTTGTTCATCCCTCAAGGCTTCTTAACTTTTTTGATGAAGTGATAATTGTATCTGTAAAAGATGAACATGATTTCATCCCTTCTTCCTTTCATTCACCAGGCACTGGTGTGGGTCCTGCGCCCCCAGAGCTCTCACCCTTGCTGACCTCTTCTCCCATGGGGCCTCCCCTCCCTGAGGGCCATATGGGACTGGGAAGAAAGAAAGAAGGTGCTTACAGCAAAAAACCTTCAACAAAACAAAAAGAGAACCCACTGAATGAGAAAATATATTTGCAAATGATACATTCGATAAGGGGGCGATATCCAAAATATGTCATACAACTTAATTACAAAAAAAGTAAGCAATCTGATTGAAAAATGGGCAGAGGAACTGAATAGACACTTCTCCAAAGAGGACATACAGATGGCCAATAGACAGATGAAAAGATGTTTAATATCACTAATCATCAGAGAAATGCAAGTCAAGCCACAATGGGATATCATCTCACACCAGTCAGAATGGCTATCAGCAATAAATCAACAAACAAGTATAAGTGAGGATGTGGAGAAAAGGAAACCCTCATGCATTGTTGGTGTGATGATAAATTTGTACAGCCACTGTGGAAAATAGTATGGATATTCCTCAAAAAACTAAAGATTGATATATCATATGACCCAGCAATTCCATTCTGGGTGTTTATCCAAAGAAAATGAAAATGCTAATTTGAAAAGAAATATGCACCCCTATGTTCATTGCAGCATTATTTACAATAACCAGGATATGGAAGCAGACCTAGGTGTCCATCAATAGATAAATGAATAAAGATGCGGAACATATGTACAATGGAATATTTCATAGCAATAAAAAAAATGATATCTTGCCATTTGCAACAACATGGGTGGATCTAGAGGGTATTATATTATGCTAAGTGAAATAAGTCAGAGAAAGGCAAATAGCATATGATTTCGCTTATATATGGAATCTAAAAACAAAACAAAAACAGACTCATAGAAACAGACCAAAGGGATGGCTGCCAGAAGGGAGGGGGTGGGAGGATGGATGAAAAAGGGAAGGGGAATATAGTCCATAATATTGTGGTAAGTTTGCACAGTGACAGATAATTATTAGAATTAGTGGAGTGATCACGTGTAAGGTATAAAAATGTCAAACCACTATATTGTATATCTGAAACTAGTATGACCAATATAAGATTGTATAAAAAATACACACTAAAAAAAAGAAAAAAAGATGCTTAGCTACGGAAAAATGGAGAAGTCACAGCTCTAAATTGAGGACTGGGAAGTGTTGCCTTCCTGGCAATCCTGGGGAAGGGGCCACGTGGCCAGCCTGTGGCTGCCTTGCTTTGTCTACCCTGTTCCGAGCCCATGTTCACCTTCCTAGCCGGAAGGACAACACATGTCCAAGTCCACAGATCCCGGAAAAGAAAGGAGGTTCTTCTTCTCAGGGTAGTACTAATCATAGCTCTCATCTATTAGATCATCCATATATCCATTCATTCCTGCATGTATTCACTCACTCCTGCTTTGGCCTCTGTAGAGACATGGTGGTTAATTAAAAGCCCAGACAATGGGCTCAGAGTTGGCATCCCACTGCACCACAGAGTGCTTGGTTACCCCCAGGCCAGTGAGGGTACCATGAGGTTCTTGGAAATGTCCAGATAGGGGCACAGGAGTCCTCCTCAGCCTGCCTGCCTGGGGCTCCCAGCTCAGCCCCCTGCTGTAGGGTAAGATAACCTCTCAGGCCCTCCTGCCTTCTACCCCAGAGGTGTGTACTCCTCCCCTGTACCCTCACCAATCTGGTGGGCTGTGTGTCTTTTTAATCTTGACCAAGCTAGGAGACCAAAGACAGCATATTAGGTTTCAAACTTGCATTTCCTTGCCATATATATTTTCCCTGAATTTTTACAACAACTTTATGGAGGTATAAATCACATGTCATATGATTCACTCATTTAAATTGTACATTTAATGTGTACAACTCAATGGCTTTTAGTACATTCATTGATATGTGCAACCATCACCACCATCACTTTTAAGATACTGTCATCACCACAGAAAGAGGATTCACACCCCTTAGCACAGTCACTCCTCATTCCCCCACCCCTTAGCAACTACTAATCTACTTTCTGTCTCTGTGGATTTGGCCTTTCTGGACATTTCATATAAATGGGATCATACAATATGTGGTCTTTTGTGACTGGCTTCATGCACTGAGCGTAATGTTTTGAAGCTTCCTCCACATTGTAGTGTGTGTCAGGGCTTCATATTTTTATATTGCCAAATAATATTCCATTGTATGGATGGACCATATTTTATTTATCCATTCATTGGTAAATGGACATTTGGGTTATTTCTACTTCTTGACTGTTATGAATAATGCAGCTGTGAACATTTGTATACAAGTTTATGTGTGGACAAAAGAAATGTGTTTTCATTTCTCTTGCTTTTATTTCCAGTAAGGGCATCACTGCCTCCTGTGGTAATGCTCCATGTAACTGTTGGAGAAATCATCCAAACAGCTACCTGAGTTTACATTCCCACCCCCTGCAGCATGTGACAGCTCCAGTCTCTGCACATGCTTGGTACATCTGCCTCTTTTGTGTATAGCCAGCTCGGTGGAAGTGGAAGAGGCCTCCCTTTGGATTTGATTTGCATTTCTCTGAAGCTGATGATGTTGAGCATCTTTTTATGTGTGTGTTGGTGGCCATCAGTAAACCTTTAGAGAAATGCCTATTCAGCAACTTTGGACATTTTTAAATTGGGTTATTTGTGCTGTTATAATTCAGTTGTAATAATCTGTACATTCTAGATACAAATCCCTTATCAGATATATGACTTGCAAATATTTTCTTCCAGTCTGTAAACCTTTTCACTTTAAAAAAAATATCCTTTTTTGTTTTTAAAATTTTATGTATTGGTTTGAGAGAGAGAGAGAGAGAGAGAGAGAGAAAACATTGATTTGTTTTTCCACCTATTTATGCATTCATTGGTTGATTCTTGCATGTGCCCTGACCCAGGATCGAACCCATAACCCTGGTATATCAGGAGGAAGTGCTAACCAACTGAGCTACCTGGCCACGGTCTCCTTTTCACTTTCTTGATCACGTCCTTTTAAGCACAAGTGTTTTTAATTTTAATGAAGCCAGTTTATTTTTTGTTATTGTTGTTTGGCTATTGGTATCATAGCTAAGAAACCATTGCCTAATCCAAGGCTAGGAAGACTTATCCCTATGCTTTTTTCAAAGTTTTAAAGTTTTAGCTTTTATATTTATGTCTTTTATTCACTTTCAGTTAATTTCTATATTTGATATGAAGAGAGGTCTGACTTTATTCTTTTGATTGTGACTATCATCCCAGCATGATTGTTGGAAACCGATTCCCTGCCCATTGAATTGTCTTGGCACCCTTGTCCAAGATCAAGTGACTGTAAATAATGTCTAGTCCACTAGCCTATATGTCTGTCTCTATGTCAGGACCACTCTGTTTCGATCCCCATAGCTTTGTGGTAAGTTCTGAAATAGGGAAGTGTGAGTCCTCCAACTTTGTTCTTCTTTTTCAAGATAGTTGTTGTTTTTGGCTTTTCTAGGTCTTTTTAATCTCCTTATGAATTTTAGGAGTAGTCGTCAGTTTCTGCAAAGGTGGCAGCTTGACTCTGTACATCAGCAGAACCAGACTACTGCCCTCTTAACAATGTTAAGTCTTCTGACCCGTGAGCATAGGGCGTTTTCTCATTTATTTAGGTCTTCTTTCATTTCTATCAACAGTATTTTGTAGTTTTTGAAGTTTAAGTTTAGTACTTCTTTTGTTAAATTTATTTCTAAAAAATAAAAGTAACGTATTTTTCTTGATGGTCTTGTAAATGGAATTGTTTTCTTAATTTCCCTTTCAGTTTGTTCCTTGCCTCTGTATTGAAATACCATGGGTTTTCATGAGTTGATCTTGTATCCTGCAACCTTACTGGACTTGTTTATTAGTTTCCATAGATTTTTAGCAGGTTCCTGGGGATTTTCTGGACACAAGACCATGTTATCTCATAGAGAAGTTTTACTTCTTTCTTGCTGATTTTGGCATTGTATATTTAATTTTCTTAACTAATTGCCCTGCACCCTGGTTTTGGGGCTATTTGTCTTTTTTTCTTTTTTCTAACTTAACCTCTTTTCTCTTGTGAGTTTTGTCTTATTAATATGTAAATGCTGTTTATATGGGAAGGACACTCTGTTGCAAATTCCCACACATCTGCAGTAGGCTGGAGTATTCCCCCCAAATTGCTCCTTGTTCTGCAGTTATTGTAGGAGTCTTGAGTGCTGCATGCCCTACCAGCTGCTCCCTCTCTATCTTGGGCATTGGGCATGTCAGCTACTTCTCTGAGCTTGGTTTTCTCATATTAAAATGGGGATAATAATGATTTCTTCCCTGATGTCCTCTGGATGGTGCTGAGTGCCACACAAGGTCAAGAATGTGGGTGCAGACTTGCGTTGTTGCAGTAGCAGTGACGCTGACAGTGAGCATCTGCAGACGAAGGCACACTGGGACGTGCAGCTCCCATGGTGCCACAGTCCAGCACAGTGCCACCCCTACCACCTTCACACTGGCCACTCTTGGTGTGTCATCCAGACTTGTTGTGCCTTGGTGTCCCCATCTGTAAGGTGGAGATTGCTGCCTTTCTTATAGGGCTGCAACCCAGCAAACACCCATTAAGTGCCCAATGTTGTTTATGCTTATCCAGAATTAAGCCCTCTCCCCGACAAATGCACAAACCACAAGAACCCCCCAGGCACACACTATGCATGGTAAGGCCCCCAGGTTCCTAGTGTGGCAGAGGTAGGGGTGGACTAATGCAGCTTGGCCAAGCACAGCCAAGCCTGGCCTTCCTTGTTACCACCCACAGTGAGGGTGTTGGGCAGCCTTGGTCTCCCTGATGGCAGAGTACATGGCCAGAGCTGAAGCCTGGCTCTGCTGCTGCCTTGTTAGCACCCTCACCATAAGTAGG
Source organism: Mormoops blainvillei (assembly GCA_004026545.1). Lineage (NCBI taxonomy): Eukaryota > Metazoa > Chordata > Mammalia > Chiroptera > Mormoopidae > Mormoops > Mormoops blainvillei. The sequence goes on along the minus strand of PVJD01002565.1, from coordinate 127,935 downwards.
GCAGAACTGCATGGCCAGACCAGGGGTAGCTTGGCCTCCCTGAGCCTTGGGGTCAGTTGTGGGCCAATGTGTGAAGCACCAGCATGGGGTGGGTAAGTGCACATATGTAGCCCTCCAGAGTGACAGCCGCTGCTCTGAACAGTCCTGGGTGTGGTCTGTCCTGACAGCTGTGTGAAACAGGGTGCTGTGTGTTCTATAGCGGAGCCCTCTGTGGCTGCTTCCAGGTGGACTTGGAATTTGGCCCACACTCCACCCCAGTACAAATGTCTTGAGTATACATTTATTTGGAAAGCAGGTTTGCTGAAGGTCGGTTGTGGATTAAGAAAGAGTCCAGGTAAATTCCAAAATTTGGGACCAAAGCAAGTAAAGGGTGGAGGGTTGGTAACTAACATCAAAGTTAAAATATGGGAAGCCATGGGACAAGTCAGTTGGCAGCACAAGAGCTTGGCTGGGTCATGGTGGGCTGAGTGGGCAGCAGGACATCCATGCCTGGCACGCAGGGAGTGGTCCTGGCTGGAGTATCACAAGGAGGACAGGTAAAATGTGGTCTCCGGTTAGCATGGAATAATGGGGCCTTCAGCCTGGAGGAGCTGACCTCTGTTCCCCTACCCTCCCCACACATCGCCCCGACCTTGGCCGCTGTGCAGAGGATGTTGGTCCCTGGGTCCCTGCAGGGTACCTCCAGGTCAGTGTGTGCTGGCATGGGCTGGAAAACCGGCACATTCGAGTCTCTCTCTTGTCCAAGATGAACCGCTCTGCCTTCATGCACTAGTAGTACACATCAGTGCTCAAGATAAGAACATTATGAAAAAGCAGAAGGAAGAGCCTCTTGCACTTAGGCTGAGGAGGCATGAACATCCATAGAAGCTTCATTCCGCATACCCCAACGCAGGGAAGAGCTCATATGCCCAGCAGCAGGGAACAGGAGTAAGCAGGGCACGTGCAGCATGGCACTTCCCATGTCGTGCCACGCAGGGGAAACCTGGCAGAAAGGGCACACGCTGTGTCTGTGCACACATATCTGTATATGTTTGTGTGTGTGAGACGCATGTGTTGAGAAGGTAGGCTGGAGCTTCCTTGTTTTATTCTGAATCTCTGCTCTATAGCATGAGCTATGTGACCTCATGAAATGACTTAATCACACACACTGTGCCTCAGTTTGCTCACTTGTGAAGTGGGGAGAATGATGGTTCTCCCTTGGAAGGTGCTGTGCAGATCAATGAGCTAATGTACATAAAGCAGGTGGAACGGCGTCCAGCTCACAGTAAGTTCCATATAAGTGCCAGCTGTTGTCATTATTATTTTATAAAACATGCTTGTGATTGCCACTTCATGCAGCGTGCCTCTCTTACGTTAACAAGGTAAGGAAATTGTAAAATTTTAGGATGCCCTTGCTGACATCATGAAGTACATCAGGATGTACTTCAATTTACTACACCAAATCCCCACAGCTGGAGACATAGGTGGTTTCCACTTCTCACCATTCAGAGGGGAGCATCCTGGAGTAGAAGTCCTGACAGCACATTAATAATTATTTCCTTTGGCTAAATCCTCAGATGCATATACAACATGAGGATCTTAATACATTTACCAAACTCCATCCAGAAGATTTGGATCTGCAGCCATCAGCAAAGTTCCAAAGAAGTTGCTCCCAAACCTTTGCTAACTTTGCACTTGGCTTTATTATTATTATTATTTTTTACTTTTTGCTAAGTTGGAGAGTAAAAGATTAGCATTCATTTGAATTAGTGTTTCTTCCGTTATCACAAGGGTAAGCTTTTTATCATGCGTGTTGGCCATTTATCCCTTTTGTGAAATGCTTGCCCACATATCAGCCTGTTATTTTCTATTTGGATGTTCAGCTTTTATTGATGTATAAGATCTCTTTATAAACTAAGAGTATTGAACCTTTTCCCTTTATCTCCAAATGTCTTTTCCCAATTATTTTCATCTGACTTTGTTTGTTTTCAGTTATTAAGGAGTAACAAAAGTTTCTGCTTTTTACTTTTTATGCAATCACACCTATCAATCTCTCTCTCCCTCCTTTTTATCTCTTGATTCTGCCTTTGGAGCTATGGTTGTGTTAACAAATTCAAGCGGTCCACTGCTTGGGGTGGTCTACTCAGGGTGCTCTACTCAAGAACAATGTTACCAAACAAAAAAAATTGGGATTTGACTGCTTGTCATCACAAAAACCAAACTCATGAGGCGGGTGCTGATTCAAAAGGGAAAAGGTTTTATTTGGATGCTGTGCCATCTTGGAAAATGGGGCACTCCCTGTCTCAAAGCTCATTTCCTCTGCAAAACCCAGACAAACCCTGGCATCCTCAGCAGGGCCAGAACAAAAGGCAGTGCCCAGAATTTGTGCTCCATTTTAAGGAACCATCCTTTGGAACCTGAGGCAGCTGCTAAGCAGCCATCCAGATAGCTTAGCAAGTTCCCAGCTACTGTCTGGCTTCAGGCTCCCTCCTGGAGGCTACGTGTGGAACTGGCATGGCCATGACCATGTGGCTGCTAGGGCCATGAGGTCATGTGCTTCTGGATGGGAGAGCATGTGAACATACTAGTGAATGCTTCACCATGTCAGAGAGAGAGAGACTCCCTCCTGGAGACCACGGGCTATGTGACTGCTAACTTCACGTGGCCCATGGAGAGGACAGGCCAGTGCACTGAGTGCAGGTCCCAAGCAGCAATCGATGAGCAAGAGCAGAGGTGGCGCCCCAAGCAGTGAGCCAAGAGCAAGAGCGGAGCCGTCCAGGGCAGTGAGTGACAAGCAAGAGCAGAGCTGGTTCAAGCAGTAGGCAACATAGCAGAGAGAACATGAGTTTCTCTGTTCCCCTGGGGCAATATCTATTTCTGGTGTAGGACCAGCCATGTGCTTTTTCAGAAGGACCAATTAACTTCCTAAATTTTCCTGTGCTTTGGGTGGGTCCAGCTCCCAACCAATCCCTTCTTTCCCCAGGCTGGACTGACAGGCCTCTTTGGTTTGGCACCACCCCCTGCTGCCATTCTGATTTTTCTGGGGCATGTGCCTGCCTCCCTCTAGTCCCACCGCCAATCTGGTACCAGAAGGGCAGGGGCAAGGGCTTCCCTCCTTACCCATTACTCTTTCTACCTTTCAGCGGGCTGGGGCCCTATCCATTCATCCCTTTAGCCCTTAGTGCTGGGCCACATCCATTCATCTTTCCAGGCTTCAGTGTGCTCAGTGTAAGATCCTCCCCCTACCACCATCCTGGCTGGTGGGGGAGACCCCCTGAATCTGCCACCACCATGTCTGCCCTGCCTGGCTCCCCAGCCCTTGGGGCCTCAGGTGATGTTGCAGTGGCTGTGGAGGCTCGGCCATTTCCAGGCAAATGCTCCACGACAGCCCAGCCCAGCCCAGCCACTGAGGCTACAGGCTTACGTGGTTGTCTTGTTGCAAGGTAGTTTTTACTTGGAGCAAGTAAAAGAGCCCGGATTCACTCCTAGATCTCTCTCACCCCGAAGGGAGGCTTAGCCATTGCTTACATGCGCTACTTGGTTAATTATGTGTTGATTTTTTTCTTTGCAGTTGCTGCGCTTATCTGGTTGGGTTCCTGTCAAGGTCATTCTATTTACAGCTAGTCTGTAAAATATTGTACCTTTTAACATTTATAGTTAGAATAGCATTTAGTAAGAAACTCCCAGACTTTCAGACCCTTGTCCTAACACTTGGATAATCATTGTATATTTGCTTTATTGTCTCTTGATGCATGTTTCTTTTTTCTTTTTCTTTTCTTCTGTTGCCAAGCCTTGCACATGCATTTTATTTTTAAATTTTTTTCCTATACCTATAATATCTACCTTTTGATTTGTAGGTTTGAGTTACTTTTTTTTTTTTTTAAGAACCCTCTGCTCAGAATTCTGTGGGGTTTTTTTCTTTTTTCCATCAGTTTGTCCCTTTAAAAAAAATTCACCCATCTCCCAACTCGCCTCCCCTTTGGCCACCATCAGCTTCTTCTCTGTATCTATAGATGTGTTTCTGGTTTTTTGTTTATTAGTTTGTGTTGTGTTTTAGATTTCACCTGTAAGTGAAATCATACAGTATTTATCTTTCTCTCTCTGACTTATATGACTTAGCATAATCTCCTCTAGGTCCATCAATGTTGTTGCAAGTGGCAAGATTTTATTGTTTTTATTGCTGGGTAATAGTCTAGCATATTTCTTTTTTCAACACTGTGCTCCTCGGAATATTCAAAGTTCACCTAATGTAGGGCTTAGCTCTGTATTCATTCCCAGGCCACTGGCTCTGTGGCTGCCACTCCTGGTCTGAGTGGCTGGTTCACCTTCAGAGCATCACACAGCCATTGTGGCAGTGGCACCTGTCCCACATAGAGGCTTCTGCCAAGCCTCTGCCCTCCAGGGTGGGGTCCTCATGCTGTCTCATCTCTCTCCCTAGGTATGTGTACCCAAGTGCAGCCACCCCCAAGGAGTACCTTCCAAGTCCTTCGTGGTGATGGCACTTCTGTGGGGACTGTCATCGTATTCCACTGCCCCTCAGGACACCAGATGATGGGGTCTGGTCTCCTCACCTGTACCTGGAAAGGGAGCACCGCTGAGTGGTCTTCAGGGACCCCCATGTGCAAGTGTGAGCCCTGCTCCCCAAAGATACCTCCAGATCAGCTCTTGCCCTGGGTGGGAGGGGGTCTGATGCTGTCACATGGACAGCATGGTATCCACAGAGAAGGTGCAGTGTGTACCAAGTCCCAGCTGGACCTCTGTGTAGGGCCCTGCTCATGGTGCTGGTGGCCCTTGGTGGCTCCATGTCCACAGTGTGGATCCAAGTCCTAGCAGCTCTTCCAAATCCCAGGTCTGTCACTGACTTGGCCTGTTACTTCCAGGAGTTTAATTGTGCTGTCTGAGCTAGTATTTACCTGTTATTTAAGCATGCACATGGCAAACCTTAATAGGATATTCCATATGCCAAAAATTCTAGAACTGGGGACACCGAGGGCCAGGATGTGTCAGGCCCAGGAGCCCCAGTATGGGGGAGGAGATGGTTTTTTATTTGTTGTACAGGATATTAAAGGATAATACCCAGCACAGAATTTTTTGAAGGGAGACCATGTGTATTATGCAATAAAAAAGGCTCAGTGGTCAAAACAGTTTGGGAAAGGCCACATTAATAGGCTGCAGGACTTCTCAGTGCCTTTAAGTGCTCATGTGCTGGGTGAGTCTCTGAGAAAGAGGGGATCTGTTAGGATTAGATTCCTAGAGATACAAAACCCAAGAGCAGGAGTTAACCAAAATAAACAGGTGCTATGGGAGCTTTCTTTTGCCCATAGCCCTCAGATTGGGTAGTCCTAGGCTCATATGGTACCCATAGTGGGGACCCAGGCCCTTACCATGTTGGGGCTGTGTTGGGTGTGACTTCAACTCCCAATGGTAATGGTAATGGTAGTGTTCCAGGAAGTAGTTATGGGGTTAGGGTCAGGGCAAAGAAGGCTCTTAGAAATTGCCTCACACCCTTTCCCCTCATAAACCAGAACATGGTCATGTGACCACATGCAGCTGAAAAAGAGGCCGGGAGATGTTGTCTTCAGTCTGAATGGCCAGTGTCCAACTAGTGCCAGGGGCTGGGGATGTGAACAGTGCCTGCTGCCAGGAAGAGTAGTTGGCATTGCTTAAATTAGGATCCCGGGCCTTGTTTTCCCAGAATATCCTTTAGAACCTAATAGAACTAGTTCTAAGCCCATTGCTATGGTCACATGGCAAAGTTCTTTGACCCCAAAGAGTGGTATTTTTTCTTGATTTTTGCCTTCTTGAGATGAGTCCCTGAAGGTTTTTGCCAGGTTAGGGCATTATGAAAACAGATCGAGGACTGTCTGCTGTCACCTGGCCTCTGGGGCCCAGGCTGCAGTGTGAGAGTCAGAGGGGCCTCAGTGAACTCCCTGTCAGCTTTTCCCAGTGTGCCACTGTGAACTCTTACACATCCTCCAAAACCCTGCTCAAACACCCCCTTACGGGGGGCACAGTCTTCCCTAATAACCCCACTCCTATGACAGTTTGTGCAGACCTTAGCCTTAGCAGCCACTGCCTCCCTGCCTCCCCTACAGAATGGGGCTCTCTGAGGGCGGGCTAGGCAACCACTGCTGGGCCTGGGTGAGCCATGTCCAGGAGCTGGCCTTTTCTCCCATAGCTGTGACACCCCATGAGACCTTTGGCTTCAAGGTGGCTGTGATAGCCTCCATCATCAGCTGTGCCATCATCCTGCTTATGTCCATGGCCTTCCTCACCTGCTGCCTCTTGAAGTGTGTGAAGAGGACCAAGCAGCAGCGCCTTGACAGGTATGGTGACCCCAATGTGCTTGCAGGAGGTGAACCTATGGCCTTGAGCACTGACTACTCCCTGTAGCCAGGAGCTGGCTCAGCACTGCCTAAGGGGTGCTAGCACCCAAGGCCATTCTGGGCCTCTTAAGGGTGTGCAGGGGTGTGAGGATTGGGGTCACCGTACCAAGAGCTGCCCTCACAGCCCACACTGGCTGCAGATGAGGTCAGTCAGGGTCTCCCCAATGTGGTTGTGGCTTGGCATTCTGGTCATTGAGCATCACGGTCATGGAGGGCACATGGGCTGCAAGTAAGGTGACTGTGTCATTCTGCAGCACAGTCTGCCTCCACTGTATTGGGTGTGCAAGGCTGATGGGCTGTGGTATCTACAGCCAGCAGGCAGAGTCTGGCCCACAGCCAGATTTTTCACTGTAAGTTGTCTTTTTGGAGGGTATTTTTAAAATACTGGTAAAATGTTTATAACATAAAAGTTACCATTTTAACTATCTTTAAGAGCAGAATTCAAGGGCATTAGTTCCGTTCACAGTATTGTGCCACCATTGACACAATCCATCTCTAGAACTTTCCACCACCTGCCTTTGAAAGTAGAGTGTTCTGGATCCTCATCTTTGGCGACTACTTCCACCCTCCAGTGGCAGAGCTGAGGAGTGGTGTCAGGGCTGCCAAATTCTCACAGCGCAGCTTGCAGAGGCTCAGGGGTGGGAGCCTGGACACTTGTATACCTGAATGTCCTCATGCATCTTTCCGCAGAACTGCCCAGCTGTGGCTCCAGCTGAGAGGCGAAGACTTGGAGACGGTGCAGACTGCCTACCTGGGCCTCAAGGGCTTGAGTAACAACAACAGTGGCCTCATTGAGTCTGGGGGCCGGCCTGGCCAGGCGCATGACAACCACAGCTTCACCATGTGGGCACGGGCCTGGGGGTGGGGACAGGGGATGGGGAGACCTTGGCTTGGTCAGAACAGGACCAAAGAACAGGACCCTGGGGGTACTGGCTCCACTACACGCTGACCAGGCTCACCTGGGCTTCAAATCCTTGCCCAAAGACAGGCTGATTATCCTGCTAGCACCCAAAACCTTATACCCTAGCATGCAGACCACCACCCACCCCATGTCTTGATCTTGAGAATTCAAAGCCGAGGAAAAGGCGAAGCTCCTGAACATGAGTACTCTCTTCATCTAGACCCAACAGGGCTCCACGGTGTGCACGTAGACTCCCTCTGTCCTCCCGTCTCCCTTTCTCTCCCTTTCAACACATATACACAGACGAGTTTTTCTTATGCACACATTGCTGACTCAAGGAGTCTAATCCTGGCTGAATGTGGACTGTGATATGGTACATCTTCCTATGTAGTCATCTGCTTTGAGTGCATACTCTCTCACCCAGGATCCCATGTGGCACTAGGAGCCGGCTCTCTAGGCTCCCTAAATGGGGTCAGGCTTTTTGCCTTGGTTGCCAGTGGTCCCCTACAGAGGCCACATTCCAGGCTGCCTGGCATTGGTACTTGGCCTTTGTTTCTTTCTCATGTGCCTGGGTGGTGCTAGCGCAGGTCAGATTGGTCCCCATGGGCATGTGCACTGGGGTGTTTTGGTGAAGGCAAGTCCACAGCAGGTGATGAAAAAGGGATTCTGCACGGGATCACTTTGCTGCCCCTAAACCTTTGACTTGGGCCTCAGCATCCAGGGATGATCTTGCTGGAATCAGTTTTTCCCCCGGGGCTTACAAAATAGTGACTTTAATTCTGTTGTTATTCTGTCATTTTTTTTTTTCTATAAGAAATGAGGATGAGTTCTGTTTTTTCTAACCTTTTCTTTTTATTTTTTAATTTTTTAAACTTTTGTATTACTGTGAAATCATGGGTATTCTTTTCTAAAGCTTTATTTGGGGGAAATTTCACAAATGCACAAAAGCAGAGAATAGTGTAATGGGTCTCCTGTCCCTACCTGCCATCCTCAGCAGTCTCTCTGCCCCTACATCATCTGGACACAATTCTCTGTGGGCTTCAACCCTCCCTGGTGGGAGCCCAACGTGCTGGTTGCTCCCTACTCATGCCACATTCACTCCTTTCTCCCAAAAGACATCCCAGCCCACCCAGTGCTTTCTCTGCCCAGGCCTGGGTGGCTGCCCCTCCATGGAGTTGGGTGGAGGGCAGCATTCAGAAACTGGGCCTGCCTCACAGAGGCAGGTGGTCTGTCCCCACAGGAACCTTCCCAGGGAGCCAGGTGCTTGTTCCAGCCTTGGTTTCCTCACTTGGACAGTGAGGATCTTGGCAGTACTTACCTCCTGGCCCTGTTGAAGTGATTAGAGCAAGGATAGGGCTTAGTGAGTGCCAGCCGCTGTTGTTAATTCTGCTCTTACCCTGCTGTACAGATGAGGAAACAGACAGAGGAGGTGGTGACCTGTTTGGGCTTGGTGCAAGCCTTTCTGGTCCCATGTCTGCCTGCGACACTCTGGGCATGCCCTGCAGGAGGAACTGGTCCCAACTCCCTCTCTTGAGCCTCAGACACTAGCCTGCCTCACGGTAGTCATGACAGGCATGCTGCCTCATGGCCTTTCTACGTGATGTGACAGGTTGTTGCGTGGCCCAGGTGGTCAGAGAGCTCCAGAGTTTTGTTCCAGATACTCCAGTGTTTGTGAGACCCCACCCTGACTGTGCTCTGGTTTTGGTAAATGTTGATGATTAGAGCTGCTTTTCTTGACAGTTTGGGATGATCCTAGGAACAGACTGTTTAGACCAAAGTCTCAATATTTTTGTTACCAAAGTCTTTCTTCAGAGACTCAGCACAAATGAGTGGAGACATTTTCACAGCTGCACATCACTGAGTGTTCATGCAGTGTTTCTACTGGTCGACTTAGCAGATGTCACTCACACAGGCAGTTTTCATAAGCATTTCATTGCATTTCTTTGAATAACAGTGAGGAAGAGCATTTTGTCCAACCCCTTGCGTAACAGTTGCACTCCTGGTTTTAGTAGTTTTCTGTTTACTTTGCCCAATAGCCTGCTGGTGTTTTTCTAATAAATTCTAGGAGCTCTGTACACTGTATGGAAATGGGCTTTATTCAAGAATTAGCACCAACTCTTTCCCTTTTGTTTTAGTCATGTTGGGGTGGTCCTGCTCATGCCTTTCCTTTTCATACAGTCATATTTCCCTCCAGGTAGCCCCCACCCCCCACCCCCGGTGACAGCCCCTTCCCAGTATAGACCTGTGTTAGATGGTCCCGTGGCTCATTTGGGAAGCATGTCAATAGAATGGGGGAAAGAATTTCTGCCTCTCCTAGTAACTGGAGTCCTGGATGCCACGCAGCTGCTGCAGGGCCTTCATTAGCTTCAATGAGGCTCTGGATCTCCCTGGGGGACTGCACGGGGGCATTGTGTCAGCCCTACAGGCACCTGCTGTTAAACCTGGAGGGCTTGTTCTCTTTCCCTCTGATAACCAGCATAGAGCTGTGTAGGAAATTATGTGGCTACCTTCTCTGAGGGCAACTTGGGGGCCACTCAGAGTCAGCTCTAGTCAGCAGCTCAAGGCAGGAAGGAGGAGGTGAGGCTAAGGGAGCATTGGGGTCAGAGCCCCTCCCCTGAGCTCCCTCACACATCCCCCAGCCCGGGCTCTGAGCCCAGCTCAGTGGGGACCCAGGGCTGCACAGCTTGATGGAGGAGTCAAGGTCCTCCAGGCCCTTGGAGACTTTGGCTCCTGGTCAGGGACACTTTGACTGCAGCCCAGGGGCCTCTTGATGTACCATCCTAGGCAAGGTCTAGGCCTCTGTCCTCCCTTCAGTCGTTGGTAAAACTGTCATCAGCAAGGCAAGGTTTCCCACTTGACCTTAATTTTATTTCATAAATAGTTCCCAGGACTCAAAACATGCCAGGCGCTATTCTAAGCTCTTTCAGATATTCCCTGTTCTAACCTTAGGGGTAAGAACTTTTCTTATCCCATTTTAAGAAACTTGTCCAGAATCACACACAGCTACAAACATGATGCCATGTTTGAACTCAGGCTGTCTGACTCCAAAGTCCACAGACTTGCTCACTAAGGTGTCTTTCCTTGTCGCCAATTCATTAATTGCTTCATTCACTTATCCATCAAACCAACAAATAACTTCTTAATTCCTACTATTTCCTATAGCTTTTCTGAGAATTAGGTATGGATGGGAACCGAGATCCAGGAAGGCTTCTTGGAGGAGGTAATGCCTGAAGTGAACAGATTGGGAGAGCCTGAATTTCAGGGAAGGAGAGAGACAGCATCTTAAGGGGAGGGAGCAGCCCTGCAGAGGGCTTGAGGTGGAGCAACCTAGGCCCTCTCCAGGAGCAGAGACCAGTGTAAGGGGGAGGCGGGGTGAGCCAGGTGACAGGCCGAGGTCTGATCAGCCTGGAGAATGGGTTGGTTTGTGGTTTAGGGGGTAGGAGAGCCTCAGGGAACTGAAGATGTAGGAGGCAGGTGATCCAGGCCCCAGACCACCAGAGGACAGTCTGGCAGGAACCAAAGCGTCCCCCTGGATGGTCCTGGAGTGTTCTGACCCAGAGAGACTGCCTGATCTCTGTGGTTTTCAGACACCGATTAAGCTCCCTTCCTTGACACAGCCCTGGGAACCACCCCACCCCTAACCCTTGGAACAGCTCTATGGAGGCAAGGTCCCCAAGACCTGGGCCTCTGCTGGCTCACTCTGTTCACACAGCTAAGGGGCCTGAGGCTCAGGGCAAGGCACTGATGGAGGGGCCTTCTCAGGCTCAGGGGCCTGGGTACCAGGCAGGGGAGCAGGGTTGGGGTTAAATGGGATCCTGGCTCTTCCCCCAGCTCACACCTTCTCTCCCTGCAGAGACCTTGGTGACAGTACCAGAGAGCTGGCTGGTGTGGCTTGCAGCATGGACAAGGACAACAGGACCCCCAGCAGCCTCGCCTGCTCACCCCGGGCCCAGGTGATGGTGCATATACTGAACCCAGGGAAGACCCCGCCTGCCACAGGCCCACCGCTGGGATGCCCAGACAGGCCATGGCCTATGTCCCAGCATGACCAAGGCCCAGGCCAGAGATGCCCTCCACACTGAGAGGACCAGGCCTACCCATCAGCTGACCGCCTACACCTCGACATGTGTCCAACTTGAGATTGATCAATGAAGTAAGCTTCTGGGTTTAGGAATTCCTTAGGACACATTCCTGATTCTGAAGGCTGGGAGTGTCCTGTCCTGGGGAGCTCAGCTGCAGCAGCTTTCACAGATGGGCTTCCCGAAAACTACCTTGGAAGCTTACAGACCCAATGACAGCCCTGTTCCAGCCAGGATCCTGTAAAGAGACTGGGGACATTTTAAGCACATCTGGTTTTGCATAGAAAAAAGGAAGAGGACAGCCAAATTCTCAACCTTCTCAGCAATCACAGTGATAACTCTTCCTCCACAGGGCCACCTGCCTATACACAGCAACCCAGCCGAGTGCTCCATCCATTAACTGTAAAGTTGTGGTGAAGGGTGTGAAATAAAGAATTCAAATACTGAAAATTGCAAAGGTAAAGATCACTGGCTCAGTTTTCAGTCCCTGCATAACAAAACCTCAACCATAGTGGTCTAAAACTATAGTCACTTTGTATTACCACTGGGGCCTCTGGGCAGCCAGGGCTCAGGAGGCCGGTCTCAAGGGGGCCTCTCACGGGGATCCCTTCCCATGGTGGCTGTAGTCAGTTGGAGGCTAGCTTTGGGTCATATAAAGGCTGGCTGGCTGGCTTACATGTGGGGGTTGCTGCTGGCTGTCAGAGACTTCACAGGGTGGTGGCACCTTGAATGACCTGGGCCTCCTCACACAGGGTAGCTGGTTTTCACAGTGAGAGTCCCAAGTGCAAGCCTTGCCTTTCAGGGCCCAGGAAGTCATGCTGGGCCACTGCAGATCAACATGGGAGGCAGTTAGACCCTACTTTTGCGGGGAGGGAGTACCAGGCACAGGCTAGCACCTTTAGAGCCATCACAGTCCCCTAACCTGTCACTGTCAAAGCAGTTAGATAAAAAGATGCCACATTTTTTGCACATCCCCCCCACAGCCCTGTCCCCAAAGGGGGTAGTTGGTGGGAGTCCTCACGTGGGTCTCAATACATACCCACCTCCTTTGAATGGCCCCAGCCTCCGTATCTCTCTCACCAGCAGAGCCCACAACTGTCCCATGCCAGTTAAAATCTCACCTCCAGCCTTCTTCAGTTTGCAGTGTGACCTGTCTGGCCATTGAAGATACTCCCTAAGGTTTGTCCCCTGATCTTCCTGATTTCCTGCCTGGATGTGCACTGACTAGAGCTGACTTTCAGAGTGGCCCCCAAGAGGCCACTGCCTGGAAGCCCTGTAGCCGTTCTGGGGCTCTGAGACGGGGAGTCTGCTGAAGAGGAGCAGGCGGCCCTGCAGGAGCCTGCACTGCCTGCTGAAGCCACATTCATTGTGTTTCCCATCACTTACAGACATGTTTGGATACAGGCTACACAAAGCAATCTATCTGTCCTGTAACACATTAGGAAGCCCCCAGCAAGGGTTGCTGGATGTCCCCGCATTTTCAGCTGTTACACTTGGTGCTGATGTTCATTCTGTTGGGGGGTGTTGTTCTGTTGGGTGGGTTCCAGAGTGGGACCCCCCGGCCACATAGTGGATATGGTACTTGCTCCATAGTTCTGTGGTGGATTTTACTTGGACTCCTGGGGAGACAGACCCAGCAGGGACTCCAGGTGGAAAAGCTCAGACCCTGCCCTAAACTAGAGCTAGCAGCGTTCCTGAGGTCCCTGGCTGACCTGACTCTCCCACCTTGTCCCAGGGTGGCAAGGGAGGTCCCTCAGCCATGTGCCTGTGAGGGTCCTGTGGACCAGGCAGGGGTGGACAGCTGCCCTGCTTCTAGATCCTATAAAAAGCGGCGTGGCTGGGTGTCATAACTGTCATAAATTGCTTGGCTTCTTACAGGGCTCAGCAACCCTGCCAAAGGTCAACTGTGATGAGAAAAGACTCTGAGTTGCCTTCGTCCTCTGTCCTCAGTGTGAGCAAGCCCTACCAGGCCCTCCATGACCCAGCCCTCATTGAGAGGAGGTGGTGGGAATCTGGGGGGCAAGAGGTCTGCTGTGAGTGTTTGGGGATCACTCCAAGGAGAGGCCAGTGTTTTGTCCCCAGGTGCTTGACCCTGGGCTACTGGATCAGAGGACAGGAGGATTGGGGATTAAGTGGCTAAAGGAGGTGGCCCCCTTCTACTCCAGCTCCCATGAACTGAGAGTTACAGAGATAGGTATCCAGGTGGTCACAAGGGGGCTTCAGGGGCAGGGGGGCAGAAGGGAGGGAAAGGATGTGGTACCCAGCTGGAGAGGGTGCAGCCTGGATGCAGAACCATTGCCCAGGAGAGCTCGGGGTCAGAGACCTCAGCAGTGCAGCATGCTGGCCACCTGGCTGTGCTGTGGCCTGGAGGTCTCAGCTGGATTCGGAGATGTCCCCACCAAGGAACAGAGAGAGAGCTGTGTCTTCCCACAGGCATTTCAGAGCAGAGTGGCTTCACCCAGCCACAGATGAGAAGGGGGAGGGGAAACCAGCACCAAATTCCCCCTAAACCAATTCCAGCTTGTACTGGAAGAGAGGGGAACCCCTTTTCTTGCTGTTTCTTGAAACCCCTACCTCACCGAGAGGCTTTAGCGCCTGCTGTTCCCGCTGCCTGCAATACTGCCCTCGCAGGCCACATGGCTCACTCCTATACTTTCCTTCTCAGCTAGAGAAATGTGAACCTCTCTTGCTGTGATAACATTCAGGATCAGCGAGGTTATGATGCTGAAACAAATAACCTTGTCTCAGTCAGCTCGAGCTGCCGTAACAAATGTCAGAACCATTTCTACCTCATAGTTCTCGAGGCTAGAAATTCAATGTCAAGGTGATGACCCATTTGGTTTCTGATGAGGGCCCTCTTACCGGCTTGTAGATGGCCTCCTTCTCCCTATGGCCTCACATGGCCTTTTCTTGGTTTCTTGTTCAGAGAGAGGAAGAGGAGGAGACAAGAGTGAGCCCTGGTGTCTCTTCTTGTGAGGACACTAACCCTATGGGGTCAGGGCCCCACCCTTAAGACCTCGTACCCTAATTACTTCCTTAGAGGCCCATCTCTAAATATAGCCGTACGAGAGGTTAGGGCTTTGATTATATGGATTTTGGGGTTACACAAACATTCAATCCATGACAACTCCCTCCCCCAACCAGTCTCAAAGGTTCAATCAACTAACTTCATTTATTTCTTTCATGTCCAGTGTGACAGTCAGGGGCTCTGCTCAGTGGAGGCTGATGGAACAGTCCATTCCAACACACGGCTCTGTTACTGGACTAAAGCGGTCTGTTTTTCTATGCACATTAAAACACAATAAGGCACAAACAGGCGTTTATAGCAAAGAAAGCAAGGGTTTATTTTTAGGAAGTGGCCTACAATCAGAGACAGGTTAGCTAATGCTCAAAGACCTTGCTCCCCTGGATGGCTTCCAGGGGATGGGTTACATAGGGAGGAAACCATTGATCATGGTGACTAAGGGAGTTAGGGTGGTGGTCAGGGTTGTGGCCTCTATTGATTGGTTGGTGCTCCATAGAGGGTAGTTGATCAGTGCACCTGGTCCTGACATCCGCTGTGCATCACTTCATCTGGTTTCAGTGCTTTTCTGGGTCTGGAACTGAAACACAACTAAGGCCTAGATGTTATCTCTAGGTTGACCAAACTCGGTCTCTGGAGTCAAAAGACCCAAGGCTTTGTTCCTAAGGTTATTTGATGCTGGTCAGAACCTCGTGGTCCTGAGGGCTTAATGATTAAGGGAGTGCACACACGAGGGAGGTGGCAGGTGAGTCAGGGTGCTGGATGAAGCCAGTTTGGATCTAAAGGAAAGAAAGGAGAAAAGGTCATATTAAAGAAATGAAGTTTGTATGCAGTTACACCTCCAAGATCTGTGGGAGGGGAAGGGCTGCCCAGCGGCTTGCAACAGCAACAGTGTGATCTGATCCGAAGGGGACGCACCTCACTTGTGTGTGTGATACATTGCCTGCATTGACCTCATGAACCAGGAGGGTGACTCTCCTGGGTGTGGGAAGGAAGAGGGAACAGCTAGGCGAGAGCAACACTGTTACAACCATCTCATCCTCTGAGGCCTGCATAGCTTTTTCACATATGGTGCTGGTGAGACCCATGATTTTCAGTAGGTGTGACTGCTAAGTTATCAGAGAAAACACCAGTCATCCTTAAGTACTGAATCGGTGTCATTCTTGTCCCCAAAAGAGGCTGAGCAGACTCAGGCTAAGATGTCACAAAGAAGACCTCATTACTAGGCAGAGCATCCCCAGTTGGGGGATAGTGGTTGGGAAAGATTGTGCCTCGTGAGTTAATTCCTCAGCAGTTGGTTACCTATTGTCCCATTTATCCACTGCCAGATAGTGAGTCACCCTGACTCAGTGGCTTAAAACCACAGCTGCTAGGTTGTCATTATCTCTCCTGTTTCTGTCGGTTCTTGCTGGCACTTCTCCCTCGTGAGTGCAGTTGGCAGAAGCTATGAATGGAATCTTCCATAGTCATCTCCACTCACAAGTCTGGCAGTAGACACTAGCTGTTTGAGACCTCAGCTGGGGTGCTCAGCAGGAATTCCACCTTTGGCTTGAGCATCCTTCCTGCATGGTGGCTGGGATTCAAGGGTAAGTGTCCCAAGAAACTTGGATAAACTTCCTTTATCCAAGGAAGTGGGGACTGTCAGCTTCCTAAGGCCTGAGTGCAGACTACTAGTACCTTATTGTCTGAGCAGTCAGAGATGTGGATGCACTCAGACTTCTGAACCCAGCTTGCCAGAGGAGAACTACCTTCCTCCCCTCCCTCAGGCCAAAAACCCTGACTCTGCTTTCTCTCAGACTCCACACCTAGTCTTGCAGCAAGTCCTTTTGGTTCAACCTCAAAATTCATCTGGAACCCACCCAGTCCCCCCATCTCCACAACCACCACTCTGGTTCCAGCCTATGTCTCCTCTCGTCTGTACCATTGTAGTTAGTCTCCTCCTAGTTTCCCCTTGGTACCGCTGCCTCCATTCAAGTCCTCTCCTCCAGTCAATTTCCATATAGCTATCAAAGCCTTACTTTTTTTACTGTGGTAAAATATACCTAATATAAAATTTACCATCTTAACCATTTTTAAGTGTAAAGTTCAGTGGCATTAAGTACATTCTCACTGTTGTACAACCATACGCACTATCCACATTCGGAAATTATCTATCCTCCCAAACAAAAACTCTGCCTGTTAAGCACTAACTCCCCATTCCCCATCTCCCAACTCCTGTAACCACCATTCTACTCTCTGTCTCTGTGAACTGACTACTCTAGGAACCTCATATGTATGGAATCATATAGTATTTGTCTTATTCTGACTGGATTATTTTACTGGGTATAATGTCTTTAAGTTCATCCTTGTAGCATGTGTCAGTTTCCTTCCTCTTTCAAGGCTGAGTAATATTCCATTGCATGGTTATACCACAGTTTATCCATTCATTGTTGATGGGCGTTTGTGTTGTTCCCACCTCTCGGCTACTGTGAATAGTGCTGCTATGACCATGGATGTGCAAATATCTTTTTGAGACCTTGCTTTCAAATCAGAGCAGATCACCATGTCCTCCCCTCAGCTCAAAACCCTCAGACTGGGTGCTTGGCCTACATGACTCACACATCACCACCTGACTTCACCCCCTGCTCATTCCACTCCGGCCTCAGAAGTTGAGGACTGTTCCTCAAACACAGAAAGGTCACCCATACCTGGGGCTCCTGCGAGTCCTGTTTCCTCTGGGATACTTTCCCCAATTATCATGTGGCTTGCTCCCTCACTTTAGCTAGGCCTTTGCTCAGATGTCTGCTGTATTAGTTAAGTACTGCCATGTAACCAGTTGCCTCCAAATGTAGTGGCTCAAACATAATAACCATTTATTGTCTCACACAGCTTTGAGTGAGGCTTGGCAGGGTGGCTCTGGTTGGGGGAGGCCTCTCTTGAGACTGTGGTCTCATCTGAAGGCTTGACTGGAGCTGCGGATCCACCTCCATTTGATTCACTCACTCATGGCCAGCTGATGCCAACTGCCAGCTGGGGGCCCTGGCTCCTCCTACACAGGGCTCTTCTCATGACAAGGTGGCTGGCTCCCCAGAGCAAATGACTCAGGAGAGAAAAGCAGAAACCAGCCTCCGAAGTTGCACAGCCTCAGAAGTTGCACACCATCACCTCTGCCACATCTTACCAGTTGCACAGACATGCCCGATTTGCCATAGGAGAAGACTCCAGAAAAGCATGACCCAAGATATGATGATCTGGAGTGCGAGGCCCACAGTAGCCCCTGTCCTTGGGAGCCGATGTTCTAGTGGGGAGAGAGATAGCAGGAAATATCAAGGGGCAGGACCAGGAACCTCTTTCTTTCTTTCTTTTATTAATTTGGGAGATGAGTTGCCCACATTTTCCAGGTTGTGCTATTTGACTTTGATGACCTGTTGGAGTGGAGGCTGAAAACAGGCCTGAATAGGAAAGGGGGATCTGAGAATATCAGGGGAATAGCAAGGGCAGACACCATGTTGCATGAGCTTCCCCTGGTGGTTTCAAATTGTTTTTACTTTTTGACCAGATAAAGCATGCCATAGTTACAAAATATGAAAGAAGCGAAAGACTGGTAGAGGCTGTCTGGGGAGGGAGGTGATCAGGGCCAGTGCATCTGTGACCACTCTGGTTCCAGCCTATGGAACCAGAGGATGTTCATCCTCCAAACAGAAACTCTGCAAATTGTTCAAATACTATATGATTCCACATATAGTATGTGAGAACATATGAGGTTCCTAGAGTAGTCAATTCATAGAGACAGAGAGTAGAATGGTGGTTACATGAGTTGGGAGAGGGGGAATGGGGAGTTAGTGCTTAGCAGGCAGAGTTTCTGTTTGGGAGGATGAACATCCAGGGACAGGTGGTGAGCAACCTCAGGCTGCACAGTTGTAGGGGAAATGGAGTCAGTCAGGCTCCCTCACCGGGCCCTATAAGCTATATTCCCATAGCCTTGAGAATAGACCCGCCTGTGCAGAATCACGCTTTGTTGTATAATATCTTGGCACCCTGCCAACTGTGCCGGCTTTGTGTGTACTTAGTATGTAAGGGAGCTGGGACTTCCCATGTCATGACAAGCAGCTTGTAGTGTGCATGGATCGCCCTACCCTTGAATAAAGACATGTCAGGCATTCCCACGGCTCCACAAATTTTCTTCTGATGACCCAAATCCCAAGTGAACCTGCCTGGCCTTGAAAGGTTGCAAGACAGCTGTGTAGTCAGCAGGATTTGTCACATATGGTATGGAGGAGCCATGAGTCTCTTGGGAGTGGGGCCTGGAAGGGTGGCCAGTCACTGGGATATGGTATCCGGTGGCAAGTATCCTGGCAGAGTGGGCCCTACCCCAGAACTGGCCTAAAGTTAATGGTGCACCCGACACAGTAGAGAAGTCCCTGCATATGACCAGGGAGACCCAGGAAAAGCCGAGCCCCTGGGCTGCTGCAGGGGCCATGGGCTGGGTGTTACTTTCAGCTTTGTGAGCTAAGACGGAGACTGCACTTTTGCGACACAGCAGAGCTACGCGAACTCCAAGGAAGGGAGGAAGCCTTGGAAGTGAGACTCTGCGGCCTGAAGGAAGACCTCCAAGCAGTGGAGTCACAGGGATCCCCCTCCCCGGTTGTAGTGGAGGAGTCAGAGGAGGAGGACAGAGAAGCTATGGAACCAAGTTTCCTGAGGACCTGCCCAGTGGTGTTACAGAAAATGAAGTCCCAGAAGCCTATGGCACCTGGGGGAAATCTGGCTGGCCCTGCCCAGATAGTTGAACACACAACTTACCGCCTCCTATACACAGGCTGAAATGGCTGATCTTGAGAATAATCAGTTTTGCCAGTGACCTGGGAGTCCTTAGCAGCGTGACTCTTACGCCTTTGGGATTTAGGGGTGGATAGCGTCATGTGAACTGATAATGAAATGGAAAAGTTAGCTTCCATCATGACTCGCCCCTCTCTGCATAACAGCTGCAGAATAGCCAGCAGCACGGATGGGAGCAGGGATCACATTCTCTGTTGCAGTGGGTCATGACAGCTATTCGTACTGTCTGGGCGGATGCAGGAGATGTGCCAGATACTGTGAGCAAATGGCAGCTTTGCGGACAAAGTGCAAATCCTGTGGGAGTTGGGCATACACCAGGCTATGTTCAATCCCAATACCGAGGGCCCCGATGATGAATACTTTACGGCAGGGATGCAGGATCTGGTGCTGCATCACGCCCCTTCCACCTCGTTTGGATCCCTCCTGGCAATCATAGCCCAGTATATTGGCCATCACATTAATGATGTCATCACGATGGTGGTGAGTCTGGGGGAGGTAGAGTCTGACTGTCCACAGAAAGCAGTTTGGGCGGTAGCTCAAATTCCTTCTGTTTCTCTGTCAAACAGTGCCCCTATGCCCATGACCAGGGCACAGATGTGCTCAGACATTTTAGGGGCTGGAGTTGATCAAACTAAGATTGATAGGAAGCCAAACACTTATTAGAACTTTGGAAGCAGCTGAGAGCTATTCGATGCTTCCTGCCATCCCAGAAGAAGAAGGTGGTGAGGAGGAAGCCCAGGGATGTGACCTGAGAGGCCCGTCCAGTCCAGCTGGAAGACCACCTGGCTGTGCCAACCTCCCAAGAAGAGGGAGAAGATATCCTTTGGACATTTGAATAGGGGGAAGGCCGAGGGGCCCATCTATAGGGGACAGGTGGGGACAAGAGGCCACACGTCAAATTGGCTGTCCATTGGTCCTCTACAAATGTCCAGCAGGTCCTGTTCTGGTGGACACAGGAGCCAAATGTACTCTTCTGCATGGAAACCCTGAGAATTCCCAGGCCCTGAGGCCTCTATTGATGGTTATGGGGGACATAGTGTAAAGGTGAAGGCTGTGCAGCTCTTTTGGGGTATTGGCCATTTGCCCTCCCAACCCGTGCCGTGAATATACCATTTATGTGTCCCCTATTCCTGAGTATATCCTGGGTATTGATGTGCTCCAGGGACTGTGGCTACAAACTACTGCAAGAGAGTTTCGCCTGCAGGTGTGTGTGGTAAAAGCCATTCTGCAGGGACATGCTGAGCATCCCCCCATTCAGTTGCCACCCCCACGATGGGTAATGGTGGTGAAGCAGTACCGGTTGCTTGGGGGATGTGAAGATATTACAGCAACTGTAAGAGAGTTGGAAAAGGCGGGGATAATTAGAGCGACTCAGTCCCTTTAACTCCCCCGTGTGGCCAGTAAGGAAGCCAGATGGCACATGGAAAATGACGGTAAATTACTGGAAGCTCAGTAAGGTCATTCCTCTGACACATGCAAGAGTCTCTTCTGTAGTGGACTTGATGGACCAGTTAACTAAATAAGCTGGGAACTTACCATTTTGTAGCTCATTTAGCAAATGCCTTTTTCTCCATTGATATTGCTCTGGAGAGTCAAGATCAGTTTGCCTTCGCATGGGAGGCCCGACAATGGGCCTTCACGGGGCTCCCTCAAGGCTACTTGCACAGCCCACCGATAGGCTTGTGGCGGAGGACCTGGCTAACTGGCCATGGCCTGCAGAAGTGTGGCTTTTCCATTATATTGATGACATTTTGCTAACCAGTGATTCTCTTCCAGAGTTAGAAAAAGCAGTGCCACGAGTGTTATCTCACCTGAAGTCATGTGGCTGGGCAGTCAATGAAGCCAAGCTGCAGGGGCCTGGATAATCTGTCAAATTCTTGGGGGTTGTCTGGTTCAGTAAGACAAGAGTAATTCCTGATGCGATGATAGATAAAATTCAGGCGTATCCTACCCCTACTACTGTAAAACAGCTCCAGACATTTTTGAGCCTACTGGGGTACTGATGAGTGTTTGTGCCCCATCTTGCTCAAGTTGTTTGCCCCTTGTATGCTTTGGTAAAAAAGGGAGTGAGCTGGGACTGGACCCTGGCCTTGGAATAAGCGCTCCACAGGGTGAAGTGCACCATTAAACAAGCTCAGGCCTTGCACATTCTGGATCCTGCTAGACCCTGTGAGCTAGGTGTGCGTGTGGCCCAAGAAGGCTTTGGGTGGGGTCTATGGCAGCGATCGGAATGGCTACATCAACCGCTGGGTTTCTGGTCCCAGGTAGGGAAAGGAGCAGAGTTACGGCACTCCCCAATTGAAAAGCAACTGCCTGCAGTGTACACTGCCCTGTTGTCCATGGAGGCTAACAACAGGAACTGCCCCCATGACAGTAAGGACCATTTATCCCATTGCAGGGTAGATCCAAGACTGAATGGCCAAGCCTTGCAGTGAGACCACTCAGACATCCATATTGGCTAAGTGGGGGCCTTATCTGCAACAAAAGAGTACTCCATCGACTAGCCCCCTACAGGCCAAGTTGCAAGAAGTGTTGGGCCTTGTTACCTACGTAGATGAAAAATCTACTGCCCCGGCCCCCATAGAAGAACTGGAAGCTAGCCCCTTCCAGGAAGGGCAGGCACCTATTCCCTCAGATGCATGGTACACTGATGGGTCCGGTAGGGGTCAGCCTCCTGTGTGGACTGCTGTGGCAATTTCACCAAGGGCAAACAGCCACTTGGATGTGGCCTTGGGAAAGAGACACAATCTGGTTTGACATTGGCGTGGGTGGGAGTAGCCAGTGGGCAGAACTTAGAGCTGTGTGGCTCATGGCTGCCAATGAAGCACTGCCCCTGACTATTTGCACAGGTATTTGGGCGGTGTACTGGGAACTAACATTATGGATCTCAATATGGCATGCAAATAAATGGATGGTTATGCATAGGCCATTATGGGGACAGGCCTGTGGCAAGACCTATGGGAGTTAGGCCACCAGAAACAAATCACTGTATATCATGTGACCGTACATGCACCCCTTGCTTCCCCCTGGAAATAATGAGGCTGACATGCTAGCCAAGGTGCAATGGCTGGAAACAGTGCCTGCTGACCTGTCAGGAAGAAATGTCACCCAGTGGCTGCACTGTCGCCCATTACATACTTCTGTCG
This sequence comes from Mormoops blainvillei, assembly GCA_004026545.1. Taxonomy (NCBI): domain Eukaryota; kingdom Metazoa; phylum Chordata; class Mammalia; order Chiroptera; family Mormoopidae; genus Mormoops; species Mormoops blainvillei. Next base: position 105,604 of record PVJD01002565.1, on the reverse strand, counting down.
CCTGGACAGAAAACCATGTGGTCTACTATAAAAACTTGGGGGTTACCTGTCACCTTAGCAGAGGTATGGGAAGCTTGTGAAGGCTGTGTTGTCTGCTCACGAAAGCAACCCTGGAGGCCTGTGGGCAGGTGGTGCAGGGACAGGTACCACTGACCCAGTGGCAGGTTGATGTAATCGGACCCCTGCCTAGGTCAGAGGGGTATAAGTATGCAATCACATGTGTGGACATGGCTACTGGACTGTTAGCTGCCTACCCTGCATGCCACCTGGATGAGAGAGCCGTAATCGCTGTGCTGGAGTGCTTATGCACTGCTTATAGGCGACCCTTAATCATTGAAAGTGATCAGGGCATGCGTTTTACTGGGTTCTTGGTGCAACAATGGGCCCAAGACCTGCAAATTGACTGGAAATTCCACATGGCCTGTCATCCCCAATCTGCCGGGATGACTGAATGTACAATGGTCTCTTAAAGCAGGGTCTGCAAGCCGCAGCTACCACCCCCATGCTGAGGGGGTGGATGAAACGCTTGTGGACTGTCCTCCAGACTCTGAATGAGAGGGATTGTGGGGGAGCAGCCCCGTTGGAAGCCTTGCCCCACCAGGCTGCTGCTCCAATTCAGCTGCAGGAACAGACTCAGGATGCTTTGCTGAAACCAGACCTGGAAAAACAAGGAAATATTCTCTTGCCCACCCCTGAGGGCCTGAAGCGAGGGCAAACAGCTACTCCGACATGGTCTTGGGAACTAAAAGCCTCCCACATGCCTTGGGGGGCTCTTGTTGCTCCATGGGAACAAGGGGCGGGGGGGGGGGGGGAAACTTGCAAATAGTGCCCTGGGTGATTGGGACATGGCCCCCAATCCTAAAGGTGACATACCCAGGGCCAGCAGACCACGGAATGCTTCCTCATGGCAACTTTGTGATATCCTTATGGTCCATTATGAGCTCTCCATTGTTGTTGCAAGTAGATGTTGAATCCCCAGTTGAGGCACCGAAGGTGTGGTATTCCTATGGTATTCCCAGGAAGGTCCCCTCTGCCAGCCACTGTCTTATTGGCTGACCAGAAACTTGCTTGTATATTGCCTGAGGGTCATGATTTGCCATTGTCAGTACCAGTAGCTGCTTTGTCTTTTTGCCCCTAGGGTGCAAAGTAAAACCTTAGTGGACTGGGTATATACCTAGGCCTCAGTGGCTAACCAATCAGCATGCTGGGTCTGCACTAAAATCCCCCTGAGCACATCTGCTGGCCCCCACCATGGTGCATCTCTCCAGCTTCTGTCTCCAATTGGACTTGGTTACAGCACCAGTGGAACAGTGCACATCTCTTGTACACGACCTGGACTGACATCTATGCTGGGCTGAAGCAGCAGTATGACCGGCCCAAGCCGTTAGTCAGCTACTCCATCTGGGATGACTCAGGGTGGCTCGTGGCTAAGGCCCTGAGGTAGGCCGGACCAGCTCCCTTTTGTATTAAGAACCTCAAAGGACAAGCCCAAATGAGCTGGATTCTGACAGGTCTGTGTCAGACTCAGACTCTGAAGCATGACTGGGAGGCTCGGAATGATGTGTGGGCTGCAGTGCCCATTGGGGCCCTCTGGATGTGTGGCTCACATGGGTGGCTGTACCTGCCCAGAAACTGGACTGGCCATTGTATCCTATTTGCCTGCTTGAGTTCAGAAAACTCTTGCAATTCAGCCAAGCGATTGGGAAGCATTTAAAGCATGACACTGGGTAAAGCGTACTCCCTGGTGGCATTACCAATAGCTGTTTTTTCTCCTCAAGCTACTTCTCTAGTCACTAAGACCGAAATAACTGCTTCGGTTTTGCACACTGCTCGTGCATTGCATGCAACACATAATTCCTTAAGCCTCTTGAATAAGGAAGTGTATCAGTTAAGAAAAGTAGCCTTGCAAAACTGTATGGCCTTAAATATGCTTACTGACTCACAAGGTGGGGTGTGTGCCCTAGGAGGGGCTGAATGCTGTGTGTGCATTCCAGATGTCCATCACAACGTTAGCCAAGCTCTACGGGCATTAGCTTCAAAGAAGTGTGCTATCGAATGCCTGACAGGGGATGCCCTGAAGGAATAGTGGGCATCCCTAACCAATGAATGGAGGCGGGCCCTTGCTATCTTGGGTGGCAGTGCCTGTGCTTTGGTCGCTTGTTGGTATAGTCTATACTGCTATTGTGGTATATGGGTGCAGGGCTCTGCCCTCCTTGCCAAGGGACCCTCGCAGAAGACACCCTCACATAAATTGTACAATGAGGAACCCTGAAGGGGTGGATTATAGGGAAAATGGAGTCAGTCAGGCTCCCTCACCAGGCCCAATAAGCTGTATTCCCATAGCCTTGAGAATGGGCCTACACGTGCAGCATCACGCTTCGTTATATAATATCTTGGCACCCTGCCAGCTTTGTGTGCATTCAGTATGTAAGGGAGTTGGGACTTCCCATGGCACGACAAGCAGCTTGCGGTGTGCATGGATAGCCCCACCATTGAATAAAGACGTGTCAGGCATTCCCACGGCTCTGCAAATTTTCTTCCGACTGCCTGAATCCCAAGTGAACCTGCCTGGTCTTGGAAGGCTGCAAGACAATAGTGCACGGGGAGATCCAGTCGCTTCCTCATGTGAGACCCACAGTGCTCAGTGAAGCAAGTGAGGGTTCCCAGGATCCCCTGCCACTGTGAATGACTGGGCATCCAGACCCAAGCACTCACTTCTGTGGCAGGGGAGCAAGTGAGAGGGGAGGTCTCTGTGCTCTGTGCCCCCCAGCCTAGGAGGGGTGTGCCTGGGGGCCACCCTTTGACCCTGGGGGTTCTGCATGTACCTACTTGCCACCTGGGGTAGGGATCAGGCTGGTAGCCTAGCCAGTGCTACAGGTTTCTGCTGTTGCTGGCTTTGAGTCCCCACCTCAGAGGCACTGGGCTCTGTCAGTGAACTCTGGGGCCCTTGGAGTGAATCCTGTACCTGGAGGTCCAGTCCTGCAAGGAACTCCACCTCTCCACACCTGTTTCCCCTTTCATCCTGTGGCAGAAGCTGTGAAGAAGGAATGATGACCACCTGGGAAAGGGGTCTGGGCTCCCTGAAGACGGATGGGCCTGGGAGCCCTCACTCCTGGTCCCCTTGCTGTCCCTTTTGCCGGGGTGTCCAACCCGTGGCCTGTGATGGCTATGAATGCGACCCAACAAAAAATCATAAATTTACTTAAAACATTACTTAACTTTATTATTAAGTTTTATACTAAGTTTAATTACTTAGATATGTGCATTTTCTATATTCGTGATCACAAACTTGGGATCTGCTCAATGATTTTAAAAGATTATTGAAAGGGGTACTGAATAATTAGGGTTCTTATGTGAGGACTTTTTGTTTATCTGTGGTGGCAGATATCACAAAAATTATGCACAGACCTTTTTTCTGGTTATCAGTTTTCGTTAGTGTTTGTGTATTTACTGTGCAGCCCACAACGGCTCTTCTTCTTCCAGTGTGGTCCAGAGGCGCCAAAAGGTTAGACGCCCCTGCCTACTGTGTCTCCTGGCCATCCAGATCCCACCCTTAATGGCACTGACATTATTTCCAGAGGGTAAAATGAACTGAGAGGTAAATGTTAACAGCCGTGACACAGAGTGAAGAATGTGGGGCAATAGGATTCAGGCTGAGTTCTACTGTGCTCAAGAGATGCTCCCCAGAAGCCCCTGGGGGTTCTGTGGAGGGCTTCCCAAGGAGAGAAGTCTCTGGCTGGGTCTTTTGGGGAGGTGAAGCCAGGTGCACCCTCAGTGTTTGGGGAGGAGGTGGCTCTCAGGTAGTGACCACCACAACTCAGCCCAAAGGTTTTGGAATTTCCAGGAAACAACTGCACCCATTCTCTGGATGCCTCAACTGCACAAACTTCTGAGGGTTGGTCCTAGCCCTGTTTTACAGGGGACAACTGAGGCACAGATGTGGGGTGGAGACCACATGGACTTGGGGACCTGAGCATCTTTTGTGCTAACCAAGAAGTGAATACTGAGCTTGGCCCCCCATTCCAGGTCCCGCCCCAGTATCTCAAATTAGAGCACGCTAATGAGGGAATAGCCTGCACAAGCAGATAAGGAACCAGGTGTAAAACCAAAACCCTGTCCGCAACCGCCGCCGTGAAATCCCTGCTTTCCCGTTATGCCACAGCTCTCCATGTTGTGGCAGGAGCCCTGCGTATTCGCATATCGTGGGGACCGGAGCTTCCCAGAGTGGGCGCCAAAGGTGAAAGCCCAGGCTAGTGACAGAATGGGGAGTGGGCCCAAGGTCACCCATTTTACAGACTGGAAAACCGAGGTTCAGGTAACTTAACGACCTCCTAGTCAGGGTCACACTGACAGGCTGGTGTCCCTCTTTTGCAGATGGGGACCCCAGAGGACAGTGTGCTCACTCGTCACACCGTGGAATCCGACTCCTCCCCTGGATTGGGGAGCGTCACTGCGCATGCGCTGCCCTCTTCCGCTGATCCCTTTAGGGTAGCGGACGCTCACGGACCTTTTGCTCCAGCCTGGCCCTCTACCCCACAACGACCTGATCATCTGCATGATCTTAGGCAAATCACTTCCTCTCTCAGAGGCCCAGTTTTCTCATTCCAGGGGCAGGGCGCCGTAGCGCCAAGTTGGGCGGCCGATTGTGCTGGGCAGCGTTTAACCCGGTAGAGCCCCGCCAGGCAGCGAGGAGGGGTGGGGCTGGAGGAGGGACCAACACCGGGACGAAGCCGATACAAGGGCAGGACGGGGCCAGGAAGGCGCGCGATCGCTCCTGCAAATGCAGCCTCGGGGCGAAGGGCGGTGCTCGAGTGAGGGGAGGGGCTAAGGGCTTGTGAGGACACCACACCGGACGCCGGCGCGGTCCAGGCTCCGGGTTCCTGCAGGCTTCGTAGCTGGCGAGGGCGGGGTTCAGTGAAAGGCGCGGTTTAGGGCAGCGGCAAGGACACAGGGGGCGTCAGCGAGGGTGGAGCTCAGTGTGGGCGGGTTTCAGGTCTCTGGTAGCGACGTCGCCGACGTCGGGGGCGGGGCCTAGAGGGAAGGGCAGGGCTCCTGGCCCAGGACTGCAAGCCCATTGTTTAGTTGGGGGCGGAGCTAAGGGCTATTGGAGACCCGGTAGCTGACGCTATAGGAAGCAAAGTCGGTAAGGGGCGGGGTTTAGAGGAGTTGAGGGAGGGGCCTAACAGGCGTAAGGGACGTCAGTGAGGGCCGGGTTAGGGTTGTGGGGGCGACGTGGCGTCGCCGGGGGCGGGGCCTTCTGGGGAGGGGCAGATGGCGCCGGGCGGGTCGGCGGAGGTTACCCCGGGTCGGAAGGCGGCGGGCAGACTGGACTGGCGGTCGGTGGCAGGGAGACAGACCGTTATCAGCCGGGTTCACGCCGTGCCGTCGCCATGACAGGTGAGCGCGTGGGCCTGGCTGCCGTTGTGCCTGTAGTTCCGGGCAGGGCACGCGACCCCGGTGGTCCCCAGGGCTCGGCTGCCTCGAAGTGTCCCCCGGAGCTGCCCCTCGCCACGTTGTCCCAGTGACCTTGTCCGTAACCATTTGCCCTCGCCCGCTTCCTCGGTCGGCGGGGCTGCAGCGGGCCGGGGGCGTGGTTAGGCCCTGGAAGGCTCTGGGGGACAAAGGCCGAGGCGCATCTGTGGGTGGGGAGGTGCCCGGTTGAGTGTAACGCCCGACCGTGGAAGGCGAAAGTAAAGACGGTGCCAGAAATATTATGGTCCTACTGTGCCTTCAGTAGGAGATACAGACACTCCATCCTCACAGCCACCTGACCAGGAGGCCAGACAGGCGCTGCGTTCTAGGGCCGTGCGTGGAACCCCGGAGACTCTCTGGGATGCACTCCTAGCTCCGTCAGGGACAGGCTCAGGGGAATTTGGGACGCAGACGGAGCCCCTCAAGGCTTTTGTGGTCCACGCTGGGCTGCCCCAACCCCTCCAACTCTTTTTCCCAGCCCAGCCATTCCCTCAGCACCTCTCTCTCCGAACTGGGGTTTTCAGCTCCCTCCTGACCCCAACCAAGTGGGGTCACACTGTGTGGACCTTTCCCTGCTGGAGAAGTCCCAAGGGTGATCGCCCAGTGATGGACCTATGGCAGAAAGGTCAGGGAATGCAAGGGCTCCCAGAAGCTACACCTCATCCCTTAGGGGCCCACTCTTCTGCCTGATGGGACAGAAGTCATTTAGGGGTCCACCAGGAGGCCAGGCAGGCCCCAGAAGTCCCTGTCTTTTTTCCCCAGGACTCACTGGAGTCTCAGAATGGATCCTACACTCATAGGATTTCATGGGCTGGAACTTGGTGCCTTCCAGGACACCAGCGTCCCAAACTAGGCCAGAAGAGACCTCAGCTGCCACCTGCTCCCCTGTCATTCCTTTGGTCATTCCTCTGAACTCTTTATATTTGTGGCTGTCATTTCTGAGCACCTAACATGCTCTTGGCCCTGCAGTGGGCACTTCCCATTCAGCAGCACCATGTGGGGACATATAGAATGTCATATCTATGTGTGGATAAGGAAACAAAAGCTCAGATTAGGCTGTTACCAAGTGCCAAGCTCCTCTGATGGTCAGTGGCAGAGCTGGGACTAGACCTGTGTCCAAGGTCCCCAAATCTCCTCCCTCCCTGTCATCTTTGTTTGCTGGACTTCTAGAGACCCCTCCCTGAACAGCCCTTCATTTTAGGGTGGGGAACTGAGGCAGAGAGCACAGGTCTAGGAGCATCAAATGGGCAGCCCTGCAAGGCTGCAGGCCTGTCATCCAGGGCTCATTGCCCCCGTCACTGACAGGAGCCTGCCTCATGCTGGTTCTGGGGCCTCTGTGATGGGCTGTGGAGTGTGTGTGTGGGACCTGCTGTATCTGCACGGAGCAGGGACTGGCCACATGCTGTTACTGTTGCTGTGGAACCAGTCCCTGCCTAGTGGTGTGCTGGAGAGTAAGCAATCCCAGCTCCTCCATGCCCAAGGCCAGGCCTGGCTCTGAGACAGGAAGGAATTCTAGGAGATTCCATTCAGGAGGGGAAGTTGAGGCCCAAGCATCTCAACTGAAGTGGGGCAGAGGCGAGGGGAACTCAGGAAAACCTTTGAGGGGAGGACAGTGAGCTGAACTTGAGTTAGTCAGATGGAAACCACAGGGACAGTGCTCTTTGCTTGGGGTGGGGTGTCTTGGGCAGTGTGGTGCAGTTGGGGGCTGCCAGGTGGGAAGACTTCTGGACCAGGTGAGGCCAGCTGGGGCCAGCTCCCAAGAGGCCACGAGTGCAGGCAGGAGTAACAGGTTGGGAGTCTGTCATCTGGTGCCAGCTGGGCACAAAGGTTGGGGAGGTGGAGCTTAGCAAAAGGAGTTGGCAAAGTTCTGGTGGATTTTGTACCAGAGCATTTTTCTTCCTGTATCCTATAAAAACTATCTGGGACTGTTTATCAGGACCTGGGACCAAAGTGTTTCTTTTTTTTTTCCTGTGCCTTTTTGTGCTTCCCAGTGGTTGCCTGGTGTGGTTTACATGCAGTTTATAGCGACCACAGGAAGCACAGGGTGCAGCCTAACCTGGAGCCTCATCTTACGGGCTGTGCCACTATGCCAGGTAACTCACAGCTGACAGCAGCAGGGGACCTGGCTGGCTGTTGGCTCTCAGGGCTGGAGGAGCTGCGTCAGGGTGTTAGCAAGGTCCACCAACAGCCGTTGGGTCCCAGACCTACATCCATTCATAGTGAGCACCTACTTGCATGTTGGCCCTGTGCACAGCTGCACATACTGGACAAGACAGCCTTGGGCCTGCCTTTGTGGGCTTGGCCAGGAGCAGACTTGATGTAACTAAGTGCATAGTTAATTAGTATGTCAGTTAGTGGGGTTGAAAGTCTGAATGTCAAGGCCCCAACACTGTGGCTGGATCCCGACCTTGATCCATTACTCCCTAGCTGGCTGATGAGTACTTGCTGTTTCTCAGTTTCCCTATCTGAAAAGGGGGATGGTGGTTGTGCTTGCATTGATGGAAGGGTGAAGATTATCTGTTTTATAGAGCCCAAGGAAGGGCTGGCTGTGGGGCACACCCTGGCTAGTGTCTGTCACTCTGTAATCAGAGTGCTGAAGCCAGACGGCAGGAGGGGCCCTGCTCATGTGGCTGTGGCAGGTCCCTCAGCATCCTGTATGAGGCTTTCTCACCATGATGGGGCTGCTGGTGACTCTGTCTCCCAGGCAGATTTTCAGGGACTGGGAGAATTTAGCAGTTAGAAGCTTGTATTCTAGGGTAAAAGGATCAACCAGGATATGCTGGCAATGGGAGAGAGAGATGAGGAAGAAAATTCTCTGTTTAGTCGGCCCCACAGAGGAAATTAGGGAGGAGACCCACTTGTTCCAACAGATGATCCCATTAAAAAAAAAAGCCTGCTGAAGTATAATTTACTTACAAGCAAATGCACTGATTTTTAGTGAATAATTACATAAGCTTGGACAAGTGTATATACCCTGGAACTACTAGCCCAGGCCCAGTCAAGTCAGAACATTTCCATCACTCCAGAAATTTCTTTGTGCTCCTTCCCAGGTACCACCACCCAACTCAGGGATTCATCTGCTTTCTATGAACCCTGCTTTTTCTATAAAATTTAACACTGGAATTCCCAAATAGGATTTCTTTTTAATAATTAGATTTTATTTTAGAGCAATTTTAGTTTATAGAAAATTGAGCAGATAGTGCAGAGGATCCATTCCCCCCCACAACCCTGCGTCAGTTTTTAGTGTTACATTTTTGCATTAGTGTGGTGCATTTGTTTTACTTAATAAACCAATTTGATAGATTAGTACTAACTCCAGTTTACATTATAGTTCACCCCTTGTGTTGTACATTGTTTGAGTTTTGAAAAATGCATAATGTCCTGTATTCACCATGATGGTGTCATACATAATAGTTCACTGCCCTAAAAATCCTTTACTCCATCTATTCAGCCCTCCCTGTTCCCTAACTCTTGACAACCATTGATCTTTTTACTGTCTCCATAGTTTTGCATTTTCTGTTGGAATCATGCAGTATGTAACCTTTTCAGATTAGCTTCTTTCACTCTTAGAAATATGCATTTAAGCCCTGGCTAGGTAGCTCATTTGGTTAGAGTGTCATCCCAATACACCAAGTTTGTGGGTCTGGTCAGAGCACATATGCGAATCAACCAATGAATGCATAAATAAGTGGAACAAAAAATTGATGTGTCTCTGTCTAATATCAATACACTAAAAAAACAAATATGCATTTAAATTTCCTCCATGTCTTCATGACTTCATAGGTCTTTTTATTACTGAATTATATTTTATCATATACATGAACTACAGTTTAATTATCCATTCACCTTTTTTGTCTGTGTGTGTGTGTGTGGTACCATTTTAACTATTTCAGTGGCATTAAATACATTCACAATGTTGTGAAACCATCACCACTATCCATTTCCAGAACTTTTTTTTATCATCTAAAACAGAGACCTATCCCCATTGAACAATAAGTCTCCTTTTTTTCATTCCCCCAGCTTCTGATAATCACCATTCTACTTTCTGTTTCTAGGATTTGCCTATTCTGGATATATCATATAAGTGGAATCGTACAATATTTGTCCTTTTGTGTCTGACTTATTCAAACTTAGCATACTGTTTTCAGTGTCTGCGTAGGTTTATAGCATGTGTCAGAATTTCCTTTCTGAGGCTGAATAACATTCCCTTGTATGTATATACCAGTTTTGGTTTACTTATCCATCATTTGTTTCCACCTTTTGGCTATTGTGAATAATGTTACTCTGAACACTGATGTGCAAGTATCTGTTTTAGTTCCTGCTTTCAATTCTTTTCGATGTATACCTAGAAGTGGAATCGTACAATCATACAACAACACTATATTTAGCTTTTTAAGGAACTACCATACTGTTTTTCCATAGCGGCTGCACCATTTTACATGACCACCAGCAATGCATGAGACTTTCAATTTTTACATCTTCATTCTCCATATATATATTTATTTCCAATATGTGTGTGTATATGTATGTATGTGTGTGTGTGTGTGTGTGTGTATGAGCACAAATAATGCCCCTTTTTATTACAAAATCTTTTATTATAAAATCATAAGCATGGAATTCTGTAACATAACAATATCACACTCAAGCACGCCATAGGACATTTTAGGTGAAATGTTTAATTAAAACTATAACTTATTACACCCGTAGTATTACCCTACTCAAGCAGGCCTTACTTCTGCTGGACCCTGTATATTACTAGCAAACTGAATTCAGCAACACATTAAAAGGATTTATTTCCAGAATGCAAGGATGTTTCAACAAATGAAAATCCATCAATATAATAATCACATTAATAGTAATATATATATACACATACAGACACACACACACAATCACCCTAATGATTATGAAGTGATATCTCATTGTGGTTTGATTTGCGTTTCCTTAGTGACTAATGATATTGAGCATCTTTTCATGTGTTCAGTAGCCATTTGTATATCTTTGAAGAAATGCCTATTCAAGTACTTTGCCCATTTTTTAATTGAATTGTTTCTGCGTTTTTTGTTGATGAGTTGTAGGAGGTCTTTATATATTCTGAGTATTATTCCCTTATCTGATATATGCTTTGCAGATATATTCTCCTATTCTATGGGTTGTCTTTTCACTCTCTTTTTACCACTCAAAATACTATTTATTCTGGACTTTTTATTCTGGTCCATTGGTCAATATGTTTGTCCTTATGCTACTACCACAGTGTTTTGACTCCTGTAGCTTTGTAGTAAGTTTTGAAATTAGGAAATGTGAGTGCTCCAACTTTGTTCTTTTTCAGGATTGTTTTTGCTATGAAGGTTCCTTGATATATGAATTTTATATTTCTGCAAAAATCATCAGGGTTGGGTTGGGATTATATTGAATTTGCAGATCACTTTGGGTAATATATCATCCTCCCAATATTAAGTCTTCCAATCCATAAACATGGAATATCTCTCCATTTATTTGTGTCTTACTTTATTCCTTTCAATAATTTCTTTTTTGTAGTTTTCTGTGTGTAAGTCTTTTGCCTCATTGGTTAAACTTATTCCTTAGTATTTTATTCTTTTTGATGCTACTGTAAATGGGATTGTGTTTTTCTTTTCTGGATTGTTCATTATTAGTGTATAGAAATGCAACTGATTTTTGTGTTGATTTTGTATCTTGCAACTTTGCTATGGACATACTAGTTCTAACAGGTTTTGGTTTGTTTTTTTTTAACTTTGGGTTTTTTTATATATAAGATCATGTCATCTGCAAACAGATAAATTTACTTCTTCCTGTTTCATTTACCTGTACTCTAATCTCTATTATGTCCTTCATAACTCTCACCACTTTGGGTTTATTTTGCTCTTTTTCTAATTTCTTGAGGTGTAATGTTAGGTTATTGATTTAAGATCTTCTATTTTATTGTGTACATTTACAGCTATAAATTTCTCTTTCAGCACTGCTTTTGCATCCCTTGTTTTTAAAAAATCTCTATATAAATATTTTATTGATTTATTTTTTGACAGGGAAATGGAGGGAGAAAGAGAGGGAGTGAAGCATCGGTGTGCAAGAGAAACATCAAACACCGATTGGTTGCCTCTCATGTACGCCCAGCCAGGGATCCGACCTGTAGCCCAGGCATGTGCCCTGACTGGGAATCAAACCAGTAACCCTTAGGTCCACAGGCTAGAGCTCAATCCGCTGAGCCATACCAGCCAGGGCTATATCCCTTAAATTTTGATATGCTGTGTTTTTATTTTCATTTATCTCAAGATATTTTCTAATTTCTCTTGTGATTTCTTCTTTGATCTGTTGGTTGTTTAATTTTCACATACTTGTGAGTTTTCCAGCGTTCCTTCTGTTACTGATTTCTAGCTTTATTCCATGTGATCAGATAAGATCCTTTGTAGAATTTTAATATTTTTAAGCCTATTAAGCCTTGTTTTGTGGCCAAACTTGTTTTGAGGTCTATCTTAGAGAGTGTTCCAAATGCACTTGAGAAGAATGTATATTTGTTACTTTTTGGCATAGTATTGTTTATATGTCTGTTAGGTGTCATTGGTTTATGGAGCTGTTCACATTCTCTGTTTCCTCATCTTTTGTTTGTTGTATCTCTTATTGAAAGTGGTACATTGAATCTCAAACCATTGTTATAAAGCTGTCTATATCTCCCTTCAATTCTGCCAATGTTTGCTTCATAAATTTTGGGGCTCTGATATTTGGTGCATATATGTTTGTTATATCTTCTTGGTGAATATCCCTTTTATATAATGTGCTTTTTTGTATCATAAAGTAATTTTTGACTTAAAATCTTTTTTTCTCATACTAGTATGGCCACCCTAATTTCTCTTGGTTACTATTTGCATGTAATGTCTTTTCCCATCATTTCATTTTCACCCTATTTGTGTTTTTAGATCTAAAGTGAGTCTTTTGAAGACAGCATATATGGAGTCATATTGTGTATATTTTTAATCCTGTGGGAAAACCAGTTTCTTCTCTACTTCTACCCAAAACCCTCCACTACCTAATACTTCTAACACTTCTGGTTACCAAATGTGTGGGGTTTGTTCCTCATCCCCAGATAATTGTCTAGTTCTCTGGTGGACACCAACTGGGTTTCCTACAATTTAACTCAATTCTCACACCATCAACCTGGAGATAGCATCAGATTCCACAAGTTAAGGGCCAGAAGACTTTCCCCAGTTCAGATGCCAATCATAAGTCCAAGTTTTCACCTGGGCTTCTGACCAACTAACTATAAATAAGATTTCCCATTAGCCACTCCTTGGGTTCAATCATTTACTAGATTGGCTCACAGAACTTGGGAACCATTTTACTTACTACTGCCAGTTTATTACAAAGAATATTTGAAAGGGTACTAATGAACAGTCAGATGGAAGAGATACATAGGCAACACATATGGGAAGGGCTGTAGAGCTCCCATGCCCCTGCTGCGTGGGCCACCCTCCCGGCATTTCAGAAGCTCTCTAAACCCTGTCCTTTGGGGTTTTATAGAGGCTTCATTACATAGGCATGATTGTTGAAATTATTGGCCAGTAGTGAATGATTTGACCTCCGGCTCCTTTCCTCTCCCGGATGGTTGCGGGTGGAACTGAAAGTTGCAACCTCCTAATCACTTGGTCGGTTCTCCTGGCAGCTGGCTCCTACCCTCTGGTTTTTCAGGAGCTTTCTAAAAGTCACCTCAATAACACAAACTCAGGTGAGGTTGAAAGGGGCTTATCATGAACAATAAAAGACTTAATTGTTCATCAGTTAAGAAATTCCAGGGTTTTAGGAGCTGATGTGCCAGGAAGTGGGCTGAAGACCAATTATATATTTCTTATAAATCACAACATTGCAGATCCATTCTGCCAACTTCTGCCTTTTGAATAGAGAATTTAATTCATTTATGTTTATCAGTAGGAAAAACGTGTTTCTACCTTTTGCTATTTCTTTTCTGTATGTTTTGTAGCTTTTTTTGTCTTTCATTTCTTCCATTACCGCCTTCTTTTGTGTTTACTTGATTTTTTGTAGTAACACATTTTGAGTATATTGTGTGGATATTCATGGTTACCATGAGATTATACATAATCTCCTAAAGTATAACAATCTAATTTGAATTGATACCAATTTAACTCCAGTCACATACAAAAACTCTTCTCCTATACAGCTCTGCCCGCCCCCCAGCCCCCGTGTCCACCGGAAAGTGGGACAAGCTGCAGGTAGGTAAGTAAGGCGGTGCACCTAGTCAGGCAGCTGGTGCCACAGGGACTCAGGATCCTCCCTCGGATACCCAGTGTCCCCCGCCTGCCGTCATCTTTAAAGGCTTGTTATTATAAAAAATGTTCTTAATGGGAAAGAAGGTACAATAATGATGTTTTAGTGGTTATTCTTAAAGAAAAGACAGAAAAACCCTTTCCCTGCACCCTGGGCAGGCACATTCATCGGTCTACTGTTGGTATTTCTTAAGGCCATGCAGACAGGGTGAAGGGCGATCCTGTTCACCTGCTGCTCACGTGGTCCTGTGGCCATGGCATCTCAGCCCACCCTAGCCTGTGCTTCTGTCCCCATAACAGTGCCGCCTGTAGAAGCTGGGGGTCAGACCTTTTCCAGACTGCCTGTGCTTTCCCCAGGCCTGGATGTTTCCAGAGGACCCTGTGGGAGCCCATGAACAGCAAACTCTTGGTCCCTCAAGAGTTTATGTTCATAGAAGAAAGGAAGCAGGGCTCTGTTCTGTTTTTGAACACTCTGGACCGTTCTCACCACACCCACCTACCCTGTCTTCTGAAGACACGGAGGGCTCTGGGCTGTGCATGAGGCCCATGCGTGCTGAGGTGTCAGCAGTTGTCCAGGTGCTTACAGCTGGTGTGCTGCCTGTGGGCATGGGGGCCTTGCTGTGAGAGGTTCTTGGCAAGGCCGCGTCTTCATGGTAGACCTGCCGCCCTCTTCTGGCCATACTGGCTCATGCCCTCCATGCTCTCCGCCTGTTTCAGAGCAGACCTACTGCGACCGGCTGGTCCAGGACACACCTTTCCTGATGGGCCACGGGCGTCTGAGTGAACAGCAGGTGGACAAGATCATCCTCCAGCTGAACCGCTACTACCCCCAGATCCTCAGCAACAAAGATGCAGAAAAGGTGCTGAGGGGTGGGCCCGACATGTCTCTACTGCCTTCCTTTCTGTGCTGGAGGAAAGTGGGAGGAAGGAGAGCTCAAGAGGTGAAAACCTACCTCTTTGTAGTGACCTCGGGCCCAGAACATCAGCTCCCTCAGTCTCAGTCTTTTCACATGTAATTGTGCTCGTTGGCCCCTTCCAGAATTGATGAGAGTGTCTCAGGAGACATGTGACAGCAACCCACAACGTGACAACCCTGGGAGAGGGGCAAGGGGATGGGAGTAGGAACACTGCCAGGCCCCACCCAGTTCTTCACTTTGCCTCTTCTGAATGTTCAAAATGGGCAAACAGTTTATTTTTTTTATTTTTAAAAAATATTTTATTTATTTATTTTTAGAGAGACGGGAAAGGGGGGAGAAAGAGAGGGAGACAAGCATCAGTGTGTGGTTGCTTTTCTCACACCCCCAGCTGGGGTCCCGGCCTGCAACCCAGGCATGTGCCCTGACTGGGAATCAAACTGGCAACGCTTTGGTTCACAGGCTGGCGCTCAATCCACTGAGCCACACCAGCCAAGGTGGGCAAATGTTTTCAATGTAATCTGACCCATCCTGTTTGTGGACACTGGGTAAGAGTTGGTGACCTTGGCCTGCTACAGTGCTTCTCTCGCTCTTGTTTGGGACTGAGGGTGGGTGCCAGAGACCAGCTGGGGCTTTAGGGTGCAGGGCCTGCCTCCCAGATGGGTGATTGCCTAGGCGCTTTTGGAGCTGCAGCTTCCTGCCATGGCACAGGTAAATGGTGCCAAAAGTAGGGTTGTCTGGAGGGTTGGGGCCTCTCTTGGGGACAGGTAAGGTTGATACCTGACAGAAAAGGAATGCACACGGACCTGGTACTGGTTATAAAAGTAGTATATGAAGTTAAAAGTAGGAGCTCAAATTTGTATCTTACCATTGTAATTAAAAGTCTAAAACACATTCTTTGTAAAAAAATTTGAAACATTTTCGTCATTTGTACAAGAAAAAGGAAACTCCTCAGCAGCCTGGCTTACACCAGCACAGTCCCTTTCCTCCTGGGTACTGAATTCTGGTTCCATGCAGAATGGTATGCTGCCACTAGATGGCAGCACCTGCCACATCCTCTAGGTCCTGGCTGTCAATGCCAAGTGCCCTTTCCACTGACTTTTAGGACCACCCATTTCTCCATCACACATACCGAAAGAGCCAGTTCTTTTCTCCTTAACCCTTGATTTATTTTTTAAATATTTAGATCACATTACTGTAGACTGTAAACTACCAGAAGTTATCACACCATCATCTCATTGATTCCCTTTAACAGCCCTACAGTATGGGCTTATTCCCTTTTTAGATATGAACAAACCGACTCTTTTAGGGTGAAGAGACTTATTGAAGTCACATAGCAAGCCTAAATTTCCACACTTGGGGTGGTGTCACTGCCGCCTTTCTTAGTGACTTGTTTCCACCTTCACAGGGAGCGCGAGGAGTAGCAGCCTCGCTGTGACCCCAGCATATTCTCAGGTACCGTGAGGCCATGGTTCATAGCCACTACCTCCCCAGGGGTGTTCGAAGCACCTGAGTGGAATCACCGCACCCTTCTCGACCCCATGACGAAGCTGGAGCTAGAGGGAATGGAGGAGCTGACCCTGGAGCCCACCTATCCCCATCCCACAGCCAGCTTGGCCCAGCCCCCCGCAGCCTGACCTTCCTTTGTGTCCCTTATGCCCCCAGTTCCGGAACCCCAAGGCATCCCTGCGTGTGCGGCTCTGTGACCTCCTAGGCCATCTGCAGCGGAGCAACGAGCGGGATTGCCAGGAGTTCTACCGAGCTCTGTACATCCACGCCCAGCCCCTGCACAGCTGCCTGCCCAGCCGGCACTCCTTGCGTAAGTGCCTCTCTCGGTCCTCCGGGCTCAGCATCAGCCTGCTCAACTCCTCACCAGAGACTACTTCTGGCCATGTCTTATCTTGGGTGGCCCCTAGAAAGTAGAGAGAGTACTTCTGGCAACACAGCTTTCTCTGTCTCCCTGTCTGTATGTATCTCTGTTTTGTGCCAGCTTTTACACAAAGGGTAGAATCTGCCTCTTCCATCTGTAACTCAGTGCACTGTGGAAACCCCTCCCTTTATGGTCTCAATGGCCCACAGTTGCATCAGCCTGAGTGAACTGGCCCCCATGGTGGATACTGAGGTGTTCACCCTTCATCCAGGTGGATTCCTGGTGTGGGTTTTTCTGTAGAACAGTGTCAGGCCTAGATGGTCAGTTCAGAGCATGTGTGTTTCAGTTTAGAGGGTCCCATCTTTGGGCCTGGGAGGTGTGCGAGGGTCCCTATGATTTGCTGGAACAGGATGGGAGGTACAGGCAGCTCAGTCCTAGGCTTCTGTGCCCTGGTCCCTGGGAGGAGTGGCTACTCTCTCCCGATTAGAAGAGGCCAGAGGCCCCAGAATGCGGTGGCTCACCCAGGTCACTGAGCTGTGACCCGGGGTTGGTATCTTTGATCCCAAAGACAGGCCTGCAGGACTAGCTCTGGGCTCTGGCACCAGATGGTCCTGTTGTGCCAGCCCTCAGGGCCCCACAGCCCTGTTGAGAGTCAAGCACCTTCCCAGCTCCCAGGTGCTCTCAAGGGCTCTCTGGCATGTGGCTATTGGGGAGGCCTGGGAAGATAAAGCACCCTGCTGACGCATGGATTTTGTCAGAACTTTGACAGATGGGTGTTCGCACTGCATTTGGTGCCTCATGGCCACCAGGGAACAATGCCTCCCCACTACTTCATGGCCCTGAAGATCTCAGGAAGTGGACAAAAGAGGAGGACCCAAAACTGCAGGGTCCCTTCCCCAGTGCCTACTCCACCAGGCAGGGCCAGAGGGCTCAGTGACAGCATAGCCTGGTCCAGCTCAGCCAGGGGCTGGGTGGTACCAGGTGTGAGGGACCTCGTCAGCCCCCCTGGTTTCCCAAGGGCAGGCGACTACTTTCCTCTCTGGCCCACCCACGACTAACTGCACCCTGTGATTTTGTTTCCAGAGAACTCAGATTGCACAGAGCTAGACTCGGGCACCGCAAGCCATGAGCTCAGTGACAGGGGTAACCGCCTCCTGCTTCCCCCTCTGTCTCCTTACCCAGGGCCCCATCTCCACCTGGGGGCTTCTCCACTCCAAATTGGGCTCTGTTCCTGGCTTCCCGTGGCCAGATTTCCACCTCACCCACCCAGAGTGCTTATTGGGGGCGTCCTCACCCAGCTGACTAGCGTGGGGCTGTAGCCTGTCCCGTGTGGCCTGAGGACCTCTCCCCAGCCTCAGGTACAGGTAGCCGCTGACAGTTATTTCTCCCCCAGGACCCATGGCCTTTCTGGCCTGTCTTGGCCTGGCTGCAGGCCTGGCACTCCTCCTCTACTGCTGCCCTCCAGGTGAGTGCTGCTCAGCCTCAGCCCAGTCTGCAAGAGACCCCAGGGCAGAGGCGGCTGCCATGCATGTTGGGCTCACTGCCTACTCAGCTCTGCAGGAAGGCACGAGTCCCTGGCTTCATCATGCCTCGGTTTGCCCACCAGGAGTGGGACCGGGGCCGGGCTCAGGAGAAATAGGAAGTGTGGGGTTCGAGCCCACCAGACCCAACAGTGGTGGTTCTCAATTCTTACATGTGGCCCTCAGTGACCCTCCACCCCCAGGGGTCAGAGAATGATGGGTCCCTGCGGGAAGAGGAGTGCAGCAGTGCTCATAGGTTAGAAAGGCCTGCCTGGAACAGTGTCAAGGCCCTGATGGGTGGACTGGGGTCCCATGGCCGCAGCCCCCTCCAGGCCCAGCATGCCGTCCCTGCCATCCTGGCTGTCCCTTTCCGACAGTGCTGAAATTGCCGCGGTCATGTGGGCGTCAGTGCCTGGCAAGCCTGCTTGGGGCTGCTGATCTCATGCCATTTGGGTTCGGGGCTGGCAATATCTTGAGACTGAGAGAAGGCATCTTTGGTGGATTCTGAGACATCCCACTCTTTGTGTTCCAGACTCCAAGGTGCTGCCAAGGGCCCGGCGTGTCCTGGGCTTCTCCCCCATCATCGTGGACAGGCACGTCAGCCGCTTTCTGCTGGCCTTCCTGACAGATAACCTGCGGGGCCTCTGATGGACCAGCCCCTGCCACACATTGCACACCAAAGAGCCCTCACCTTTCCGCTCACCTGGGGTCCTGCCTTTCTAAATGCTTAGATTTCACTTTACAATTACTGTTCTCACTTTACAATTACTGTATGAAGCACTTCACCTACTCCTTACAAAGGTGGTCAGTGATATTAAATGTGGGAATCTTGTCCCTTCTGTCAGGAGTGTTTTCTGGATGATTGTGACTTGAGACTCCACATGCCTGTAGCAGAGGCTGACGCTGAGGGCTTTTGGAGTTCTTACCCAGCCTGGGGCCCAGATCATGTTCAGGCAACACTCCCCATCTCTGTGGGCCTGGGCCCCACCCCTCCACCTGGACTATCTCCTGTAGCCTCTACCCCCAGATATCTTCCCACCCCACTCTTCCCCCCAAATTCCCCCAACCCACTGCACATGCCGTATGTCCCCCTTCCCTCCCTCCATGGCCTTCTCCCACTGCTCTCCGGAGCTCACACCTCCCCACACCCACCTCTGCCTCCTGGACCTTGTGGGGCCCCTGTGCCGCCCCAGCGCCCACGTGTATTTACCCGACTCCTGTTGGCCACCTCAGTAGGTAGGAGCTGCTGTCCCTTTCCTCATGAGGAAACAGGCCAAGGTGGGAGGTCCTTCAGCCGAGAAAGGGGAACCCTGCACCTGAGGGATGCAGGCCCGACCGCATTCTTCTCCTGTCCCGTGGCCTGTCCCCAGGAGATCCTCCCTCAGCCCACGGTCCCTTCTGGGTCCCTGCCCGACCCCACAGACCATCTTGCGACAGAGCTCCTTCCCCTCACCCACACGGAAGTTGGTGGCAAGTTCCTTAGTAGTTCAGAGCCTGGAACTGAATACAAAGTTGCCTGGGATCCCAGGAGAAAGGGAATCCAGACTGATAACAGCCCAAGGAACATTCTAGAAATTTTAGAGATGAAAAACATCATTGTGCTTTCCTGGTCCTGAGCGCTGGCTCCTCAATCCCTCCATCAGCTGCCTGGGGTTTGGCCACAGCCTTTCCCCTTTCTCCTCAGTGCATGGCCCCCTTGGACCAGTGTGTCAGACCCTCTGACCTCCTTAGTGCTGGGCCCCCACTTGATCAGAGTGTTCGCGACCCTCTGGGTCCTACTGGCTTTGTGCTGTGGAAATGTTGCTCATGGACAGAAGAGGATGAGGATACAAGTTCTAGAGGTTCTGGTGCTGCCCTTGATTTTCACTGTCAGGCCCCTGGGGGTCCTATGAGCTGACCAAATTACCCACACTTGCTGTGGACATCTGCTCTCCTGAAGACCTAATTGAGCAGCACTTTCACCTTTTCAGTGCCCTGTCGCCACCCTCCTTACAGGTGAGGGATCTGAGGCTCTGAGCCCAGGGCCACATAGCAGCCGAAAGTGCGGTTCCGCCCTCCCCACACATTCACAGGCACATGCACATGCAGCCATATGCACATACAAACGTATGCACACACAAACATGTACATACATACATAGCTCTGTACACATGTGCATATGTATGAAGAACATGCTGCTGGGCCTCAACCTAGCCCCCAGTGGGTCTGTCTTTTGATTGCCTCCCTTTGTCAGCTCCTCCCCCACATAACCTCTTTCGGGGGAAACAAGCATATTTGTCAACCCGAGAATCATGAGTTTGCATTTTCCACGAAGGTTTCTGGAGGCACTAGGCAGGCTGACTTCAGGAATAATGCCCATGGGGCCCCGGGCACAGGCAGTGGGAAACAAAATGGGAGCAAAGGAATCAGCCCCAGGATATGGTGCGTGGCCCCGTGTGGTCAGCTCGGGTGAGATCACTCATTTGTGTGCCCCTCAGAGAAATGAGGGTGCCCGAAAGATAGAGTTGTACATGGGAACCTTCCCCTCTGCCAGGCGGTGAGGACAGTGGCTGATAACTCCACCACCCCTGGGCTACAGGCCCTGAGTATCTGTGCAGTGAGCACCTAATCTGGGAACTGCTCCTTGGAAACAGCTTGGGAATTGTTGCCTTAATTGATCACCTTGCTGGAAGCTGTCACTCATGCAGGCTTCTTGTGCAGCAAGAGCAATTATTGCAATGAGCTGGGCAGGCTGAATGAAACCCTGCTGGCTGTGCCACACATGGAAGCCAAGCCCTCTGGACCTTCTGCAGGGTCCTGGGTGAGGGATGTGAACCTGCCCACTGCCCTCTAGCCCTTCCCTGGGGCTGTCCTGGGCTGGGAAGTTGCATGGTGCTCTAGACCCCTGGCAGCCATCCAAGCCCCATGTAAACCATCTCCCATTGCTACAGAGGTGAGGCTGGAGGCTGCCTCCTGCGTGCCAGCCAGAGAGAATACCAGTCGCTGTGCCTCCTCTAGGCTCTGAAGCAGGGGGTGGGGGTGCACCAGAGGCTCTCAAGGTCAGCAGACTCCTGTGGCACAGCATGGCATGTCCTGTTCTACCTGCAGCCCCTCCAGTCACCATGACCAGGCAAGATCCTGATTCCTGGGTAAATATCTTGTGGGCAGAAGCCCTGAGGTGTTCACCATGCTTGTCCTACTCTCTGATAGACAGCTGGGAAAAGGTGACAGACAAGTCTGGGTAAATGTGATGGAGATGAGATCCCTGTTTGAAGGTGACAAACTCCCAGGTAAAGATGACAGATTCCTGAATAAAGGTGACAGATGCCAGGGTGAGGGGGTTGGAGACCCTTAGGTGAAGGAGGCAGATACCAGACCTGCAGGTTCCTTTACCTCACACTTGGAGGCTCCAGACCGAGAAATAAATGCCCTTTGTTTAAAGCTGCCCAGACTGTGGACTCTGTTTCAGCGGCTTGGATGGGCTAAGGCAGGGCCTTTGAGGAGATGTCCATCAGACAAGTGGGCCCAGCTATCCGTCACCTGAGACCTACAGGGCCATAAGTCTTTAGGGCCCTGTGGCAGGTTACATCCCCAAATGAGGCTGGTCAGCTCCTGTCCCAGGGCCTCAAAGACCTGTCTGGTGAGCTGTGATGGCCCAGGGTGCTTGTGTCCTGGATTGGGCTGGGCCACTGCCTGTGGCTGATGACTTCTTTCTTCCATGACCCACTGAGGCCCAGGCTGTTCTTGGACCCTGCCCCAACTCTCAGCCTTGATGGCGCCTCAACTCTGCCTGGAGCTGAGATCGACAATGCCCGGGCCACCCGCCAGGTCTCTGTGGCAAGGCCTTTCCCCCTAGGCTGATATTTGGGGCGGGAAAAACAATGTGGCGGCTATGTCTAGGCTCAGTACTTACATGAGGCCTCTACCCTGCCAGCCACCTGATGAGTCAGTGCTTGTGACCTGGAATGAATTAAGTCCATCAGGGCATGAGTGACCACAGTCTCCCTCTTGACCCCTTTCCGTCAAGGCCCTCATTGTCTCCATCTTCCCACTGTCATGCTCCAATGACGGTAACAGCTCATGATCCATGCCTCTGCACCTTCAAACATGCTGTTTGTTCCCTTTTGGCTGGAACACTCCTTACTAATGCCCATCTACTCACACTTCCGGTCTTGGAGAAAATGCCCCCTCTTTCAGGAAGCCCTTCTTAACATTCTAGTAAGAATAGGGTTGTGCCACATAACATTTCAGTTAACAATAAACCACATATAGAACAGTGGTCTCATAAGATTATAATCTAGCTGCAAAATTCCTGTCATCTAGCAATGTCAGAGCTGTTGTAACATCATAGTGCCACCCATTACTCACATGTTCATGGTGCAGGTGCAGGTGTAAACGAACCTCCTGTGCTTTCTGTCAGTCATCTCAAAGAACAGCACATACAATTGTGCACAGTACATAGCATTTGATGATAACAAATGAATTATTGATTTATATATTTATTATACTTATTATTATTATTTTAGAATATACTGCTTCTACTTATAAAAGAAAAAAGTTTGCTACAAAACACTATGCCAAGTTAAACTGGCAGCAGCCTCATACATTCATGTTTACTGAGTCTCTTGATCGCATCACTCTCTCTCATGCTTGATTAAGTCTCACATGGTTTTGTTCGTCATGGCCACCAAGCACACACAATCCACTGCCGATTTTGCCAGTAAGAGGTCACGTTCAGTGATTGACCTGAAAATAAAAGTAACAGAGATAACGACTGGGAACACGGAAAGTCAGTGACAGTTATTGCCCTCCAGCCAGGCACGTCCCATTCCACCACAGCTACGATCTTTATGAACAAGAAAACAGTGACGGAAGCTGTTATAGAATCTGCTTCATTGAGGGCAATGAGACTAATAGAAGTTCAAGAAGAGCCTATATCAGCCATGGAGAAACTTCTAATAGCCCGGGTTGAAGGTCAGACACAGAAGCGTATCCCTCTCCGCATTGCGATGATCACAGCCAAAGGAAAAAGTTTGTGATGTTGAAAGATAATGCGGACCAAGTGTGTTGTTGAATTCACTGCTAGCTCTGGGTGGTTTAAACAATTCAAGAATCATTATTCATTACATAATGTGAGTTGTAGTCTGTGGGTGCTGATGTGAAGGCAGCTGAAGAATTTTTGGAAACTCTAGAAGCTGATTGTGGAGGAAAATTACCTGCCAGAGAAAATATTCAATATGAATGAAACGTCTGTATTCTGTAAATGAATGCGTGAAAGGACTTTGATTTATAAGGAGGCCAAGTCAATACTAGGTTTTAAGGCTTTTAAGTACAGGATAACAGTCTTGCTTGAGGGCAATGTTGCAGGCTACATACTATATAAAACCATTTGTGATCTGGCACAGTGAGAACCCCAGGGCCTTCAAGCACCCAATAAGCACACACTGCCAGTGTGTTACTACAGGAGCAATAAGAAGTCATGATGATCCATCCCATCTCCCAAGATGCCCTCCTGAATTGCTATGCCAGTGAAACGGAGAAGTACTGTTTGGAGAATAACAGTTTGCAAGATTTTGTTTGTTGTTGATAATGCTCCTGGACATCCTCTTTTTGTTGGTGATCATCATACCAATATCAAAGTGGTGTTTATCCCTCCAAACACCACCTTTTAAATCCAAGCGATGGATCAAGGAGTTGTAGCAGCTTTCAAAGCATACTGCTATCCTTGGCTATTCCTGCAACTGAAGAAGACACTGAGGCAATTCTGGAAAGATTACAGCATCCATGACAACATCAAGAACTTTACTTGGGGTGATGTCACCAAGGCGTATATGAATGTCATCCAAAAGGAGACACTCAAGAGGCTTGTCCATGACTTCAAAGGATTTGCCAAGGATAAGAAGGTTGCAAAAATCAACATTAACCGGGTGTTGATGAGGATGCCATTGAGGAACTCCTAGCGGTGGTTCCTGAAGAATTGACTAATAAGGAGTTGCTGGAACTGAAACAGGAACACATAGCTGAAGAAGAGATCAGAGAAAAGGAAACTGCAGGAAAAGAAAAAGAAGAAACCCCCCCGCAAGAAAATTCACAATGAAGAGTTTAGAAGAGCTCTGGCCAGTGTGGCTCAGTTGATTGGAATGTCGTCCTGTAAACTGAAAGGTCACAGGTTTGATTCCTGGTCAGGGCACATGCCTAGGTTGTAGGTTCAGTCCCTGGTCAGGGAGAGTAATAAGAGGCAGCTGATCAATGTTTCTCTCTTACATGGATGTTTCTCTCCTCCCTCTCCCTCCCCTTCCCTCTCTCTAAAATCAATAAGCATGTCTTCAGGTGAGGATAAAAATAAAATATAAAATGGAATATAGAATAAAAAGAGTTTAGAAGCTTTTTCAGAACTCAGCATGCTCCTTAAAAGGTTTGAAAATGTGGATCCCAACAATGAAAAGCTTTCATCAGTAGAGAGGAATGTACATAGCATACTACCTGCTTACAAGCAAATCTATGATGACAAAAAAGAAACAAACCAAGCAAACCACCAATGACATATTTCTGGAGTGGCACCTCCTCTAGAAGAGCCTCAGGCAGGTCCTTCATGAGGTATTCCAGAAGGAGGATTGTTGTCATAGGAGATGACAGCCCCATGTGTGTTATTGCCCCTGAAGACCTTCCAATGGGACAAGTTATACAGGGGGGAGGACTGTGATATTGACGATCCTGACCCGGGGTAGGTCTAGGCTAGTGCATGTTTTTATGTCTTAGTTTTTAGCAAAAAAAGTTTAAAAAGTAAAGCAAATTTTTAAAAATTTTAATAGAAAAAAGCTTATAGAACAAAGATATAAAGAAAGAAAATGGCCCCAGCCGGTGTGACTCAGTTGGTCTGGCATCACCCCACAGACTGAAAGGTTGCTTTTTGAGGTCAGGGCACATGTTTGGTCCCCAGTTGGGGTGCACACTGAAGACAGCCAATTGATGTTTCTCTCTCACATCAGTGTTTCTATCCCTCTCCTCCCTCACATCCCCCCTCTCTAAAATAAAAAATTAAATTAAAATTTACAAAAAGAAAAAGTTTGTGTAGCTGCACAATGTGTTTGCATTTTTAAAAAGATTTTATTCATTTTTAGAGAGACGGGAAAAGATTGAGTAACATCAACATGTGGTTGCCTCTTGTGAGCCTCCTACTGGGGACCTGGCCTGCAACCCAGGCATGTGCCCAGGCTGAGAATCCAACCAGCGATCCTTTAGCTCACAGGCTGGCACTCAATCCACTGAGACACACCAGCCAGGGCTGTGTGTTTGTGTTTTAAGATGGGAAGAGTCAAAAAGTTTAAAATTTTTTTTAAAGTTTATACAAAAGCCCTGGCCAGTGTAGCTCAGTAGGTTGGAGCGTCATCCTGTAACCAAAGGGTTGCAGATTTGATTCCCGGTCAGGGCACATAGCTAGGTTATGGGTTTGATCCCAGTCCAGGTGCATACAGGAGGCAACCAATCGATGCTTCTCTCTCACAATGATGTTTCTTTCTCTCCCTTTCTCTCTAAAATCAGTGAAAAAGGTGTACTCTGGTGAGGATTTTTTAAAAAGTGTATCAAGTAAAAAGTTATGGTAAGCTAAGGTTAATTTATTATTGAAGAAAACATTTTTATAAACTTAGTATAGCTTAGGCATACAGTACTTACAAAGTATACAGTAGCGTACACACATTCAAGTACCACTCTCTCACTGACTCACCCAGAGCAACTCCATTCATGGCAAGTGCCCTATACAGGTGTACCACATTTTTACTGTAGCTTTTCTATGTTCACATACACAAGTACTTACCATTGTATTACAGTTGCCTACAGTATTCAGTACAATAGCATGCTGTTCAGGTATGTATCTCAGGAGCAATAGGCTTATACCATACAGCCTAGGTGTGTGTAGCAGGCTGTACCACCCAAGTTTGTGTAAGTGCACTCTGTAATGTTCACACAATGATGAAATCACCTAATGAGGTATTTCCTAGAATGTATCCATGTCCTTAAGGGACCCATGACTATAGTTCTTCATCATGGTTACCACAGTGTTGGGATGCCTTTCCCACCTCCAAAGCTGAGCACAGGCTTGGAGAGGTCGCCTGGAGTGGGGAGAGAGCTTCCATTACCAAAGGTATGTGGGGAGAAGGTGTGTGAGGGATGTTGTGTGGAAGGGTGTAAGGTAAGGTGTGTGAGAGAAGGAGTGTATGAGAGAAATTGTGAGGGCAGGAGCTAGGGATGGTGTGGAAGGGGGTGTGTGCAAGGGAGAGAGTGGAGGAGGGTGTATGAAGCAAAGTGTGATGAAAGCTGTGAGGGAGGGTATGTGAGGGAGTGTGTGAGTGGGATGTTGTGGACTCTGAGAAAGAAGACGCCTGCTAAGAGGGCCTCCTGGTGGCTCACTGGGCTCAAATTTGAAAAACAGAGCCTGGCAGCCATTTCCACATGGGACCTCTCACACAAGCGGCTCTTTGGGGTGAAGCCTCTGCACTGAGCTGCCTGCCTGCACGTATTTCTGTCCTTTGAGCAAGCCCTTGTAAATGAGTTCCTGGAATCCTATTTCAGCAAATTGGACTGGGGCTTTCCCCATCCAATCGTAGCTGTGCAGCAATATTCCCATCAGCTTCTTCATTGACCAAAGAAGCTCCATTCTGACCAATCAGTACAGTGCCTTTTGGACCAATCAAACTGCAAGGATTTGGAGTCCTCATTTGAATGAAGACAGGCCAATCAAGGACCAGCAGTGGGGACTTCTGCCAATATAAGTCAGCTTGCCACTGGGTTACACTTCCCCTTTCACATGAAGACTGCTTTTCCTTGGCTGGAGTTGAAATACCAGAGATGAAACACCACAGATATCTCACCACACCAGAGTGGAGAAGAGCAGAGCAGAGCTGTCCTCCCTAGGGCTGCCTCGTCCCAGGGGCTCACAGCCATGCTTGATAATTTTGCCGTTTGCACTCAATAAAGTTTTCTTCTCCACTGCACCCCAAATTGGGGATTCCTGTTTGTGTTGAATTGATGTCAATGGCCATGGACCGTCAGTGTGAAAGTTGATTAGGCAGGTGTTGAGTTGAAAGGTGTGGGTGTTGCGAGCAGGGTACTATGAAAGAGGGCATGTATGTGATTAATGACTGTGTGTTTGAGGGAGGAAACTTGGGTCCCAGTTACTCTTACCGAGTAGAGATATAGTCACAAGCTGTGTATGGCACGAGATCTTGTTTTCAGAGCCTGGAATGCAGCTGCATCTTGCACAACAGAGGTTCCCCTTGACAAGAGGGTGGTGTTGACTCTGCAGGCACGGGGTCCAGGCAGGGGGCGCTGACTCTGCTGGAATTGGGGTTGGTATTTGCAGTTTCCACCAAGTCAGCACTCTGAGGCAGGGCTCAGAGGAAACCCTGCCCAGCCATGCTCCCCTGTATCCCCCCAAATTTCTGCACAGGCTGTGGGTCAGGCCCCTGCCAGATGGGCCCTGGGGCCCAAAGTCTCACACATGAGTATCTGTGAGGGATCAGACTTGGAGGAGGCTCAAGAGACGAAAATCTGGGTGGGCCTGTCCTGTTCCCAGGTCTGCCTGCTAGAGCCTACATCAGTTTACCCGTATAGCAGGGGCAAGAAGGGGACCCGTTTTAGGGACTGGGGGCCCTCCCTCAGCACAGGCCAGGTGGCAGCCGGGACCCTGATTTTTATCCCTCCTGGAGGCAGACTTGAGTCCGTCTCCCAGCTGAGATGACACCAAGAGCAGGGGCCTGGGGCTATGGAAGGGCCCCGTTGCCCTGTGCCACACAGACCCAGCAGCTTACTTAGTTTACTTCTGAAATAAATCCTTGAGAAAGAGAAGAAAAACATTAAAACATTTAGCTGCCTGATTTTTAAAAGTAATGCCATGAGGAAAAAAGAATTAAAGTCAACTAAAGGTAGGTGGAAGAAACCTGAGGGAGAGAGGAGGAAAACAGGCAGGTGAGCGTGGCAGATGTGGAAGCAAATGGCTACCTTCTCAGTCCACTGGCTCCGCCTTGCCTGGCTATCACCTCCTGCGGATGAGGAGGAGAGCCTGACTTGTCCTGTGCTTCCTCTTTCTTCCTCAGCTCCTGTCAAGTGGGCCATGGTCTCAAGTGTGGGTGGTGAGGATGAAAAGCCCGGAGAGGGAAGCCTATAGCGTGACCCACACCTATGGGACATGCCCAGGGTTTGAACTGGGAAGGAGTAAACTGTGGTGTCTTGGGATGCATGCAGGGGACTTGAGCCGTGAGGGGACACCAGCTCCCCAGGGATGGAGGGGCCCCGCCTGGGCTTTAACTGGTACATAGCTACTTCCTCACCCCTACTCCTATTTGTCCATCATCTATCATTTATCTGCCAGTCTATCACCTATCATTTCTCATTTATTTATCCATTTATCTTTTCTCTGTTGATCAAGTATTCAATTAATTATCTATCTCCCTACATCTATCTAACCAGTTATCATCCATTCACATCTATCAATCTATTACCTACCAATCGATTAATTGGTAATTTGTTGGTCCATTCATCCATTATCGTCTATATTTTATCGTAAGAAGGTTAAGCATACAATCCCCCTACCACATCTCACTCAGCACCCCACTTCAGCTCCACATGATGGCTCTCTCCCCGACCTGACCGGCCCAGGCTCAGGTCCAGGCCCAGGTCACAAGCTTTCAGGGTTTATCCCTCCACAAAGTTCCCTCCTGTCATCATGCATCAAGCGTCACTCTTGCAACCTCCTGGAACACCTTTCTCTATGTGTGTCCCTCCATGACATCCCCCCATTTCCACATTTGCATCTCCTTGCTCTTCAAGCCCTCTGCTCACTCTCGAGGGTCTCTGATGTCCCCTGATAGCATAAGCTTCAGGGTGGGGCACGGGGTGGGAGGGAGTTTGGCAGGAGTGGGGTGTTAGGGCCCAGAAGGAGCCCCTGAGGGTTGTCACACCAGGGGTCTGGCCCTGCTCTGACCCAAACTAGGCTTCTGCACACATGGATTAGAGAGAAAATGCTGTAGACACTTACTGAGCACCTATGGTATGCTGGACACAGTGTTAAGGACACAGGCCATGGGTGGTGGCATCTGGTGAGAGACCTGGGCCAGACCAAGGTCCCGTAAGTAGAAGCAGAGGATGAATGGGAGCCCACCTCCCCCATTTCAGGCAGAACCGCTTGGCCCTTGGGAAGACTGGTGGGCATTCCTTCTTGGGGCACAGCCCTGGACTTGGGCCAGGTTGGCAAGTGTGGGTGGGCCTCAGACAATTGCCAGGGGAACATGGTGGCCAGTGAGGCTAGCCCACAGTACTAAAAGCCAAGTAAACACCAATGGTTCCCTGTGATAGTGACCAGTAGGGGAGGTGATTTGGAGGGCCTATGGGGAGGACCTAGGACTGAGCTCTGTCCCCAGAAAGTGGCAGCATATTCCAAGGCCCAACATGAGGACAATTGTGGAGTGAGGGTCATGGGGCCAGAGTGGCAGTTGAGGTTTGAACCTGGGAGCTAGTGGGTGGGGAGATGAGGTGCCATCATGTGTGCCTGGTGGAAGTACCTTGGGATGGGGCTGTTGGGGCTGGGAAGCACACCCCTGCCTGTCCCCAGTGCCCCCAGCACCCATGGAAGCCAGACTCATTTGGTGGCCCAGCACTCAGTCCATCGTCCACCTGGGGCTGTCTCTTTCTGGCTATGTACAGGCAGCCTTCCGGTCATGGCCAAAGGAGGAGCCAAGCCATCTCTTGGCCATGGCTGAGGTGCTGCCTCATAAGACCAGCACACAGGCTGGCATTCCTCCCTTGTGGCTGCTGGCCAGCCACACCACAGGCCACTTCGGGCCACCCCAGGAACAAGGTGCAGGTGGAGTCCACCTGTGCCAGGTCCTGGGTAGAGCTGGGTCTGAGGGAGTGGGCCCAGACACTGTCCTGGACACACTGGGATGGCTAGTAGCAGGGGCAAAGGGGAGGCAACAGGGCACACGAACAGGTTAGGCCAAGAGCCAGGGGCTGGGGCAGTTCACAGCTGGGAGCCTGACCACCTGCTGCTTCCAGTCAGAAGCAAGAGGGGAAGGTAAGGTGGGCTCAGAGTGACAGCAAGGCAGGTGGCATGAATCTGAGAACTCCTTACCGCCCCGGAGCCTGGTCCTCTGCACAGCTTTACACCTGCCCCTCCAGCCAGAAATGTGTGTCCACCTACTTCCCACTTGCTTCTTCCTGGACTTTATCCCACACGGGTTCACCTTTAAAAACCCTCTTTATGGGACATTCAGATGTTCACCAGAGAAGAACCACCCTGTGGCACCAACTCTAGTCACCAGTACTTTTTCAGCCCTCTTTCATCACTTCCTGTGCTTATTCCTTGAGTATTTTAAAGCAAAGCCCAGGACTGGATGGCTCACCCACAAGCGCTTTTGTTTACCCATCACTTTGTGCCAAGCTGATCTTTCAGCTCCACAGACCAGGTGGCAGGGTCACCTGACCATCTGAAGGGAGTAGGGTGTCAGAGTTGCCCCAGGCTCAGGTGGGTATGGGGAAGAGTGGTGATAGGGTGAGGAGGAGGCGGGGCAAAGGCCACAGGGGTTCCCAGGTATCCCAGGCTCTTAGAGGGCACCAGATGAGGCCAGGACTGCCACCTCACGGAGCTCAAGGGGTGGGGCAGCAGGGGTCACTGGAGGAGATAAGGGGCAGGGAGTGAGGGCTCAGGGTCTGGAGGCCTCTGGGGTGAATGGAGGGAGCTGAGGATTCCAGCCAGGGGAGGTGAGGACCCTTGAGACAGGCCAACCCCCAGAGACAGCACCTGGCCTTTGTTGGGGGTCTCTGCAGGGTCTCAGCCTACCTGGCACCAGCCCTGCTCTCCTTGGCCCACTAGGCATGGCTGAAGGGCAGTGCTGGGCACCGCACTGGGGTGGGTCATGGCAGTGGGTATGGGGGGAAGATGGGCGGCACACAGGCTGCAGGGAAGGTGAGAGTGCTGGAACTTTTCCCAAGGGGCTGGTCAGAGGTAACCAGGCTAAGGGGCCTGAGGACAGTAGGGGTGACGTCTGGAGATGCCAATGGAGGCAGCTTCCCCAAAAGCTCATCCTGACTGCCACTCTTCCCTTAACCCCCGCAGGGGGTCCAGTCTTGGTTTCTGGCCCCAAATGACCCCAAAGTTGACATGGGGACCAGCCATGCCCACCCCAAGCCCTGATATAGGCGCCCAGAGCCAGTCACCTTAAAAACGTCCCACCTGGAGTATCTGGGAGCTCCTGAACCAGAGCAGGGGGCGGGACCTGGGGGTTTTGTTCTGTTCTGCTACAAATGAACTAGTAGGACGCCTGGCGGCACGCGGGTGAGTCTGCTGTGTGGAACCAGCATTGTGTCCGGGCTGGTCTTCTGACCTGGTCATCGTGTTTGGTTGGGGTAGTTAACCCATTTCTGGGAGGGTGCAACTGAAGTTTTTGACAGCAGTGTGTGTCACTCACTGGAGCCCTAGCCTGGTAGGAGGTGACACCTGTGGGCAGGCTCCCCATACTGCAAATGATGACCATGGTGGGACTTTCTGCCAGGCAGCCTCTGGGCTGGGCTACTGGGAGATCTTTGAGTCATTTTTCTGTGCTCTGAAGTAAAATAAAATAAAATAAAATAAATAATAAAATAAAATAAAATAAAATAAAATAAAATAAAATAAAATAAAATAAAAGACACTGAGCACTGGAGAACCAAATCCCTGGTCTAAGCCTGAATATCTGACCCTAGGTATCAGGCGCCAAGGAGCTGCCCAAGCTCACAGTTCTGAGGGCCTGGAGATGCGCGTATGTCCCCATGGCTGCTCTGTGGGGGGTGGGAGTCCAGCCCAGGCTGGGGCTCAGGTGCAGTGCAGGGCCAGGCCCAGGCCCAGGGCAGAGACGGTGGTGCTGGGAGCCACACAGGAGAAGCATCCATTTTATTGGTCATTTGTGTTTAGAAAAGTAGGGCTCAGGCCCCAGACCCTACTCAGTCACTACTGGTGGAAGGTACGTGCAGGGCCCTCAGCCATGGCTGGGGCCCGGGTCAGGAAGGGCAGAGGCCATGGGTCTCCCCAGGGGTACGCTGGCTGAGGGGGGACATCTCCTCATTCCTCTGGAAACATCCTGAGACTAAGGCTGGCACAGGCCACTCACTGCCAGTTCTCAGGCCTGCTGTGTGTCTGTGCTGTCTGTGACCCTTCTTAGGGATCTCCAATTCGGCTGTCTGGGCTTCACTGGACCTCACTGTGCTGCTCCGGGAGGAGGAGCAGCCAAGCACAGAGTAGGCCCCAAACTGGACCAAGGGTCCTCTAGTCCAGTTCTGGCTTTGGTGGTTTCAGGGACCGCCTGGGCCCCACGGATGAGGCAGTTTCTGGGGTCTGCGTGGCTGTGGTCAGGCACAGTCCAAGCCATCTGCAAAGGAGAGGAGAGGTGTGAAGGTAGCCCAGGCCACTGGGGCCCTGGTGCCATCCTGGTGACCCTGCCTTAGTGATGTGTCCTGTGACCAGTCCACAAAGTGTCAGGACCGCTCTGACTCCAGAAGGGCCCAATTCTAATCTAGGCAAGCCTCAGTTTCCCCTCCTGGGTCACTGTGAGGATTTAGTGGCCTGGTCCCAGCACGCTCTGCTGGGTAACCCCAGAGAGCAGGGGCTGGTCGGGCAATTGTGCCATGGGACTGATGTTTGGGGAGAGTCAGGGTGTTTTGGGGGCATACATTGGACAATTAATGGTCTGGTTGTCATGCCCCGAATGAGGGGGAAATCTGGCATCCAAACAGTTCTGTGCGGTTCCCATTTTGCCATGGGACATCCCCAGTGGATAGACAGTTATCTATTAGTGGTATCCACCGTTCCTCTGGGGGAGGCCTGAGGCATGACCACTGGGCCGCAGGTCACATGGATCTGTGATGTGCAACCCTGGTCAGGGTCCCAAATGCAAGCCACTGGTGCCTCAAGGCCTGGTTGACCATATCAACCTCAGCAGAGTGTTGAATTCAGCTGACCCTCTGTATCTGCCCTTGTGACACTCAGGGTGCCGGTGTCTGAGCGCCCCAGCTCCACACAGTATGGGCTGCTTTGTTGAGCATGTTATGAGGGTCACCTGGCCTCCCTTGGCTCCTGCTCCCCAGCGAGGTGACTTTGGCAGGTGCTCAGCCTTTGTGAGCAGGAATGAGGGCTGAGCGTGATGGTATGGGAATGTGCCACAAGGATGCCCACCCTACAAAGCCCAAGCAGGGGCAGACGCAGGGTCAAGGGGGCTCTGTATGAAAGGCTCCAAGTCCCCAGGCCTGCTCATGGGTCAGCAGCCAGCACGGGTTGGGGGCAGGCTTGTGGTAGGGTGGAATGCCCAGGCTGGCCCTCACAACTCACCTGAGTCCTACTGCTGGCGCGCCATGTCCAATACAGGCTTCTGGACACCAAAGGCAGTAATGAAGATATTGACCACAACGATGACGAAGACCAGGCCGGTGGCCAGGTTGTTGAGGAAGTCCAGTTTGGCGTGCTTGGCTGGGTTGTTGAGGTCGTACCTGACTGTGGGAGATAAGGTATGGACGCTGCCCAGGCTGCCAGTACTGGGTCCAGCACTAGCACTGAGCAATGCTGCAGGGCCCACTTCTGTCCAACAGAGAGACATGCCTGCTTTAATGCGCTGATGACAATGGGCCTGGCCTGGGGAGTTGGCTGGATGGGAGCTCAGAGGGGCTTGGTACCTGCGGTCACAGAGTGGCAGGCAACGGCCCAAGGCCCAGGTTTGGATTTCAAGGCACAATGCACTGAGTACATAGAGGCAAGCACCTTTCTGAGTGTCCCCTGTGTGGTGATCTAGCGATCCTCACATGTACGCAAGGCCCTGTCTTTACATCTAGTTTACAGGCAAGGAAACCAAGGCCAGGAGGTCAACTGACTGACCTGAGGTCACACAACCAGGGAGGAGGTCAAGGCAACCATGGAGCCCTTGCTGCTCCTAGCCCTGACCTTCCCCTGGGGGAACAGGGGCTCTGGGACCACCATCTAGTCCCTACAGACCATTGT
Organism: Mormoops blainvillei; assembly: GCA_004026545.1. Classification (NCBI taxonomy): domain Eukaryota; kingdom Metazoa; phylum Chordata; class Mammalia; order Chiroptera; family Mormoopidae; genus Mormoops; species Mormoops blainvillei. The sequence continues at coordinate 71,537 of PVJD01002565.1, read as the reverse complement.
AAGACCCAGAGCACACATGGTAGGCACCCAATACATGTCAACTCTCAGGATGTTTACGGTATTTTTCTGCATCCTCAGCTTGAGGGGTTGAAAGGATAGCGCCATGGGGGCCACATCCCGGACTTCATGGCCAAGTGAGGAGTCCCCCACCCCACCTTGCGTAGCTTTGTGAGGGCTCCATGCTCCGATGGTGTCAGGTGGTAAGCACCCTGTCCCAGGAGGTATGCAAGCAGAACCAGTCAGGCATGGGGCAGAGCTGCAGGGCCCTGTTGGCACCAGCGCCTGTGTAGACACATACCCAGGAAGATGAGCAGCACGCCCACGCAGATTTGCAGCACAAGGGAGATGGAGATGAGTACCACCAAAGGGACAAAGAAGGCGAAGCTGGGGCCCTGGTCGATGACAGCTTTCAGCTGAGAGGCATTGGCCATCAGCAGCGCGATGTCCAGCATGCTCTCTGCTGCACTCTTCTTGTTAGCATAATGGTTCACGTTGATGGGCTGGTTCCTGCCCCAGCGGGGTGGCTGTGGGGAGGGGGCAGTCAGCTGGTTGGCTACAGGGAGCAGGCAGGGGCTGCAGACCTGAACCCATCCCAGGTCCCCACCTAGGTCTTCTCCCGGGATGGGCAGAGAAGTGGGGGCTGACGTCCTGAAGGTGTGGGCTCAGAAAAGGCTGGACAGGGAAGTGCTTATTAACAGAACAAGAGGCCCAGAGAAGGTTGTGCAGCCCCGGCAAGACCCTCTCTAGAAATCGAGTCCTGGAAGAGAAAGGAAACACAAATACAACCTCAGCACACACTCTGATTTCAGACTGGAAAGTGCCACCAGTCACTGCCTGCCACGGAGGGATCTGACAACTTTCTGTGGACACTCCTGACCAGCCTCTCCTCCAGGTTTGGGTGGGTGGTTGATGCCAGGGCAGAAGTGACTTTCGGGGTGGGAGCTGGATCCCGGATCCCTGCACACTCACCCCACTGTGAAGCAAGACTTCTCCACCCAAACCGCCTCCCGAGTGAGCAGAGCACACAGCAGAAACTCAATACATTCCTTGGCATTCTATGCTGCAGTTGAGCTTAGATTTTCCTTAATTTTTATTTAAAAAAATTTAAACCACTTTATTGCGGTATGATTGACATAAAAAAAGCTGTACATATTTAATATGGACAACCTGAAAAATTTGGAGGTGAGTGTATGTGTGACCCCCACCCAGGTCCTCTACACATCTGCTTCTCCCACTTTATTTACTCGGATTTGTGATAAGAACACTTCACTGAGACCACCCTTACAGTGCAGTGCTGGTGACAGACACACGCTGCAAGAGGAGCTCCTGCACATGTTCTGCCCTCATGTTCAAGGCCATAAAACAGTGAGTCCTGACCCTTCCTCCCTCACCTCTGCCTGAGGACACCCTTGCCTCAGGGCAGGTTTCCTGCCACTCCCCGGTGCTCTCCTGGTCAGCCAACCTCAAGGTGACCTCGAACTGCTCCTGACTGGGCCCCTCCCCATCCCCCAGAACAAATTCATGCCCCTAGGCCTGGCTCTTTGTCCACAGGAGCCCCTGAGCTGCCAGGCTGGAACAGTGGCCTCCTGTGGGATTGGTCAGCAGGTGGCCTCCTGGGGCCACCCAGGCGATCCTGTTTCTAGACTCATGAAAGATGGGGACAGGGAGGTGGGTGCTAGGAGGGGGACACATGGTGCTTAGTCCACCTTCGCTTTCTGCACCTGGAAATTTCACCCTGGAAAATATAGACCTACAGTAGGGTAGGCCTCACTTTTACATGTGTCTTTAAGTTTAAATTTAATCTAGAATAACATGCCCAGGAAGAAGGGATGATGGGCACACAGAACACGGGTGACTCTGCTACCTGCCCCACTTTCCCTCATGTGAGTGGCTCTGAAGTAGCAAATCCAGTTGGTTTAAAATTCTCGGCCTGAAGGCACACAGGGAAGGCCTCCTCTGCAGACCCAGGCCCCAGCTCAGCTCTCTCAGATGTTCCACACACTGCCAAGTGCCACTGGTCTCCCCTTTGCCTCTCCATGCCGGGTCTCCAGCTGCACTCACAGCCAGCGGGCTGCTCCCCAGACCCCAGCACCACCAGGGTTGCTCCCCATACCAGGGTCTGGGCACAGACTGCCCGATGCCCAAGGGCCTGTGCCCCCCATAGCATGAAACTGTCTTCTAGCTCCATACCCAGTCATGTGTGTGCTCCTTTGGCAGTGGGTGGCCGGGAGGTGCTGGCCTGAAGTAGGTGTGTGCTCCTACATTTCAGAAGCCAGATGTGCCTAAGTACCCTCACTCAAGGCCACCCCAGTGCTCATCCCAGCCTCCAACCCCAGAGAAAAAGCCGGGTGCAGACTTTACAAAGGGCTCCCACCTTCTGTTCTGTGAGCCATATACATACATACATACATACATGAGTTTATATACACGCTTCCACATATACACACCTGTAAGCAATCACACACACATACCATGTGCGTAAGCAGCATGTATATACATGCATAAACATATAAACATGTATATATACAAAACCAAACACACATTAGCCTATATGTACACATAGCAAATGTATACATATGTGGATACACAGGTATTAACATGCATATATAAATATTCACACACACAGTTACATAACACAGACACATGTACACATGTGTAAGTAAACACACACACACATGCCCTGGCTTGGTCTGTGGGTAGGAGGAAGAACTCCTTTTTCTTCTGAGCTCTCCTGAACCATTTAAATATTTTATAACCATGTGGCTACATACACATTCAAATACAGAATGACATTGTTGGTGGCAGTGTCTCCAGCACGGAGAGCCTGTTCCCATGCTGTCCTCTACCCTGGGAGCCCTGGGCACAGCCTACCATCTTATTCACCTTTTAGCTGGGCGCCCTCCTCCAGGGAGACTCCCTGACCTCATACCCACTTACTGGGGGTAAACTGAAGCCCCTTGTCCAAAGCCAATAGTAAGTGAGGGCTATACTAGGATTTGATCCCAGTCTCTGGGGCTCAGAATCCCTGGTGGCTGACACCATGGTCTCCTCAGGCCCCGTGGAGGGGGTTGGGGTTGGGGGTCACCCTGTGGAGGCTGAGCACTCTAAGTTCCCCTTGCCCGGGCTCCAGCTGCATGACCTCAGGACACCCAGCCCCCTCTAGGCCTCAGTCACCCATGTTTGCAAGGGGGTCACGGAGCAGGTGCCCCGGGGGTTCTGGTGTACTGGCTACTACCTCAGAGCCCCTGCCTACACAACCCTCTTAGTGCAGGGCACTTCCCACCCACTTGGCCACCTGCTTCCTGTTCAACCTGTACAGTGATAAGGGCAGCACAGGTCACAGTCGGGGGGGTGGGCAGTCAAGCCCTCTGTTCGTGACAGTCTGGCTGTATGGCCTTGACAATGTGCCTCCTCCTTTGCTGGACTTGGTCTCTGCATCTGTACTGCCTGCGCTGCACTCTGGGAGGTTCTGCCACCCACCAAGGTCTCCACTGACCCTGAGAGGAAGTGTGATTCTTCCCTTCTACAGAGTGGGAGACTGAGGCTCAGGGTCCTGCCAGGGCCCCTGAGAAGGAGGGGCAGATCAGAATTCAAACCCAGCCCATCTGCCCCAAAGCCTAGGGCTGCCCAGTGTGAGGTGCAGCCTCACATCCACCCTGTGGAGAGGCTCTGGGCTGTGAGGGGAGCTCTGGGCCCTGAAGGTGACCACTGCACAGGTGAGTTCCAAGGAGGCTGCTGTCTTGCAAACCACATCTTGAAGGTCTGGAGCCTGTGGGCCTGGCTACCCAGTTGCCAGGAGTTACCCTGGGAACCTCCTACTAAGACCTCTGCCATGACCTGGGCAGTGCCGGGAACAAATGCCCTGGTTAATGTGTTCCTTGGGCCAACAATACTTCCCAAAATGTCAACTGTGGTTCCAGGAGCTGGGCTACTTGATTTTTCCCCCCTAAAAGCCAAGAAGGAGCCTTGGCGAGAAGGAGCTGACTCCATGTGGGGCTGCCCACCTTCTGTGGACAGAGGGTTTTGTGGCCGCTCTTCACAGGCAGTTTGCAGGGACCCAGGCCACTTGGCCCAAAACATACTGCTGGGCATCCTCTGGTTGTGGGGGAGGGGAATTAGGACTAGATTTGAACGCAGGTCTGAGGAACCCTAGGTGCCCAGTTCTGGTCACAGTATAAAGTATGCTCTGGTCCAAACCAGGCTTGAATGGGAAGAGATGGGGGGCTGCCTGGGGCACCAGCTGGCCCGAGGCTATCTGGCCCCACCTGAGCCTCCTGCTCCCGTACCCTCTGCTCTCCTGGGAGACCAGGTCAGGCCAGGGCCGAGGCCCATTGAGGTCTTGCAGACCTGAGGGGCTCGGTTACTGACTCCTTCCAATCCTGCCACGGACCCAAATCCTGACTACAGCGTGGAACAAGGAGACTGCATGGGAATTCCCACCTGTCCTCCCAGAGTCCATTTTCATGTTTGCTGACTGAGAGACCGAGGGCCCCAACAAATCTATGAGGCTCATCAGCTGGCTTGCTAGGAGCTGAGTGGGGCTGCCACTGGCACCTCCGCTCTATCATCCCTGCGTCCTACCACACCACAGACCTGAGGGCGGCTGCCCTGGGCCTCAGTTTCCTCACATCTGTAAACTGAGCTGACGGGACTAAATGAGAGGCTCGGGGACCTGGTGGCTGGTCAGGGCACAGGCAGCTGGGGCAGGGCTAGGCAGCCCTTTTCCTTGCCACCTGGCCCTCGCAGCTTTGACAGGCTGCCTCCCAAATGAACTGCACCAGTTAATTAAGTGACTCCATGACACAAACCTATTAACAAGGAAGAAAAAAACAAGCCCGAGGGAAAGGGCTGTGTGGGACGAATGGAGCTGGGGGGTCCTAGATGTCCAGCTCCAGCTGCTGGCCCACTGAAGACTCTCCTGCACAGGGACCCCCACCTCGGACTTGGTCAGCAGCAGTGTATGTGGAGGCTCTGGTGTCCTTCCTCTGGGGTGGGAACTGAGAACCAAAGTGGCTCTGGCAGGGACTGAGTGTCCCTCATCTGACCCACCAGTGCTCGAGATGCCATTGTGCCCACTGCACAGGCTGTGTGAAGGCACCTGTCTGGGGCCACACAGGCCTCTACTACCCACGAACTTTCCCCACTTGGCCAGCCAAGAGGTCTCCTGCTCCATGCAGGAAGTTTGGTGGGGGATGGGGGGTATTTCCGGTGGCAGCTGGGCTGCGGGCTGGGCACACCCACTTCCTGTGGGCTCAGCACTGGCCGCTAGTGACCCTGCGGCCACATAAGAGTCACCTTTTAGAAGTCGGCCAGAGCCGTGTCAGACTGGGGATCTGCTGGGAAAGCAGAAATGAGAAGAGCAAAGTTCCCCTAGCAGCTCAGGCTGTGCATGGCCCAAATGTGGCCTCTGGAGCCTTGTTCCTACGCTGTCCCACCACCTCCCTGCTGTGTCCTCAGCTGGCCACAATCCCAGCATCTGCTGCAGGGTCCAACACAGTTACTCCCAAACCAAGCCACCCAGGGCATGATACAGCTGTGAGCCACTTTCACAAGAAATGACACCATTCCCCCTGCCTGCAGCAAAAGTGAGTTGACTTAACAAAGACACAAACTCACTTCCAGGGGGACCCTAGGCAGATGGGCTTACGTGAGGGCCATGGGAGCTTAGGAACAAGGAGAAGGACATCTGTGGATTTCCCCACTGCCTAGGCCCTGTGGGGCTTGTCTGACCATAGGTTACACACGTGAGTCCTCTGTGCGCCTGGCCACCTGGGGAGTTGAGTCAGACCGCCACACTTCACAGAAGAGAAAACTGAGGCTGGATCGGGCCTGCACTTGCCCATGGTTACATGGTAAGGTCAGGCCTTCCAGTTTGTCTTCCCATGGTCAGGGGCATACTGGGGACACAGCCCACCCACCCACTGTCCAGGATTCCCTGAAGACACCCTTGTTGATCCCTCCTCCGAGCAAGCCCTTCTTCCCCCAGGCCCCCCAGGCAGGTGCCTGAGGCTCAGACTCTGGCAGGGCCACCCGGAGGGAAGGCCTAAGAAGAGCCAGGAGAGGTGTAGAAAAGGACCATGCATATCCAGGGCTCCTGCCTGATGAAGGTGCTGCCAGGCGTCATCACCAGGAGAGAGTCCAGGTGGCAGGTGGGAATGTTAATGACACAGTGTGCCTGGTTAGTTGAGGCACTTCACACATTAGCTCCTTTAGTCCTCTCAGTGACCTCTGAGGGATGCACTGCTACCACCCCATTTCACAGATGAGAAACTGAGGCACAGAGTGATATGCCTTGAGCACAATAAGGCGGGTCCTGAGGGCAGAAAGGGAAGGGAAGAGGTTGGGGCCGTGTTGGGAGGGGCCCGGGTAAGCTGAGTGGCCTTGAGGTTGGCCACCCCTCCCGGAGCCTCCCTGCCTATGACTAAAGACAGCCCAACAAGTATATTTACTCTCACGTAGGCTCCCAAATGGGCCTGATCTCCTATCACACACCCTCTCCAACCCCAGTGTGCTGGGTGGTTCAGCCTTTGGGCCTCTCTCTCCCTGATCCCTCTGCCTGAGACGCCCTTCCCCACATGGTGGAGGGCCACACTGGCGCCCCACTCCAGCCCTCCAAGGCCCAGCGTCAATGTTACACTCCCAAGGCCACCACACCCAGCCCCTGGGAGTTCAGCAATTTGGCAGGGGCTTCTCTGTCTGCTCTGCTTGCGGGGTGCAGTGTACCCCGATCCCATCCCAGAGCCAATGCAGTGCTCCCATGATGAGGTGAGCAGAGCAGGTTTACAGTGAAGGGTGCAGCCAAGGCTGGGAGGTTAGCAAGATCCTTCCCTTTCAAACAACCTGCCCTGTTTGTTATATGACCTGCTCCCTGGACTCCCTGAAGGCAGGCAGTGGTCATTTGTTCTTTTTCAGACCGTGGACAGGAGGCCCAGTGAGGGGAACCAGCCTCCCCAAGCACACCCCGCCCTCTGCTCCAAAGCGTTCACAGGCCAGTGCAGAGCCACATGTGGGCTCTTCTCAGTCCTCGGATTCCTCACCTTTAACCCAGAACAAACATCCTGGGCCACCACAGGGCTGTCAGTCTTTACTGAAGGGCCAGCAAGGTGGCTGGGGCCCTGGAAGAACTTACTATGGAGAAGGGTGGAGACAACTATTGTGTGGGACCAGGGGCTCACCGGAGAGTCATCCAGGCCACCTGGGACCCCACTTTCCGCGCACGATCCTCCCCTTTTCCCCAGTCCGTACATAGCGTGCCTGGTCAACCATACCTGGGCATTGTCATCTCCGCCCCAGTCAGGCTCACACCGCTATGACACCACTGGCCCTGCCCCCATCCCCAGGGGGTCGGAAACTGAAAGAGTGTCCAAAGTCAACCAACCAGAGGGCTGTGTCCAGGACTGCTTCACAAACAAGCGCTGGGGAAGTGCTAGGCCTCTGAAATGGCAGACCACCGCTGAGGCCCTGCCCAGCAGCAGGAGGGGATCCAGGGGCGGGAAGGCACCTGCTCTAGTGTGGGGGCAGGACCACTGCCAATGTTCGCCTGGTGCCCACCGCACTCCTTGATCGGCAGAGCGGACGATACGCAGGTCGCAGGGGGCTGCGGGGGGAGAGAGGAGCAGGGCCACGATGCCCCGAAGTTCCCCATCAAGGCACGCACCAGACTGTGCGGTCGTCGTGGGCACCCTGGGTGACGTAACTGTCTGCCCGCTGCTGGCTTAGGGCCCGGAGACTGGGGTACTCCCCGCCCACCCCGTGCGCGCAGTGGGAGGAGATGCGGCGACTGGAAGTTAGAGGGTGGTGCGGGACCCGAGAAAGACTGTTGGTGGGGAGGCGTGAGCACCATCTGGTCCCTCCCAGCTGGCAGCCCGCCAGCCCCGCACCCCAGTTCACTTGCCGGAGTGGTTGGAGCCCCGGCGCCACCATTCGGGCTCCTGAGGGTGTGGGTGAGGAGCAGGGCGCATTGGGCGCGGCAACCCCCCCCACCCCACAGTGCGGGCGCGACGCGCAGCTGGCCGGCGCCCACGCGTGCCCGGGAGCCTCAGGAGCGAAGCCCATAGAGATAGAGGGCGGGCGCCCACCACGGTCGCACAGCGGTGCGGGGGCAGGGGCTTACCGAGCGGGGAGAGTCTGGGCGCAAGTCCCCGTTGAGCTCGTAGTCTTCCGGGACCGAGTCCATGGTGCGGCCTTCGGGGCCGCCTCGCTCCGAGCCAGAACGTTACCCGTTCCTCTGGCGCGGGTACCCGAGTGCGCGCCCGCCCCGAGACCGCCCCGGGACCGCCCCGGTACCGCCCCGGGACCGCCCCAGGACCGCGCCCGCCCCGGACCGTCCCAGCCAGCCGCAGCCCGCCAGACCCGGCGCTTTAGTCCTAGGCTCCGCCCCCAGCCCTGGAGGGCCCGGGCCCGGGTCCTGGAAGCCTAGACCTGGGGACACTAACGCCTCCACCCTCTCTTGGTGAAGATTCCACGCTGCGTCCTGGCAGCTCAGGCTTCGGCCTCAGGTGGTCTTGGGAGATGCACCGCCCTCTCCACTCCCCCGTCACGGACACCTTTATTCCATAAAATAAGGCCAAGATCCTGGTCACTTCGCAAACTGCCAGGAGCCCCATGAAAGAAGTCGAGCTGGCGCCACTGCCGCGGCAAACCCTGGGGGCCCGCCAGGCACACAGTGCGTCAGCGAGCCCGTCTGTGCTCCCTGACTCTGGGCCTCCAGCCTCTTAGCCTTGATCTTCCCACCCGGGAAACGGGGCACGAAGGCCTCCCGCGCGCTCGTCCCCGCCACATGGAACAGCTTCGGTGTGCCCAGGCAGGAGGCAGGGCCCTCTTGCCTGGGGTGGCATCCTGTGCCTTTCCAGCGGGTGGGGGCAGCCAGAGCTGCTGGCTACTCCAGACCTAGGTCAGTAGACCCTTGTTTCCGAGAACTTGGGCCTCCAGGGCTGCAGGGCAGGAGGGGCCGGGCATTCTCTCCCAGCGCTGGTACTCCAAGGTTGGGGCTGCTGTGTCCCGTGCTGACCCTGACTGGGCTCCCAGGCAGAGCCGCTTTTGACCCCTTCCAGAGTGGAGCTCCTGCCTTCTGCTTTCGCCCACCGTGTCTGCTGATGTCTGCACTGAAGCCCACTGCCCTTCCCCTAGTGTGCCCTGAGCAGAACCACTGACCCCCTTGATCCTCCCAGCCGCCCTGGGGAGGTGCCATGGTCCCTCTCCAGGCTTGATGGGGCCAGGTTGCGGGACTCTGACCCTGAACCACTGCCAGTAGCTGTGTGGCCTTAGGCAGGTGGCTGGACGGCTCTGTGGATCAGCTTGCCCATCTGGGAGAGGGGAATGTGGTACTCTCAGCACAAGGCCATAAACTGAAGATCAGAAAGGGTAAGCAGCAGTGCCAAAGCAGCAAATGAGGCCCCCTGAGGCCCGGCCCAGCTGCTGCTGGGGGTGCATTCATTCACCACATAACCATGGAGTGCCTGCTGTATGCCAGGCCCTGGGCTAGGCTGGTGATGCAACAAGGCAGCTGGAGGCTGTGCTTGTGGGGCAGAGGAGAGGTGGTGTGGGGGTAGCACTGCTGGACACAGGTGCATCGATTCTCTTTCCCTGGGAAGCAGGTGATCCCCTGTCACTTGATGGGGAGGAAACTGAGGCACAGCTCTTATCTCTTAGATAGGCACAGCTGGGGATAGGCCCAGGACGCCGAGCTCAGAACTCCTGGGGAGGTTGTGTGGTCGTCTTGGCAGTGGACACTTCCCCCTGTGGTCTGCCTGGCCCACAGGCAGGCACCCATGGGTGCTGGAACCCAGTTCTGGCCTTGCCCATGCATGATTGCTCTCCACACTCCAGGCTGTAATTTCTCGCCTCTCCCTGCCCAGTGCCTCATCCCTTCTGGGGAGATGGTGTTTTGTAAATGAAACAGAAAGCATAGAAAATGCAAGTCACAGTTGGGGATTTACCAAGAAATAGATCATCCACTAAATCTTGGTCAGGCCTCCCCCTGACCCACAGGCACATCCATGCCACCTGTGGTGGGACCAAACCCCAGCTGGGCCCCTGCTGCTGTATGACGTGACTGGTTTCTCCATCTGCTTACAGGGGCATTTGGATCTGATCCCCCCAGCAGTCTGCTCATCTGGGGGAGGGCCTGAGGTCCAAGGCACGTGGGGGCCACCCTGGGAGCTCACCCTGACTACAGCCCCAAAGTCCCATAGTCCACAGCTCAGACTGCCAGACCTCCATGGTGTGTAGGTGTGGGCAGAGAACCCCCTCCCATGGCAGTACTTCCCAGTGGGGTGTTCTGCCCATGCTTGGCTGTCCCATGAAGGAGGAGCTGCTGTCACTGTACTTCACAGCTAAGGAAACTGAGGCTGAGAGAGGTTGTCACTTCCTTGGTCCTGCCTCAGCAGCCACCATGAACAGGAACATGGTGGTGCCTGGGGGCCTGGGCAGGCCTGGGCATGGCAACCCCTTACAGCAGCTGGTTACCGTTATACTCACATAACCCACACCTGACTGTTCACAAGCAGCTGGAAATCCAGGTTTTTAGATGTTGGCGCCATTCACACAAAAAGCACTTGCCCATCCCCAGCCATATGGGACTAACTCCCACCCTGGGGACAGCACTGGCTCCTAGAAGGGCCAGGGAGAGGGCCCTGAGGGTGAGTGGGAGGCCCCAGGTGAGGGAGTTTGGGGTTGGCAGGTGAGAAGAAGGGCTGAAGAGCCTTTGTGTCCCTGCCTGTTCTGCACTGAGAATGTCTCGATGGGCTTTGGCGGGAAAGTTCTGGGGCGCCTGGTCTCCTTTTCTGAGGGCATCTCTCCTGTGAGCCTCATGACAGTCCCAATCTGAGGTTCATTATTCCCTGCATTCAGAAGGAGAAAGCCAGCAAAGGTCATGGTGGAATAACAGCATTTAGATCTGGGTTTGTCACCCTGTTCTGTGCCGACTCTGGGGTCTGGTGGGTACTCTACCTTCCTAGGGCCCAGGTGTGGTCAGCCCTTGGCATGGTCTCATCCTCTAGGCCTGCCAGCCCTGACACGTGTCCTCAGAGAGGGACTGCCCCACCCTTTGTCATCTTCATTCGCCTATGAAGTGTCTGCTTCTCAGACTGTTTTCAGGATAGCCTGAAAGGACCAGTGCCTACTGTGTGTTCCTACATTTCAAACTGTCCTGGAGAGATTGGCATGAGCCTCCAAGGTTCCCAGTTCCCAGATACTGAAATAAGTGAGGGTCCATGGGAAAGTAACCATTGGGGAGTGTCCCAGGCTGGGTGTGGACCAGCCAGCTGTGTCCCAGCAGAGGGACACAGGGACTGGTGGAGGACACGTGTGCAACTAGTGCACACATGCAGATACACAAAAATGAGCATGCACACGCAGTGTTGTGTCGAGTTTACTTGCCCCTTCTGAGCTGTGCGACTAGGGATGTGCTTCCTGTCTGTAAAATTGGGGTGCCATGAAGTTGTGGTCACCCAGCCTATATGAGGTTGACAGAGACTTCAACCTAGCCCCCTCCTCACATGGTCTCTCAGAGCAGGCAGCCGCATCCTGTGGCATGTCTGGAATAGGTTCCAGAGGTGCGGCATCACTCCTGGTCAGGAGAGACACAGCCCCACTGCCCACTGCCCTGCCCCACAACGGCCGCAGCCGCTTGGGATAAGCATTACGCTGGGAGAAAGCGTGGATGCGGCCTCTTGGGCTTGGGAGGATGTGCCTTTGGGAACAGGGGCCTTTGAAAGTGGCCTGGTTCCTGCCCCTCTCCGTCTCTGAGAGGCAGGCGTGGGGCAGGGATGAGAGCAAGGGTGGAAGGTGTCGAGGGCTGCTCCTGACACTCTGGGCCAAGGTGGGGCAAGCCTGTGCAAGGTCCTGGCCCAGGAGGCTGGCTCTGCAGCTGCAGTGCTGCCACTCCCGGGCTCAGGGCAGCCCAAACATGCCTCCTGCCAGGGAGCTCAGCCTGCCTGGGGCAACAGGCACTCTGGAGCTGGTGGCTGCCCACCGTCGGCCCCTACCAGAGGACCGTTACACAGCAGTGGGGTGGGCCCAGGGTTCTTCACTTCTGTCTGGTGTTTTCAGGAACCACAGCTCCCACCAGGTGGGTGCACATAGTGGGAGTTGGGGGAGGACTGCCACCTCAGAGGAAGGAGGCCTGTCCTTTGAGGAGGTGCTGTGCCATCATCCCTACTTTAAAGACAGGAGATGAGGTGCTGCTGGTGACACACAGGATCACCCAGGTCAAGCATGGTAACAGGCCAGGTACACTGAGGTAGGTACCTGTGCAGGTGTGTGTACCACCTCATGCAGTCCTCCAGCAAGACTTGATGTGCCCAAGGCCACGTGGCAAGGAGCAACTGGCCCTTGAAGGCCCTGAATCCCGGAAACAAAGTGGGTGCCCCTGTGAGGGAGTCACTGAGTTATGCCCATAGCATTGTGAAATATCTCACAATCATCAGCAGAAGAGGTGAGGCAGCCAGGCGGCGTAGAGGAACCCACCTTTTACCGCGGGGAACGAAAAATGAGGAGTTCTGATTCACTGGTGTCCTGCTCATTTCTGCATCTGTCTCTCCCTGGGCTGGGCTGGGCTGGGGCGGGGCTGAATCCACTTGTCCATCTCCTGGCACCTATGCCCAGCAAAGTCCCTGTTCCCAACAGTTGGGGTAAAGGTGCAGGGACAGAATTCAGTTCCACTATTGGTTCTACCCTTCTCCCTCAGTCACAGACTTCTGATTTTAGTTTAGCAAATGGTTTCCCAGAATAGGAGCTACATTTCCCAGCTGGGTGTGCCTGTGTGGCTACATCCTGACGATGGAAGGGGATGTGCCATGCTTCATTACTTCCTCCTTCCTGCTGTCTGGAATATGGGTGTAATGGCCAGAGCTCCAGCAGCTATACTGGACCAGGAGGAGAACATGGGCCTGGGAGCCTTACACAGCAGAACCAAAGACAGAGGAGACTGTTTCTCCAGTGCTTGGAGCACTGGGCCCAGGCCTTCCCTAGGTTGCCCACCTCAAAACTTTTTAGTGTAAGAAAAAAATTTTGCGATGGCTGGTGTGGCTCAATGGATTGAGTGCTGGCCTGCAAACCCAAAGGTCACCGGTTCAATTCTGGGTCAGGGCACATGCTTGGGTAATGGGCTGGGTCCCCAGTTGGGGGTGTGGAAGAGGTAATTGATCGATGTTTCTCTGTCACATTTATGTTTTTCTCTCTTTCTCTTTCTCCCCTCCTTCCCTCTCTCTAAAAGTAAATTTAAAAAATCTAAAAAAAAAAATCTATCTTGTTTTGAGGGTGCTGTAATTTTTTTTTGTCTGATATCCACAGCTGACCTCAATCCTATTTTTCATGTGTTATAATTGTCATAATAAATAGATTTTATTCTTTAGATAAAGAAATACAACAGACTGAAACATTTCACCCTCCCCTCTCAACCCTATTTTGAAAAAGTAAATCAGATATGTCACGGGCCAGCTTAAATCCCTCTGAAGTCTTCTTTTGAAAATCCTCACTCCTGATGCTACTTCCTCCTCTCCTCTTACCCTCCCCATTGCCCTTCCCTTTGTTCCTTGGACTCCTGTTAACTTCAGGGCCTTTGCATTTTGCCCACCCGCCCCCAGGCCTTCTTGTGGCAAGCTCCTTCTTGTCCCCTGATTGCAGACTACCTGTCTGCAGTGGCCCCTAGCCTCCTTACCACGTGCCCTGGGTCAGCACCTGAAAGCACAGCTCTTGTTTGTATGGAAATGATGGATGTCTGGAACCCTGGTGGGCAAGTGGTCTGTGGTGTGGCAAAGAGCAGTCGCTGGCAACCTAGTCTGGGTACCTCCGTCCTCTTCCAAAGGTCGCCTGCTAGCTGCGGCCTGTCCAGGGAACCAGCTGGGGCAAGGGCCCAACCCCAGGCTCTGGGGAAGCCCTGTGGGCAGGCCATAGCTTCTCCTTAGTAAATCAGGTCTGAAAGCTTTACACCTGCCCCAGGTGCTCGGTGAAGAGTTTTTGGGTGACAAGTGGTACCTATGTATACCCAGCCCTCATCTCTGCCTGTCTGCCTCTCCTGTCCCCAGCCAAAGCCTCTTTATTCTCCAAGCCTGGGGGCCGCCTTCTCCAGGAAGCCCTAGATGCCCCTGAGGGCTTTGGCTTTCTCCCTGTATCCCAAGGTCTTTTCGGACCATACCTCGAGACTTCTCCCCCACTGAGGCTCACTGAGGCTCAGGGGGCTATCTACTTTGGCACCCACAGCTTCCAGCATGCTTTCCACCCCTATTGTCAGGGTCTGTCTGAAGGCCATGAGTTATGCCCGTGATTGCATGGGTTATGACCAAGTGGCCCAGCCTGGGGCCTTGATGTGTCCTATCTCGCTATGGGATGTTGTGCCCATTCTACAGGTGGAGAAACTGAGGATCCCAGAGCTGAGATTGAGCGCAGGTCTCCTGAGCCACACACCCTCCTGAAATGAGTGCTGAGAGCCGTCTTGAGCTAATGGTGAGGCCCAGAGAAGCTCTTGGCTACCTGAGGACTTTTCTTTTTTCCCTGGAGAAGTGTGTCCCACCTCAGACTCCAGTAAAACAGTGCTCCAGGGACCTGTGGTGGGGGGGAGCTTCAGACACAGGTGTGGATCCTGAGGTGGGAAGGAAACAGCAGTAGGCACTCAGGCCTGCAGGACACCATAGGGCCCTATCCAAAGGGGCATCCATGTCTCCCTTATGGTTCAGCCAGCATCAGAACCACTGAGGAATATGGCTTGCAAACCCACCCCTTGCATTTCTGCCCAGGTCCCAGGGAGGCTGGTGAGGCTGGTCTGGGGACCTCACTGTAAGCCCTAAGGTGGGAATTTGGGTCACGTCGTGGATTTGATTGAGGGACCCCACTTCTGAGCAGATTCAGCCTGGAGCATGTGCCTTCTGTTGTGGGAAGTCCTGACCTGACCATGTGACGTATTAGAAATGACTGTACTGCAAAGGTGCCATATTCAGTTGTTTTACTGGCATAAACCCATGAGGGGAAGAACCCTGAAAAGAAATCCTGTCTAGGGTCGGCTGACATGGTTTTCATGCTGGTTGGGTTCCTGATGATCTGGTGATGTACTGTCACCAGAAACATCTCATGGTTGATGAAAAATTCAGTCCAGCAAATGGGCAAGCACCGCCTTCACCCAGTAAAGGCTGTGTTGTAGAGAAGCAGGGCCCTGGAAGACCTTGTTTGCTAAGAACACTGCAGGGCAGCTGGGGAGGCAAGCAGGGCAGTTACACCCTCACTGGCCCTGTGCCCTCTGGCTGCTGCCACAGGCTGTATTGCCTGTTTCTGCTTCTCACTCTGAAAACGCTCCTTTCAACAACCTCTTCTTCCAAGTTCCCTTGAATTCTGCCCAGTGGACTGGCCTCTGGTTTCCTTCCTTGCTTTTAGCTAAGGCCAATGGAAAGAATTTGGAAGCTGAGATATTTCATCTGTTTCCATAGCTGCTAAGTCCAGTCTAAGGGAGCAGGTGGAGGTGGACCCCAGAGGCTCAGGGGCTGAGCCACTAGGTCTCCGGCCCCCTATTCAAGGTAGGTCCAAGAGCAAGGACCTGTGTGTGACACTCTAGTCTCTCCCTGGGACCAGCTGCCTGTACAGCTCGTGGATGTTGCAGAAGCTTCAGGCTTTGGGGCAGCTCCCCCAAATGCCACATCCCCCGTCTCTAGCTCCAATGGCACCTGGGCTGACAGACCTGGTGCTGGGCAGAACCCAGGGCAGCATGCAGTCGGGGCTCATTAAAGGCATCTCACCAGTTGATGAAAACCCATCCAGCACAAAGGAGCATTTGTCAACTGGATGGCAGGTCTCCCTGTGAGTGCAAGAAGGACAGAAACAGTCTTTCACACAGCACCAGCAGGGCTGGGCTCTTTTGCTCTGAAGGGTGTCAGTTTTCTGGCTCCCTCTCCAAGCTATGCACCCTCTCTGTATTCATGGTGAGTTACTCACTCTGTCCTGGCACAGGACTCCCTGATCCCTCTCCTGCAGAAACTGTTAGAGAGAAAGGGAGGAAGGTAGAGGGGACGATAGAGTGAGATGGAGGGAGAGTGTGAGGGGGTGGAGGGACAAAGAGGGGGAACAGAATAGGGGCAGGGAGAGACAGAGGGAGAAGGAGGAATAGAGAGAGAGAGACAGACAGAGAGAAAGAGAGAAAGGATAGAAACATAAAAACACGGGCTAAGTCCCTGTTGGGGTGCTCTGACTCAGTGGTTCCCCATGATGTAAGTATGTGAATTTATGTCTCACCTGCCACCCTCTCAGTAAGATGAGAGCAGATGACTTCACACTTCAGGAAATGACTTCTGTGCCCTTGAAGATGCCTGTCCTTCCCAGTTTGTACAGCTTTGCCTGTGCTACTCCTTCTGCCTATAATATCCCTCCAAAATGCACAATTAAGCAACAATTAAGTCCTAGTCGACACCTATAAATAACTAAAATTTTAATGTGCTAAAACCAATGTTACTAATGTTTTGGAAAAGTTAAGAAGTAGTTCAGTTGCTAGTAATATAGGTCTTCAATTTCACATTCATATGCTTGTCTGGTCTCCCTCACAGTAAATCAGGGCCTGTCTTTGTGACCAATAAATTACAGCAAGGCGATGGTGTGGGATTCCAGAGGCTGGGTCATGCACCATATCGCAGCTTCTGCCTTTCTCTCCTGAATCACTTGCTGTGGGGAGCCAGCCACCATGTGATGAGAAGAGCCCTATGTAGGGAGGAGCTGAGGTCCCCAACCAGTGGCTGGCACTACCTGTTCCTCAGCCCCAGTCAAGTCTTCAGATGAGACCACAGCCCCAGACGATGTCTGACCTTATCTTTACAAGAGACCCCCCCCCCCATTCAGAGTCACGCTGCAGAGTCACTACTGAATTCTTGACCCGCAGAAACTGGTAGAGACATTAAATGATTTCCTTTTAAAGACACTAAGTTTTAGGGTAAGCTGTTTCATAGTGAAAGGTAACTGAAACAGTGAAAATTTTAGTCAAGAGGCCAAACTCTGCTGTGGGGTCAGAGAGAACCCAGCATCTTGGTGGCTATCACACTAAGGTTTATTTCTCACTTGTACATGTCTGATGTGGGTAGGGGACTCCCTGCTTGTTACAAAAGTGGCATCCAGGGACCCTGAGTATTTCAATCTAGCAGCAGATCACTTCCTGTCACACTCAGGAGGTGCGAACTGGTCATGTAGTCATACCCAGACATACGGAGCCAAGAAAGTAACTGGGTAAACTTTGAGTATTGTTTTTGTCATAGAAATCAAAAGAACTATAAATGGCTACTATTTTTAAAAAATGCTTCAGATCTAAAGATATTCATTTTGAAGTATGATTCACAATTTTTACTTCCTGTGAAATAAACAGAAACCTCCTTTTGTTTTAAACCTAGGAGTATACAAACTTCCACAGTTGCTACAAGACAGATACTTGTAAACAAAGCAACTCTTCTTCACAAAAATTTGATAATATGTATCAAAAACCTAAATTATCTATTTCTTCTGACCCAAATAATTTTGCTCCTGAGAATCTAAAGGTGCATGCTCTAATATGATAAAACTTTATGTATATTTCACCATAGAGTTATATGAAGGCATGAAATTTTCCAGGCAACTTAAACATAGACTATGGCACCTCCGTGACAGAATATCATGTGACCAATACAAGCAGTGCTTGCAGTAGAGCTCCTCACAGCTGATGCTACAGTATTACGGGGAAAAGTTTGCAAAATTAAATGAATGCAATTATGCAAACCATTCACATAGAAAAGAAGCACTGAAATCCTAAACATGGTCTCCTCTGGATGATGGGATGAAGTTGCCCTCCTTTGTACCTTTGCTGACTTCATAAGCTTTCTCCAGTGGGCACAAGGCACCTTTGTAAGCCTGCTGGCCTCTTTCTCCATCTGTTTATTTTTTAGATAATGAAATAAAATGCTTTCTTTAGAAGACTTGCCTCAGTCCAGTTCAGTTTTGTGTGTATAACTTCATACATTATTTTATACCAAAACACAAAAGGAAAAAGAAGTGTCTTAAAAAGAGATGCTGGCATTTTTGATCCCTAATCAGAGGCATATATACTGACTTCACTGTCCTTTCTAAGTTGACAGGTCCCCAGTACTAGTGGAAGCTTCCCCAGGAGTGGAGGTAGGTGGGGGTGTAGGCTGGTAAGGAAAGAGGATGCTTTGGAGAGCACCAGGGTGCTGGTCCTCAGTTCACAGGAACTGAGTGGGGACCGAGGGCTCCTGGGTGTTTTCAGTCGGGTCTGAGTGACAGCCAGGCCTAAGGCTGAGGTGATTTCCCACCTCATTGGCCCCTGATGCCACCCAACCCACCCCACATGATACCAATGACCCTTTGGATGACCAAACCCTCCATGATGCCCACATCCCTCATGTTCCTCACATGATCCTCACATCCCACATGATGCCCATATCTGCTGTGATCTCCTCATCCCCCATGATGCTACCATTTCTTAAAATGCTCACATCCTTCTTTATCCCAGATCTGCCATGGTGCCCACATTCCCCGTAATGCCCACAGCCCTTATATGTACACAGCAGTTACAATACCTACATTCCCCCAAATCACCACATCACTTTTGATGCTCATATCCCTCATGGTGTCTACATCCCATGATGCACATGTGTTTCATCATGATGAACTCCACCATGATGTCCATATCCACCATAATGCCCACAGCCCCCACATGCTGTTGGCACCATGATGATACTGAGAATACTCCCAATGGTGGCCCCTGCTCTCACCTCCTACTATGTGCCTTGCTGTGTCATGCACCCTTCAGGGAAGTCCTACCCAGCAGGGAAGCCCCAAGTTTTGAAGCCTAGGGAATGATAAAACTGACTGGATCTTTAAAATAAAGTCAGTTGGCAAGTCTATGTGAGGAACTATGGCTTATAGGTGGAGTGTTCCCACTCTCCCTAATTGAGGGAACCCTATGGAAAACCTCTATGTTTATAATAAAACTCTTTGGTTCTAACTTCCTTTTCCCTTTTATAAATACCCCTCCGCTTTGGCATGCAGACCAGTGTGTACAAGTGGCTTGCTATGTCTGTATGCACTGGGCTTTGACCCTGTCTTTTTCCCCCAAATAAATCCTTTTTATTGATGAAACACCTAGTTGAAAATATTTTTCAGTCATCAGGAGGCCCCTGGATCCAGAGTCGGGATGGAACTGGGCAGAGGGTGCTGGGACCCACTCACACCAGTGCTGGTCTCCACCCTGTAGCTGCACGGCCTCAGGCATGGTCTCACTTTCTGAATCCCATGGGAAGAACCTGTGTTGGAGCCACCTCCCCAGGCCTGGGTGCTGAGGAGGGCACACCTGTAGTCCTATGATCAGTGTCCTAGAGTAGGGGGTGCTAGGCTCCATGTATCCCTTACAACAAGCCAAGCAATAGGTGCTATTATCCTATTTATAGATGAGGAAACTGAAGCCCAAAGGGTGGTTGAGCTCATGTGTTGAGGGCAGGGCTTGAGAGACCAAAGGTCCCCCCCGCCTCATTGCTTTCACATGATGGCTGTGAGGGGGTAGTTCCTGCTGTGGTGGGTGGTCCCCAGCTCCATGCTGGGCAAGCCAGGCTCATGAGGACAGGGACACAAGACTGGGCTCAGCCTTGACCATGATCCCATCAGAGCTCGGAGTACAGAGAAGCTTGGTGTCAGCCATTGGCAGCCAGAGTTACTGTGCCAGGCTGGGGGCTGTGGTTATGACTTCCCAGGGAAGAGGAGGAGGTGTTGGTGGTAGCTGAGGTGGTGGCTGATTTGCCAGAAGAAGAGTGAAGACCACAGCATTAGCAGTGGGAGCTGTGGAGGTCTGAGTAGGGGAGGAGGGTGATGGCCATGGTGTGCTCAACATCCCCTGAAATGCTGGGCCTTGGCTCAGGGCCTGGGAGACACCAGGGTCTGTAAGACTTAGGGAGACAGATGACTCATGATGTAATGTGATTACTAAGTGTAGAGAAACCCAGCCCTGCAGGCACCATGTGATTTTCCACCTAGTTCCATGCGCAGATGGGACCTGAGGCTGAAGGCAGGCTTCCCTTAGGGTCACACAGCCAGGAAGGAGGTCCTTGTAATACAGAACACAGCTCTCAGCCTATCACTGTGTCACCCCACTGATGGAAGAGAGAAAAAGCAAGAGTGGGAGGGAGAGATGGAGCAGGGAAGGGAACAGGGAGGGAAAGCAAGAAAGAGAGAGAGACAGAGAGACAAAGAGAGAAAGAAAGAGGGAGAGGGGGAGAAAGGGAGGGGGAGAAAGGGAGGGAGAGAAAGGGAGAAAAAACTCAGGGAGTGAGGGGATGAGATTCCCCCATAGCCCCCACCCCCAGACTCACATGCATGGTCTAGTTCCTCCTTGAAGCTTCTCTCCACCACCTTCTAACTTTTCTGAGATGCATTCAGGTCCTGAGCTCCTCCAGAGAGCATAGCCTTACAATGACTGCTTGAGGGTACGTGCGCAATGTGATTCTGACCCCAGTGACATGAGGGACTCCTGCAAGTGGTCCTGAGACTAGATGGATTTCCTTGGCCTGGGCTCAACCTTTCCCCCCGGCCCTGCCTCATGAGGTTAGGGATGGATTCTAACAGCTCCCTGAGGTCCTGGCTGTGGTGAGGGAAAGGAAGCAGTTACAGACCCTTGGTCTGTCTGTGGTGTTGCTCTTGTCCCCAGGTATCCAAAAGACATGAGGGTTGAGGACTCAGAAGTTCTTTTCTCTTTTAAAAATTTCAGCCTTATTTGAAAATGACAGCATATATTTTTCTTTCCTTTTTTTTTTTTTGGTTTAACATTGGAGAATCTATTAATGTAATTTATCTTATTAACAGATTATAGGAGAAAAATAGACATGTAAATCTCAATAAATGTGGAAAGGATGATAAAAATCAGTATGACTAAAAAGAAAAACTTGTCGCAAACTACCAATAGAAGACAACTTCATTTCACTGATAAGCTATATTTTCATATATATATATATTTTTTTATTACATTTTCCTGCCACCACTTTCTCCAGCCCCACCCACCTCCACCTCCCACCTCCCACCCTAGCATATATTTTTCTACGTTATTTCTTCTTATGTTTTCCAGAAATTGATTTAAAAAAACATGCCCATTAGATGACCTTTTTTCCCTCCTTCCCTCCACCCTGGGCTCAGGCCCAGTGCAGCCAGAGTTGGGGGAGGCAACGCACTCAACTGGAGATGGCTTCCAGGAGCAACGCAAACCTGTGATCACGGAATCATAAGGCAAATGAGATGCTCACCTTCCTTCTGACATCAGGGCATTAGGGAAACAAAGCAGTGGGAATGGGTTTTTCACACAACATGGCAAGTGTGGTACCAAATGTGTGTCTTTCTCTGTGGTCCGGCAGCCTGACTGGGGAGATGGTAACCAGAGTAATGCAGCACTCAGCAAATCCTCAGAAGTCACCCTTGGGGACAGCTGTCAGAACTGTTTTATAGTTTAAATGCATCCACTGGTTAAGAACGGATGGGGTGCCCCGGTTGGTGTGGCTCAGTGGATTGAGCACTGGTCTGTGAACCAAATGGCATGGGTTCAATTCCCTGTCAAGGCATATGGCTGGGTTGTGGGCCAGGTCCCCAGTAGGGGGTGTGGTAGAGGCAACCACACATTGATGTTTCCCTCTCTTTCTCCTTCCCTTCCCCTCTCTCTAAAAATAAAATAAATTAAAAAATAAATAAAATCTAAAAAAAAAAAAAAAAGAATGGATGGATCTCCACATAACAGAAGTACGTGTTTATTTTTTTACCCTCCCATCACTAGATTAGACCTGAGCAGCTGCTGACTTGCTTAGAGGCTTGACATTACCTGAGCAGTAGGTCAGGGTCTCTCTTTCCTTGGGATTGCTGCCTCTTCATCACAATACAGCTGCCAGAGCTCCAGACACCATGTCTGTGCAGACCAGCAGAAATAGGGAGGAGCCCACTAGCCATATCAGCTCCCTTTTATCTTGAAATCGAAGTCTAGAATTTTCTCAGCAGTTCCAGTCAAGATGGCAACATAGGTAAACATGGCTTGCCTCCTTGCCCAACCATATCGAAATTATAACTGAAACATAGAAACCATCACTCAGAACTGTCTGACAGTTACAGAGTTAAAGAAACCACATCCATCCAGACTGGAAGGAGGGGTGGAGATATGGAATGGGCTGGTTCCACATCCATGTGTGTTAGATAAAAATTCAGGATGGATATCTGGGGAACGAGGGGTCCCAGCCCAACACCAAGCCCCCCAGCCCAGGGTTCCAGTACCTGGAAGATGAGTCCCCATAACTTCTAGTTGCAAAAACCAGTGGGAATTGAGTCAGTAGAAGAAACTGCTGAAGTTCCAAGGAGTTCTCCTTGAAGAACCCACACATGGACTTAATCAGACTCACTCCCTCTGAGCTCTAGCACCAGGGTAGCAGCTTGAAAGGCATCAGTCACATACAGGAGGGAACTGAAGTGTCTGGCACCAAGGTGAGAGTGGGGGGACAGTTTTCTCCCAGACAGAAAGACGGGTGGAGACATTGTCTCTTTTCTGAACCCTCTGCCCATAGAGCCACAGAGCCAGCAGGCAGATGCCATATCTGAGACCCCATCAATCTGGCTCACACTGTTTACCCTTTCCTGGAGATCCCCTGAGACCCTGTCCCACCCAACTTATGCACCTACTGAAGCTGTTAACAGAGACTTTTCCATATGAATGGCTGGTCTTGGTTCATGCTTCACAACTTCCTAAATCCTATCAAACAAGCAACAGTCAGCCTCAGTGAGACCCCAATCCCCATACCTCTTGCTAAGTGGCCCCAGACCTGGCACTAGCAGCAGCCAGCCTAGATTCACAACTTGGCTTCACTTGGGAATCTCCAAGCCCTGCACAAGGAGCAGCCACCTCAGGGTGGCTGGGCAGAACACAGGAGGGGTGGCCCTGGGCAGAACACAGAAGGGGGCTGACCTTGGCCTGCACCGCCCATGATATCCCAGAACCTAAGAACGTAGTGGACAGCTACAGACTACATTGGAGCACCACCACCTTGCCCCTGCCCAGCTTATCCTCCACAGAGGGTGAACATTGGTGGTCAGTGGTCACAACCAGTTCTTTTAGTTGACTGGTCTGGGGAAATCTCTCCATTGACCTGCCAATAGTATTTAAGGCCCAACTATAAGAGGAGGGTGTACACACCTCACACAAAGGGTGCACCTTGAGTACCTAGCTTGGGTGATAGGGGAGACTGGGCCACTGGACCCTACAGGACACCTAATACATTAGGCCACACAGCCAAGACAGAGAGCCATAGCAGCCCTGACTAATATACAGATGCAAATACAGAGAGGCTGACAAAACTAGGAGACAAAGAACATGGTCCAAATGAAAGAACAGATCAAAACTCCAAAAAAGAACTAAACAAAATGGAGATAAACAATCTATCAGATGCAGAGTTCAAAACACTGGTTATAAGAATGCTCAAGGAACTTTATGAGGACCATTACAGCATAGAAAAGATCCAGTCAGAAATGAAGGATACGCTAATTAAAATAAAGAATAATTTGTAGTGAAACAGTAGGGAGGTTGACACCAAGAATCAAATCAATGATTTGGAACATGAGGAAGTAAAAAACAACCAATCAGAACAGCAAAAAAAAAAAAATTTTAAAAATGAGGATAGTATAGGCAGCCTCTGGGACAACTTCAAGCATTCCAACATTTGCATCACAGGGTTGCCAGAAGGAGAACAGAAAGAGCAAGAAATTGGAAAACTATTTGAAAAAATAAAGGGAAAAAAATTTCTCTAATTTGGTGAAGAAAATAGACATGCAAGTCCAGGAAGCACAGAGAGTCCCAAACATGATAGATGCAAAGAGGTCCACACCAAAGCACATCATAATTAAAATGCCAAAGGTTAAAATAAAGAGAGAATCTTAAAAGCAGCAAAAGAAAGGTAGTTAGTTACTTACAAGGGAGTTCCCATAAGGCTGTCAGTCGATTTCTCCTAAGAAACATTTCAGGCTAGAAGGAATTGCCAAGAAATGTTCGAAGTCATGAAAAGTTATGATCTATAGCCAAGATTACTCTACCCAGCAAAGCTATCATTTAGAAACAAAGGGCAGATAAGGAGCTTCCCAGACAAGACAAAAGTAAAGGAGTTCATCATCACCCTAAACCATTATTATATGAAACGTTAAAGGGACTAATTTTTTAAAAAAGATAAAAACTATGAACAATAAAACAGCAATAAATACATATCTATCAACAATTGAATCTTAAAAATGAGCTAAGCAAACAAGAAGAACAGAGACAGAATCATGGATACAGAGAATATTTTGATGATTGCCAGATGGGAGGGGTTGTGGGAGAATGGGTGAAGAGGTGAGGGGATTAAGAGATACAAATTGGTAGTCACAGAATAACCATGGGGATGTAAAGTACAGCGTAGGAAATGGAGTAGCCAAAGAACTTATATGCATGTCCCATGAACATGAACTATGGTGTGGACATTGCCTGAGGGAATGAGGGGTTCTGGGTGGGGGGCAGTAAAGGGGAAAAAATTGGTACAATTCTTTCAGCATAATCAATGAAATGTAATTAAAAAATAAAATAAAATGAATGAGGTTGACGATGCAGAATTTTCTCAGCAGCCTGCCCTATAGCTCTTAGGGCTACACTTAGCTGCAAGGGAGGCTGAGAAATATGGAACAAAATTGTGCCCATCTTGACCTGTGACTTGGTCTATGTTGTCCTCTAGGCCAGAGATTGCCACCTAATATCCATTCTTTCTTTCTTGATTTTTAATAACTGGACCACCAAGTTTTATCTGTATTACCCCTTCCCCCCAAAGACTATACCTCCCTGTTCCCTCTACAACCAGGTGTGCCCACATGACTGGATTCTTTCCAGTGAGGTGTAAATGAAATGACATGCAAAGCTATCGGGTCAAGGAGCATGAGATACCATCTGATGACAGGGTGGAAACTGTGTGTGGAGGAAACAGAGCCACAGGAGGCAGGAATGTGGGCTCAGAAGCTCTGGTGGAGGCCAGGCCCCACACTAGTTAAACAACTTTTCTATTAAATTCTGTTATTTTGGGACCTTGAAACTGACATTTGTTAACTAAAAAGTTAAAAGGCCTTTCAAAGTGAGAGGGAAACAAGTGTTTGAGATTAATAAGAATTATTATTCGGGAATCATTAATTCAGGCAGAAGTCCAAATAGGTAAGGGGCAAAGGCTAGGGGTATTTATGAGAAAGGGAAGGGGAACATTTACATCAACAGAAGGAAGGCATTTCTATTGGTGCAGATAACATAACATAGTGATGTCTTTAATTTTTAGCCCGGCAGTCATAATAACCACTCTCTTGTTATCTTTGTGTGAGTGCATGCGCATGTGAGTGCGCGCGCGTGCGCGCACACACACACAAAACCCACCCAAAGGTTATTTTTCCCTGTTTTAACATTCTAAAGGTTTGAGAAATAAGACATGCAAGGTAGTTCCTCTGGGATGG
The DNA here is from genome assembly GCA_004026545.1 of Mormoops blainvillei. Classification (NCBI taxonomy): domain Eukaryota; kingdom Metazoa; phylum Chordata; class Mammalia; order Chiroptera; family Mormoopidae; genus Mormoops; species Mormoops blainvillei. The sequence goes on along the minus strand of PVJD01002565.1, from coordinate 46,052 downwards.
CAGCTCCGGCTCCATTTTAAAGTGGCTTTTAAAAAAAACAAACATATTCCAACTCACCACCTTGACACATTAGAGTATCGTTCTTCAGAAAGGAGGGAGCAGTGGCTGTTAGGGAGGTGCTGATGCAGGAAGACCACTGCCCGACTTTCTGCTCATCGGCTAAGCGAAATACTATTCTTGTTGTCAAATGGTGCTGTTATCTTCTCCAGATAAAACATTCTTGCCCTTTTCAGCTTTTTCCTTTGTGTGGTGTGAGTCCCTTTCTGTCATAGATCTCTCCTTGAATATCCCTCTAATGTGCTCAGGGATCTCTCAAAAATGGTCTTGTGGGTCAGGTGGGGCTAGACAGGGTGAGAAGTGATTTAAAAATTAGTGCTGAATTTTAGTTTACACACCAAGAAAGCACCCATTTTGGAGGTCCTGATCAATGTATCTTGACGACTATGTATATCATGAATATCAAGACTTAGAATATTGACATCACTTGGAAAGTTCCCTCAGGCCCCTTTGTGGTCAAGCCCTCCCCCCACCGCTACAGAGGCTACCACTCTTCTGTTTTTTTCCACCATCTATTCTTTTGCTTGTTCTGGAACCACAAATAAATAGAATCATTTATTATGTCTGGCTTCTTTTTTAAGTTTTATTTATTTATTTTTAAAGAGAGAGAAAGAGAGGAGGAAGAAGGGGAGAGAAACATCAATGCATGGTTGCCTCTTGCGTACCCCCTACTGGGGACTTGGCCCACATCCCAGCCATGTGCTCTGACTGGGAATCAAACCAGAGACCCTTTGCTTCACAGTCCGATGCTCAGTCCACTGAGTATCAGACATAGCCAGGGCTGTGTCTGGCTTCTTGACTCACCAAATGTTTTTGATATTCATTGCTATTGTTACCTGTGTCAGCAGCATTCTCTTTACCCCTGAGCTGTATCCTACTGTGGGGACACCTGGTATGTTTATGCATTCACCTGCCAGTGGACAGGGGTGGCTCCTGTTTGGGGCTGTGGTAAATGAAGTTATTCTTAACACTTGTGTGTAAGGACTATGTAAGCATATGTCCTCACATGTCCTGGGCAAACAGAGTGGAATTTCTGGTAAGTCTGTATTTAGTTGTATAAGAAACTAAAAGACCATTTTCATAGATGCTGTTCCATTTTATAACAGCAAAGTATGGGTTCCAGCCACTCCATCTCCTCCCTAACACTGGGTGTTTTCTGTTTTAAATTTTAGTAATTATAATGATGCTGGCTGGTAAACTGACCCCCTGTACATGGAGGACAAGGAGAGGTGAAATAAAGAGGCAGACCACTCCAGATTGGTAGATAACAGCTCTGGCTCGTGGGTTCTCTTTATGACCTTTTCCAACATTTTACACCTCATGACCAGCTCTTACACTGTTGTGTGTCACCTTCTTCTGTAGTGTGCCCCAAGTGGTCAGCAAAGGGTTTCATTAGCGTGGAGGTGGCTCATTTGTAAGCTATCTGGCTGCACTGGAAGCAAATGTCATAAAACAGTGTAGGTATGTGTAAGATTAAGATAATGATTCCCCAAACTATTTTTTCCACTGAGAGCGCCATGATTTGAACCACTGATTCATTAAGTCCCCCAGGTTGAGGATTGGATCACTCAGGTCATTCACTTGTGTCCCCATGTGATTTAATAAAGATGATACATTAGCAGACTCATTAGGTCTGAATACACAATACCCTTTGGATAATAGCATAGGTCCAAGATCATTTTGGAGGGCAGCTTTTCTCATTAGAGACATTTCAGAATTCAGTAAGGATAGGCATTGTTGAGTATCATTTAGGGCCTACTGGGTGAATTTAATCAGGGCTTCTATGTGTGTTATAACATTCTCCAGGCCAATGGAGGGGATGAAGATGGTGGTCAACTGATCCTACTATGTGCTCCTGGCCTTGCGCTGAGGGAGGTTGAAGATTTTAGGCGTGAGGAGATGGGTTGGTGACAGGACTTGGCAGACCGGGATCCCCACCTTCTCCTTCTCCCCTTTTTTAATGGTGTGTGTTCCATCCCAGGAATAGTGTGTTCCAATAGGTCTCACTTTGCAGCAGGGTAATGAGACCCTAGTGGAGAATGAGTAATTCCCCCTCACCCAGGGGTGGGAGGTAACTAACCCAACCGGTTGGACGTTTTATTGCAAATTCCAGTAGATGACACTTTTCCTAGGCATGATGGGGTTTCATGTTCTCAGCAGCGTAGCTTGTTGATCCGCATTGAATGCTGGGGCAATGGTGACAGGCTTCCTGTGACTTCCATATCTTTCCATATTGGGTGTCTCGGCAGGGGTCCTCAGTCTGGCATATGGGGCAACAGGCCATACTGGCTGATCATTCAAATGTATAAAGCCAAGTACTTTAGTCCACTTGGCCAAGGTGGTTTTACTTGTTAGTAATCTGCTGCGTTAATACTCCACTCTTCTGTCTACCAACCCTGCTCTTGTGGGTTAAAGGGGAGATGGAACCTCCTCCATTGTGTCGTGTTCTTTTGCCTAGTATTGCACATCATGACCTCTAAAATGTGACTCCTGATCACTGTCTATTTGATGAGGTTATCCATGCATGGCACTCAACTTCTCTAATCCCCTCATGCTGGCAGCCTGGTTTGCATGGGGACAAGGGAAAGCTTGGGTTGGACCACACACTGTGTCACACAAACTGGGGCATGTTTAGAGCCCTCACTCAGAGGGAGAGGCAAATACAATTAATGTGCCATTCCTCGCCAGTTGGGGACTCTGGTGGGTGCCTCTGGACTCCTTTGGCAGTTGCCTGAGGCCTTGTTTAGAGCACATAGGATATGCTTCAAGAGCAAGTCATTATGCTTCAAGGACAGTCAGCATCCTTGACGATGTGTCGTCCTTCCTGGGCACTGTGGTGATTGCTCTTCCTATTCACCCAGTCCACTCATTCTACGGCAGGGGTCAAATCCAACCTAAGGCTCAGAGCCTTATGAACCAAGACGTAGAAAACAGTGAGAACTGCCTCAGGCTCTTGCAGACAAACTCGTGTCCTGTCGTCGTCCCCCCCCCCCCCCCCCCCCCCCCCCCCCCCCCCCCCCCCCCCCCCCCCACATCCTGACTCTCCAAGTCACGCTCTTGGTCATTCACCCTTCAGCTTCCTGTTGTCCAAGGCGGGGGTGGGGGGATGGGGGGGTGGTAAACCCTTTAGAACAGTCAAACTGTCTGGGCAAACGGTTAATGGACAAGGATCACGAGTGGTCACCAGCCAAACCACTCTGCTTTCAGCCCACAGAGGGCCGTGGTTCATTCCTTCCCAAGAGGCTCCACTTGGAGGAGCACAGTGTGCACTGCTAGCAGCTGCTGCTCTACAGGGTACAGGGGGTTTCTGCCACCTGCGCAGCTGGAACATTCTCCCCTTCTTGTTGCCTCTGCTACAGCGCCTGACCCATGCCTCCTGGAGCCACAGACGTGTCTACTTGAGTGGCAACCCTGCTTGGGAGACACCCAGAGCTCAGCTCTGATCTGCTTTATTGGTGCTTTTGCCTTCTCAAAGGTGGCTTGCTTCTCTGATCCCCAGGCCCACAGACACCATTTCTTTACCAGGTGACATGAGGGTGGAGGCATTATGCCAGGTGCAGGATAAATGTCCTCCAGACCACTAAGTCCCCACAAAGGCTTGCACCTCCTTTTCTCTTACCTTAGGCTACGTGTAGCTCCTCAAGTTAAAGCAGCCAGTGTTGTGTGGTGTCCTTGTACTCAGGATAACATGCATCTTATCCAATGGTATAACTCCCAGAACCTTATGGTGGTGACTGGGTCATAAATCTTCTGCAGGTTCATGCCCACCCTCCCCCTCACAGATGTTTCAGTAGAGCCCACAGAGCATCCTGCATCAGAGGCAGGTCTCCAGCTGGGAACACTGTGCCATCATTGCAATGCACCCGTTACACTGATGTGGGGAGGAGAACAGGGCCAGGTCTTAGGCTACTACTCCATGGTATATTGTGGGCTGTGTAGGGAACCTGGGGAAACCACTAAAAAGGCCCATTGTTGTCCCTCCTATATGAAGGCCAGCTGATCTTAGTTATTAGAAACCTGTAATTGTCAGAGTCTTCCCATGATTCTTACTGAAGATGAAGCACTTTCGAAAAAGCTTGTGAGTAAAACAAAAACTGTCTGCAAATGACAAAAGGCTTAAAATGACCCTGGGTAAAGATCTGATGAGAATTTATTATACTGCAATTGACAAGGAAATTTGGTTATTTCTGTGTCTTCATTTTAAACTAATAACTAAAAATATACTATAAAGAAAGGTTAGCATTAGTTTTATTTGATATTGTTTTCCAAGTAATTTAACATACCAAATAAACCTAATCAGTTTAATATCCCTTGTATATGGAGAAAGAGCACATCTTTTGAAATGTACCAGGAACCCTCTGAAAAATTTCAAAGTTAGTTCAAGGTCAACAAGGCTTTATTTAGAATTTGAGCTTTGGGGGAAGTTTTTTCAAAATATCAAAAGGTTTAAAATACTTCCTAGGTCACTGTGAAACAATATTTAGTTATCCATTTAACCAAAATGACAATTAAAGACTTCAAAGGCAAATGCAAAAGTTATATAGTTGTAAAAAATCTTACCTATTTTATTGTTGAGAAAACTCATCTTTGTTAAGTAATCAAACACCTGACAAAGACACCATGAAGCACAGGAAGATATTTTGCTACATCATAGAATATTTGTTTTCTAGGCAGATTACTTAAAAGATAAAGAAAAACTTTTCACAATTCCATCAAAAACAGGCCAATATAGTCCAAGAACACGTCCTTCTAGCAGATGGAAGAGAATTCAGTTTTGGTTTTACGTAAGTAGACTACTGATATTAAAGGTTATTTTTCTTTAACCCATTTAAATATAACTTTTACAAATTAATTTTGGCAATACTCTCTGGAGGTAGAAAAACATGAAACATATGTCCATAGATAATACATAAACATACAAACAGAGACCCCTTAGCTTTACTCCAAAACGTCGTGCCTGGATGAATGATCTTATGCAGGCTGTGGATGTGTTCTGGGCAGGGGAGCTTCTGGAGCACTCCCTGAAAAAGCCTCTTTCCTCCTTTATTTTCTTCAGTCTCAGGCAATCATGGGCAGTATTTTTGTTACTCCTGGGATGTGTACATTTTAAAAACATGATAAGATGTATAACTCCAAGAGACAGAGAAAGAATGCTAGGGGTTTTGGTACATATTTCTGTATTGTCAGAAGCCTAGGAAGATTGCTAGTTAAGATTTCCCTTTGTATTAGCTGTTGAATGGCATGAGGCACTCCATTTGTTTTACTGTCAGTCACATGCCACACGTCCTCCCCTTAGCTCTCCTTACTTTCCTAGGGATTCTACCTCTTAGTGTCCTAATCGAGCTTTGTCACAAGCACCTGGACCTTCACGGGAAGCAGCTCATGCTCTCCTAGCTTTGTAAAACAGTACATTCTCCCACTCTATCTGCCAGCCCTGAAGCTAACAGATAGTGAACAACCTTCTGTCTGTCTCTAATCTCAGCTTTTCATTCAACTTTTTAACTTGAGTTTTCAGCCTCTAGCTGGACAGTCACTTGTTTCCCTCCTTTGCCATTGTGTGCTACGTGTAGCTCCTCAAGTTAAAGCAGCCAGTGTTGTGTGGTGTCCTTGTACTCACAGTGGTCCACGAGTATCTGACATAGAGGTCACTCCATCTCATAGAGAGGTTGATGGCCAGCTTGGATTTCCCCAACGATGCCTCCTTCCCAAGGCTCACTTCTTCAGTCTCCTGGTTGGATTGCCAGTTGTTGGTTTATAAATTAGCCACTTTATAAGGAGGACAAGGAGGAATGAAGAAAGCAACAGACCACTCCAGATTGGTAGGTGGCAGGTTTAATAAGCAAGGAAATACACTTACTAGGCTTGTCTTGGGCATCACAAGATGAGTGGATCTCTGCACCTGCCCACCAGAACCTTAAAGCTTATATAGAATCCTTAACTTGGTTCAGTCACATAAACCATCTGGGTGATTTCAACAACACATTGCTTAATCAAGGCTGAGTCCCTGCATAGCTCTTAGTGTGGGAACGGTGGGCAGAATGTTGGTCAGGGTCTAGCTTGCAGGTCAACTGGTGGTCACACCCTCTTGAAGAGCACTTCCTTAGTGACTGATGACATTGAGAACACTTCTACAAATGTGTTCATTTGTATATTTATATATTTTCTTTGGTTAGGTGTTTATCCAAGTCTTCGGTTCGCCTAGAAATTTGGGTTAGCCCTGGCTGGTGTGGCTCAGTGGATTGAGCACCAGCCTGAGAACCTATTCTATTTCCAGTCAGGGCACATGGCTGGATTGCAGGCCAGCTGGGAGTGTGCAAGAGGCAACCAGTAGATGTATCCCACACACATTGATGTTTCTCTCCCTCTCCTTCCCCCTCGCTTACCCTCTCTTTAAAAAATAAATACAAACTTTAAAAAAGAAATGTGAGTTAGTCATCATTTTAGACTTGATTTTTGAGGAGTTCCTTTTTAACTTTTAAAAATTTTGTTTCTCCCATCCCTCACCTCTGGCACCCACCAAATCTGTTCTCTATATCTATGACCTTTTTGTGCTTTGGTTGTGGTTTTAAGATTTCATATATGAGAGAGATTATACAGTATTTATCATTCTCTGAGGAGTTCTTTATACAAGGTCTGTCACAAATAAAGCCCCCCCTTTTTTTCTTACAAAATCTTTTATTACAAAATCATAAGCATGTAATTCTGTAACATAACAGTATCACACTGTAGCACACCATATGACATTTTAGGTGAAATGTTCAAATTAAAACTATAAATTATTACACCCATATTATTATCCTACCAACCACACTCAAGCAGGCGTTACTTCTGCTGGAACCTGTGTATTCTGTCTGCATATATGTCCCTTTTTTGGATATATGTGTTGTAAATATTTTCCCAAGTCTGGATTGTTTATTACTTTCTTAATACTATCTTTTGATAAACAGAAGTTTTAAATTTTATGAAGTTCGGTTTCTCAGATTGTATGGTTATTTCTTTTGGCGTCCTGTCCAGGAGTCCTATCACTCCCCCAAGATCCCCATACTGCCTCATTACCTCTGAGTTCCAAACACCTTTCGATCCCTTGTCCATGGTGACATTTCTTCTTCCTGGTGAGGGTAGTGTTAGGCTCTTCCAGTACAGGGTACTGGAAGACAGATGCTCAGGAGGAGGGAGCTCTGTTGTCTGAGGGTCCGTAATGTGGGGTAAGGACATCTGATGTCCAACCACATGCTCTGAATTGTGTTCAATTGCCACCTTGCAGCCCCACCCTGGCCTACTGATTACCTTTCCATGGCCTCTTGATACAGGTTTTCAGCTGGAGGCCTCTGCCTACATCCTGATGCCCTGAACCCACCCACTATGTGCCTGACCACCAGGCATAGAGCCTGCGCAGTGGTGGCTGGAAACCGGCCTGGCCCTTGTGAACCAGCAGACCTCCCTGATGTCTAGTGGACTCAGGCACACCTTCTCTGTGGAGACCTAGGCCCTTCCAAGTTTGTTGTCTCTCAGTCCTGTAGTCCCCTGGAGCTTTCTTATATCTTTCTATGTTAAAAGTCCTATTCAGGTCACTGTGTGGTCCCTGGACACAGAAGATTGGACACAGATCAATACATCTACAGAACCTCTCATCCACAGATACCCTCTGAGAAGTTCTGTGGCCAACTAGAAATGAGATAAATGCATATATATTTTACCATCCTAACCACTTTTAAGTAGGTCGTAGTGTTAAGTGTATTCACATTGTTGAACAATAGATCTCTAGAACTTTTTCATCGTTCCAACTGAAACTCTGTCCTCATTAAACACTACTCCCTATCCCTGTCTCTCAGCTCCTGGCATTCACATCTTACTTTCTGCCTTTATGAATTTGTCCTTTTGTGCTGGCTATTTCACTGAGTACATAATGTCCTCAAGGTTCATCCACGTTGTAGTATGTGTCAGAATTACCTTCTTTTCCAAGGCTAAATAATATTCCATGGTACGTATGTGCACACCACATTTCTTTATCCATCCATTGTTGATGGGCACTTGGGTTGCTTCTTCCTCATGACTATTGTGAATAGTGCTGTTGTGAACTTGGTGTGCAAGTGTGAGACACAATATGTTGATGACTGCAGTGATTGCTTACTGGGTGTCTGCTCCGTGCTGAGATAAGGGAGGTAAGGGTCAGAAAGGCCATGTGGGATGGCTTGGATGGAGCCCTGAAAGCTGTACCCGTTTAGAAGACAAATGACCTGAGCTGCATTTGTGCTGTACTGCTGGGTCCAAGGGGTGTGAACACTGTTTGCCCCCTCCCCCTACACTCTTGTTGTCTCCCATACACATAATGTACATGCTGACACAGCCTCACTCACACACAAATTACACAAACATTCACACATGTACATCCTTGTACACACCCTATTCATACACACATATACATGCTCACACATGTTCTCTCTCACATACACCCCTCCACTCTGAGCTGACTTTCACCTACTTTTACAAGTGTCCAGAGTGGGAAGGACTCTGGACTATGGCTTGGACCCCTGCTGGTAGCCCTTGATGTCTCTGTGTGTGGTGTGACCATCAGGGTCTCCCTGGGAACAGCACCATCAATCCCTCTGCTCCTGGAATGTCTATGGAACACTTTCAACTCTGGGCTGCTTCTTCTCTTGCACCCAGAGGACTTTCCTACTACCCAAAGAGCAGATTGTCAGGAAATGAAGACTCACCCTAATATCAACCTGATGACATTCTAATTCAATTGACAAAATGTGTGGTCAGAAAAGCATGTTGCTTGACACATATCTTATTAGGTGGTATTGGCACTCAGAGATAGGGAACCAATGCCAAACAGCTGGGCTGGGGCTGAGATAGGGACAGTGGGATTTTGTGGTCTCCTCTATGTGAGCTCCTCTCCTAGGTTCTTTTCTACTCCATCTCAGTCAGAGCTGTGTGATTGTGTCAGACTCTCAGCTGGGATGTCTATGATGAGCCAGGTGCTATGCTAGGTACTATTTATTCATTTATTTATTTATTTTAAAATACTTACCCGAGGACGTTTATTGATTTTAGAAAGAGAGGAAGGGAGAGAGAGAGAGAGAGATTGAAACATCATTGTGGGAGAGAAACATTGATTGGTTGCCTCCCAGAAGCACCCTGAGCAGGGATTGAACCCACAACCTAGGTATGTACCCTGTGTCCTGACCAGGGAACAAATCCATAACCCTTTGGTGTATGGGGACAATGCTCCAACCAACTGAGCCACCTGGACAAGTCTCTTTTTATTTATTATTTTTAAATTAATTTTATTTTTAAATTTAAGTATCATTGGCACATAACCTTATGTTAGTTTCAGGTGTATAATATAGTGATTTGATATTTACATACCTTCCAGTGTGATCACCCCGGTAATTCTAGTAATCATCTGTCACCACGTAAACTTACTGCAATATTATTAAGTATATTCCCCTTCACCTTTTCACCCACACTCCTGGCAACCATCCCTTTGGTTTCTGTTTCTATGAATCTGTTTTTGTTTTGTTTTGCTTTTAAATTCTATATATAAATGAGGTCATATGGTATTTGTCTTTCTCTAACTTATTTCACTTAGCATAATACCCTCTATATTCATCCATGTTGTCATATATGACAAGGTTTCATTTCTTAAATTTCTGACTAATACTCCATGGATACGTGTCCCACACACATCCATTTGTCTTTTGATCCACACCTAGGTTGCTTCCATATCTTCATTGTTGTAAATACCATATTTTGCCATGTCCAATGCACTCCCATGTATAATGCACACCCACAATTTGGTGCACATTATCCATGGGATTATTCTACCCCTGGTATGTAAGCATTATACCCACGTATAATGTGCATCCTTATTTTCCCTCAAAAATTTGGGCAAAAAGGTGTGCATTATACATGGTGAAATATGGAAACTTATCCTGCAGTGAACGTAGGGATGTATATATATCTTTTTGAATTGGTGTTTTGAGTTCCTTTGGATATATACCCAACAGTGGAATTGCTTGGTAACAAGGCAGTTCCTTTTTAAATTTTTTGAGGAACCTCTATACTACTTTCCATGGTTGCTGCACCAGTCCACATTCCTGCAACAGTGCACAAGAATTTCCTTTTCTTCACATTCTCGCCAACACTTATTATTTGTTGACTTTTTGGTAATAGCCATTCTGAGTGGTGTACATGGTGTTTCATGGTGGTTTAATTTGCATTTCTCTGATTATTAGTGATGTTGAACATCTTTTCATATGTTTGTTGACCATCTGCATGTCCTTTCTCTTTGAAGAAATGTCTCTTCATGTCTTCTGCCCATTTTTTGATTGGATTGTTTATTTTATTTTTTGTTATGAAGCTGTATGAGTTCCTTATATATTTTGAATATTAACCCCTTATTGGATGTATATATCTTCTTCTACTCAGTACATTGTCTTTTGTTTTGTTGGTGGTTTCCTTCACCGTGTAGAGGCTTTTTAACTTGATAAAATCTCATTTGTTTATTTTTGCTTTAGTTTCTTTTGCTTGAGAGGACATATCCAAAAAGATATTACTCAGACTGATATAAAATAGTTTACTACCTATGTTTTCTTCTAGGGGTTTTAGGGTTTCAGGTCTTAAATTTAAATTTTTAATTCATTTTGAGTTTTTTATATATGATATAAACAAGTGACCCAGTTTCATTTTTGCCTGTATTTGTCCAGTTTTCCCTACACCACTGTTGAATAAATTGTTTTTTTCTGAGTTGTATTTTTTTGCCTCCTTTCTTATAGATTAGTTAACCATATAAGCAAAGGTTTATTTCTAGACTTTCTATTCTGTTTTATCAATCTATGTGTCTGTTTTTGTGCCAGGACCATGCCCTTTTGATTACTATAGTTTTGCAGTATAGTTTGGGATGAGGAAGCATGATCCTTCTCATTTTGTTCTTTTTTAAGATTGCTCTGTCTACTTGTGATCTTTGTGGTCCCATATAGATTTTACAACTATTTGTTTTAATTCTGAGAAGAATGTCATTGATATATGATAGGGGTTGTGCTGAATTTGTAAATTGCTTTGGATACTATAGATATTTTAATAACATTAATACTTCCAATCCACGAGGTAGGTACTTTATATTCTGTGTCACATATGGCTAGTGTGACTACAAGTGATGCAAACTTTCAAAGTACCAGTTGCTTAAGCAAGAAAGATGTTTCGTTCTTACCACATAGAGGACGCCCGAGACAAACAGGATGTGGCTGTTGTGGCAGTTCCATGCAGTCAGAAGTCCCGGTTCCTCCTTTGTTCCTGCTCTGCCATACTCAACACATAGCCTCCCCCTAGTGGTCTAAGATAACTGCATTAATTCCAGCCATCACACTTGCATCCCACAGTGGGAAGGAGGAGGAGAAAAAGAAGGTTGCGCCCTACACTCTAAGATACTTCTCAGAAGTTTCTGGACATGTTCCCTCACATCTATGGCCAGAACTCATCCACATGGCCATAGCTAGATGTGAGGAAAGTAGGGAGATGGCCTTTCCAGTCCAGGTGCCCATGTTCCCAAATAAAGTTCAGGGTTTCTGTGATCAAGGGAGAAGAGAATAGACAGTGGAGGACACTTAGCCATCTCTGTTACACATACCTAATTCTAATAAGTTCTAATAATTTCTGAAATTTAAATCTTATTTATATATTTTTTGTTAAGTAAACTTATCACACAGTATAAAATCCCAAAATGGCACGTGGTGAAACCTGTTCCCCCCTCTCCTGTCCCCATCGGGGAGCAAAGGTCTCTGGGGAAGCAATTCTCGAAGTGTGTCATTGGACCAGCCTAGCATCACAGGGGATTTTTAAAAATGCATGTTTCTAGGCCCCTGCTTCTGTGTGGTGATAAGGCCAGGAATCGTGTTTCAGACATCCTTTGGGGTTTCTGAGTCAGCTAAAGTCTGGAGGCATCAGGCCCCCTGCGTCAATGGAAACACCACTGACAGCTCCCTCTTTCTTGCTGCTGCCTCACTGAGTGACACTCAGGACCACAGACAATACCCCTCCTGAGCAGGCTGATTGGGACACAACGGCACCCTCATGTCTCACTGTGTAAAACAGATGCCACTTAAGTACACTCACACTGGTGCATCCATCCCCATAATGAGCTCTGGGGCACTTTGATCATTCTTTTTTATTTTAATTTAATTTTTGAATAGTCATATTTAAGTGCCTCAAATATTTTATGAAGGCCTCTCCTCTATGCCTACCGCCAGACACTCAGTAGTCCTCACACCCAGGCCACCGCTGTGTTTCCTTCTGTAATCTCTCATTGGCAAGTGGTGAGTTGGGCACAGATATACTCTTTATCCATACACATGGATGAGGGCAGGCTGCATTCTCACAGTCTTGCACTTTGCACATTTTCCTCACCTGTTGTGTTTGGTGATGGGGCCCACCTGGCTCCTGGGGGTCTCAGGGGTTCTGTGGGTGACAGGTTCACTCACAGTAGAAAGAGGACGAGGGAGGCTTTGGACATCCTCCTCCCAGAGTTTCCTCGGCCAGTGGTCAGCTCTGGGCCACCAGCAAGGTGGGGGATAACAACATCCCCTCTCCCACATTGCCGTTCCCCAAATCCTGGGGCCAGGCTGGGCTCCTGGGTGCCCTGACCTGCAATCTGCTATGGCACTGATCTCTTAAGCCTGTCCCACTGTGGGACTGTGAGCTCCCTGGGGCTCACCCGCATTCTGTGTGGGATGTGTCTTCACAAATGTTTGTCCCTGCAGCCATACGAGTAACTCTGGACCTCAGACACTTACTGTACTTTCTGGAGCCTCAGTTTCCTCTTCTGTAGGATGTGTACAGCAATCTTCACCTCACACTGAAAAGGACACATTGAGAGACAGCCATGGCACTAGGAAAGCAGAAATGTTTTCCTCTCTTCCTTTTTCAGAAGAAGAAAAGTAGCTTTGAGCACAGGTTAGCATTCCAAGCTCTCAGAACCAGTTTAAGCCTCACAGCCCATTATGTTCCCACGCTGTTCTGGGCACCAGCAGGGGGCGCAGGACACCGGGACTGGGAAAAGACCTGCCCTCCAAGGCACTGAACCAGGGCAGGGCCCAGGACTTGGCCAGAGGAGTGTGGAAAATAAAGATTTTGTTGGTCACAGGCATCCAAGAGAAAAAGAGGCTTCATCAAATTTAAACACTTATGTGCCACAAAGGGCTCTACCAAGGGTGTGCAAAGACCACCCACAGAATGGGAGAAAATATTTGCAAATCATAGTTCTGACCAGGGTCTAGTACCTAGAATGTATAGAGAACCCCTGAACCTCAACAGCAAATGGACAAACAACTGGATTCAAAAATGGACAAAGGACTTGAACAGATATTTCACTCAAGAAGATATGCAAAAGGCCAATAAACACATACAAATAATGCAAATCAAAACCACCTTGCACCCATTAAGATGGTTAGAATCGCAAACATAGAAAATAAGCATTGGCAAGCATGTGGTGAAACTGGACCTCTCCTGCACTGCTGTTGGCGTATAAATCCTGCAACTGCTGTGGAAGACAGTTTGGTTGTTCCTCAAATGGTTAACAGAGACCTTGTGGTCCACCAACTCCGCATCTATACAAAAATATGCACATGAATTCATAGCAACCAAAAACTGGAAGCAGCTCAAATGTCCATTACCGGGTGATGGATAAAGAAATTGTGAACTATCTGCACAATGGAATGGTATTCAGCCATAAAAGGAATGAAGCTCTGACACACACTACAAAGTGGATGAACTGGAAAGCGTTATGTGAGTGAAAGAAGCCAGACACAAAAGCCACATAGTGTATGATTCTATTTATATGAAATGTCCTGAATAGGCAAATACAGGGACAGAAGAAGGACTAGTGGTTGTCAAGGTCCGGGGAGGAGGTGGGAAGTGCGGAGTGATTGCTCGATAAGGTCTGCCCACGCTCCACTTCCCCAAACTTTATTAAATCAAGAAGCAATGATGGTAAATCTCTAGGAGATAGTCAGTTTGGGGGATTCTGCCCTTGAAAACATGGCATTTGATTTCCAGGTACATGCCAGAGTGTGCTAAACAGGTGAGAGGCTGATACCCTAAACTGTCCTTCTTCTGCCTTTCCCCCGTCTGTGGTCTGTCTTTGTGTCCACTGTGGCTTCATTCACCTTTTTCTGTAGCTCTCTGAGCCCTTCTATAGACAGCAATCGCTGAATTGGAGCAATTCCATTAGGAGTTGCAGGTCCTGTGTCAAAGCCAAGAACATGATTGTCTGAAGCAGCAGGCAAGCCCTTTTGTCATGAGTTTTGTCAGCACCTGTGTCTTGTGTCAGGGCTTCCGAGTCACCATGAGAACTGTGCTGAGGATGGAGGGCAGCTAGAGTGACACCACCAGCCTCAAATAGGATCAATTACATCCAAACTGTTCAGGGTCCTGTGTTTGTAGTTACATTGTCAGTATTTTTGTGTTGTCAGGTACAGATCCTTGTATTTTCAGCATTACGTCCAACAGCTAAAGCTTCTTGAATTTTCAAATGACAGCTAAGAACTCTCAGATACTTTTCAAGGAACTTGGGCTGGTCACTGCTGTGGGTATTTCTTAAATTACCTTTGTCTTCCATCTAGTAGTGTCTGGTTCTCTGGTCTTCAAGCTGAACCATAGAGTTTCTAAATTCTGTTTCGTCTTTGAAGTTGAACCAGCAGGCCATGGTGGTCGAGGGCCATCAGCTCCATGGGAACATGGTCTCTCGGCTTCAGCCAGGAACCCTAGGTCTTCTTTTGAAGTGATGAGAATGTGCTAGATTTAGTGGAGGTGGTTGCCGAAGTCTGTGACTGTGCTAATAACTACTGGATTGTGTGCTTTAAAAAGGGAATTTTATGGTATATGAATTATGTCTCAATTTTTAAAAAAGACTTTGTCAGTCAGTGTAAAAACATGGTGCATGATCATGTTCTTGAAATGTTGGCCCTGGGGCACCTCGTTCCCCTCCCTTCCCACCACCAGAACATTGTTAAACATTTCTGCTCTGTTTCCAGACATTTTCAACTTTCTGTTGAATTCATGTTCTTATTCATTTCCTCCTGTGATTTGTTCTCTGGGCGGGGGCAGGGGATGGACATGATGGAAAATTGCAATGTGGCAGACAGGAGAGTGTCTGGCTGGAGGTGGCGCAGCTGGGAGACTGGGCTGTGCAGCCTGAGGTTGGCAGTATTCACTGTCCCTTGGACACTAGTGTGTGGTCCCAGGGCAGTGACACTGGAGGAGAGTTGGGTCTGCAGCAGGACCAGCCTGGACATCTTGAAGGCTGTGGGCTCCCAGAGGTCAGCCCTCAGGCCGTGGAACAGGGCTAACTCAAAACAACTCCAAAGTTGCCCTTGGAGTAGATTAATTTATTCAACTACGTAACAAGTAAATACTTCCCCTGGCGATGGTCTTGAGGCTAAGACCTCTAAGACTTCTCTTGGTGGGGTCCCTGAAAGAAGGAGGTGGGTTCATTGTCCAGCGCTTTCAGCTCAGACCAGCTCAGGCCCTGCTGGAGTGGGGGGGCGGGTGCTGGAACTGGAGCGGCGGGGTTCCCTAGCTGATACCTGATTGTTGAGCGGGGGAGAGGCAGATGCAGTGATGATGATGACGATGATGATGTTGATGGTGATGGTGATTTCAGGTGACAGGCAGCTGTGGGCTGGGAAATGGACTGGTTGAGGGCCTGGTCAAGCCACTGGCACCTCAAGCCTCACCTTGACCCACGGTAAGCAAGGGTGATGCTGAGAACAGCACAGAATCTTTTGTGGCTAGGCTGTCTGGCTTGAATCTTCTCTAAGGCCTGAGAGTGTGCACACATTTTGTTCCTGATTTACAAAGGAGGTGGCCGATTCTGGGTTTGAGCCCCATCATGGACAGGGCCAGCCCATCTGCTCTGTGGGGAGGTGTCATCACCGATGTGTCCTATGTGAGCCTGAGAGCAGCGCTTGGTCTCATTATCAGAGGCTGGGAGCTGGAGGTCCTGCACTGTGTCCCAGAACAAAGATTCACAGGTCAGCAGGGAGGGTTGAGAGGCTGAGCTCATACTTAATAAGAGACATGGAAATTAAACCCTGACTGGGGTACGCTGTTATCCTAATGCAAAATCAATGAATGTGCTCTGTGGGCAAGGCTGCATGGCTGGTGGGGGTAAATTGGTACAACATCTCCCAAGGACCATTTGGCAAAGTCTATCACAATTACAACTGCATAAACTTCTGCCCCAGCAGCCGGTTCAGGGCTGGCCACGTGCAGACAACACACAGTACAGCTGTGGGACAGCTGTGGCTGCCATTTGAAAATATCAGAAAAGCACAAAGGAGAAATGGAATTCACCCAAACAGATATAAGCACTGCTGATATCCAATGTCCTTTTTTGCAGTACTGTTTTTCTGAGATCATTCTTTTATTTGCCGTTTTAACAATTTTTTGTTGAGCTTCCATGATACACCAAGTCTCTTGTGCCTGGAACCCAGTACTGATTGTATGAACCCACCTTTGTTGTTGCGGTAAGAGCCAATCTCAAAGCCCATGGCTTAGGATAAATGAGGGGTTATCCAGATCCTCCTGCTGGAACTTGATTGTTTCCAATTTTTGCACTTTCCGTAACTCTGAGGTAAACAACTCTAGGCCTAAATCTTTGCTTTCCTCAGTGTAGATTCCAACAAGCAGACCCAGAGTAGGAGTATGTGTGAGAGTTTGCCAAGCGACTCCCCTGAAAGGCTGACAGACTCTTCCACAGCTTCCACGAGACCCCTCTACCACCTCTTGGCCTTATGGGTAGAACAAGGACCCCTAACCTCCACATGAAGATGCTCTCCGATAGTTCCTGGTGTGACTAAACCTGGCTCTATGCATTCTGTGACCTTTTGTCTGAGCATAGCCTTTGCTCTCATTTCTTTTGGGAATTTGGGTTTTTCCATCTACACTGAACCCACACTTGTTCCCATGAGTTTTTGCATATTAATGATGAACCCCCCTCACCTTCCATATCTGCTTCAAATCTTTTTTCTCAAGTAAATGCCTACCTTTCGATCAGGTTTCTGAATATTTTTAATTCAGTCAGTTTTATCTTTACTTTTTAAAGCCCAGCAACCCTCTGCCTGACCCCCAGCCCCCCTATAGCTCTTGTTCAGAAGGTGACATGCACACACATCTATGAACATTCACAGAAAGCTCCCTCTGGGCTGGGACCAGGCCTCCTTAGGACCTGGAACCCTCATTCTGCAGCCTGCCTGCTGTGTGCCCTCAGGTGTCATCCTTCCCACCCTAGGACTTGGTTTCTCCATCAGTTTAAGGACCTGTTTTGCTCTCGTCTGCACAAGCCTCCACCCCAGAGCTTCAGGCCCAACGTGCCCCTGCCACCTCACCCCAGGCCCACATCCTCAGAGATCCGGACCAGAGCCACCTCTCACCCCATGCAGCAGATGCGCCCCCCTCTCAGCGTTCCCCACCATTCCCTGTCCTTATCTTATGGATGGTGGGGCTTGGCTCTGGTCCAGCTATTACTGAAATGCTAAATGGACAATGCCCCCAGCCCGAGGCTTCCTAAAGTACCCTGATGGTGCCCTGTGGGGGCCAGTCATACTTTAGGTCTTTACTTAAAGCAGAGGACACTTCTGGTTATCGATGCCCAATTATATTGCAAAATGGCAATTACAGTCTGTTCATTGAATGGTCACTGCTGTGGTTTATCGATCAGTGACTTCATTCCTGGATGTGCAGTTCACATAAAACCTTGACATACAGAAGTTGCAACCTGATGGCTTCAAGAGAGTGCCATCTGTCTCCTTGGCAGGTATGTGTGGAGTGCTGAGACTGGAGGGTGGCATTAGATTTAAGGAGCACCCCCCCACCCCTCGCACCATGTGCCAGGTTGTCCGGAACATTCCCATCCTGCTTTGTATAGCCTGATAAGGCAAGCCAATTGATAGATTCACCATCTGAAGCCACAAGGATAAAGCATGCCTGGGCCCCTGGGAGTTGGGTACACCAGCAAGGGGAACCAGCCTTCATCCCCAAGGTTAATGTCAGGGAACAATTTCCCATTGGTTTGGAGAAGCCCTTCTCCCGTATCCAGTCTTTCAATCCACAGGAGGCAGGTGCCACATAACTGGTCCGTTGGAGTATTCCAGCTTTGTTCACAGGGATGGTTCGGGGATGGGCGCATGACTTGTTAGCCAATGAGATTCTGTTCTAGGGCTTTTCCTAGTGCCACCAAAGGAGAAGCAGGGAATGTCAGGTTGGAGCTGCTGGAGGCTGCCAGACTGCACACGAACAAACCACAGAAGGAAACGTTGTTGAGAGATGGGAGAGGGAGGGTTCTGGACACATCACTGGAGTGCCTGGGTCCAGCCACACTTGAAATTGTAGCTGCTCACCAGATTTTCCACTAAATGACTCAATAAATTCCCCTTTTGGTTTAAACCAGTTTGAGCTACAGTTTTGTCACTTGCAAGAAAATTGTCTTGAGTAATGTGCACTGTTAGAAGGGGGCGCAGAGAGAATCAGAAGTCTTCCCACTTCTAAGCCAGAGTCTATGAGCAAGAAAGAGGAGCCACAGCTTGTCTGGTACCATCAGACAACTAGTCCAGAAGACAGGCAGGGGGTAGAGAGGGAAGAGGCAGAAGTACCTGAAAGGGACATAGTAGTGATCAGTGTGTGCAGAAAGAATAAAAAGCAGTGGTGACAAAGTCTCACAATTTTTCTTGTGATGTTCAAATTTTTCAAAATATAGTTGAGAAAAAACAAAAAGAAGCCTGTGCCAGCACCATGTTAGCCATGGTGGGTTTGTGGGGGACATGGTACATTGGGCACCAGGGGCAGGAGTTGCTGCTGTGTCTGCCCTCGAGCCCATGGGGCACCTGGCGGCGTAGCTGGGTCTCTGCCTCAGTTCGTATCTGCCCCTTAGAGACCTGCCATGTGCCTGTGACCTTGGGCAGGTGACTGGCAGTGTCCCAGAGTTTGGTTTCCCCATTTATAAATGCAGAGTTGTTACAATTCCTACTTCATGAAGTGGTCTTGGGACCTAAAATCATAATGTCTATGTTGGGCTTGAACCAACCCAGCCCAGGAAGTGACAGTCAGTGCTTGCAGGTTGTTGTGGGATATGACCTGTGATGGCATGGAAACTATCAGTTCCATCAGGTGGCCCCCCTGTGTCTATATGGCATGGGGGGTCCCCAGGCTGCTGATCTTGTGTAGGAGGGGTCTTTACCCTGCTTGGGGTGGGGCAGTGGGTGGTGGCCTCAGTGGGAATGAGCTGAGAAACCTCAAATCTGGGCCTGGTCCCTCCACAGCACCTTGGTCTTTAGGCCGAGGCCGTCCCCCCACCGCCCTCGGGGGGATGCCTGAGGTGGGCATGTTGATTGGTGACAGGCTACAATCTGACCCAGGAAGGGCCTCACTCTCAGACATTGGAGGAAGTAAGATGTGGAGTTAATGCAACCTTTACACACACAACTAAAGGAGTCCAGGTGAGCCTTACTGCAAAACAGCAAAAAATTAAGTCACTTATAACCAATTGCTGTGTCCTTGCGCATCAGTGTGAAATGCTCAGGTAAACACCTGGGGGTAGGTTCCTGTGTTCAAGGTTAGGAAAGAGTGAAGGGAGGAAATATACAAAATAGAATGATTTTAACCCAGCTGTTAGAATTATTCACATCATAAAGGTTGAGACATGAGGAGAGACTTCATTCTTGTTCTAACTAGCCTGGGAACTTAAATGTTTTTGAATTTCCAGCCCTGGTCAATGCTTGGACACACCTTTGGACCTCCAGGTAATCTTCTAATTATCCCCGAAGCACTCATGTGTACCTCCACCTGACATTCATAATCCAGACCACCAGAAGCGAACGGACCTCCTGGTGTCCGCCTTCTGGACCACCTGGTGCCCATCATTCTGACCGTCTGCCATCTGACTGATAATTGTTCTGGGTAGATCCCAGGGCTAAAACTGTAGGACTGATAATTCTCAAGAATATACTTTTCGCCATAAGAACTTTCAACTTTTCTCTCTTCTTTGAGACATTTTATCCATCTCTTATATAGCTGTGCATATAATTGATGCTCATTTATTTGTGGATTCTGTATCTGTGAATTTACATACTCGCTAAAATTTATTTGTGACCCCATAATCCATAGTTTATGGATTATGCCACCGTCAAGGTCGTTGGTGGACGTGTACAGAGCAAGGACCAATCTGAGTCTCCCGACGCGCACATTCCCAGCCAGGGTGAATGAGGCAACACTCCCTGACTTCTGGTTCCAGCTCTCAGACCATACGGAAACCAGTGTCCTTTTCGCAATCTCTTTGCATCACAGTATTTGCATTTTTTTGCCTTTTGTTGGTGATTTTGCAGCTTAAAATGGTCTCACCTGCAGATCTGAAATTCTTACTGCCTACTGTTTCTGAGCCCCAGAGAACCATGGTGGGCCTCATGGAGAAAATACAGGTGAGGTTCACTGAGGCAGGAACCATGAGTTCAATGTTAGTGGATTAACAATATATATTAACTAAGGCATCCTTAAATAGAAACACACATAAACAGGTTATGTTGACCAGCTGGTTGAGGAAAAACATTGTGCCCAGAGGCTTATGGGCACCAAACCTTGCGTTTACTGAGGTGCAGTGGTTCAGTGCTCACAAACCCAGCATTTGCAGTCACTTTACAGACAGCACTACCGTGAGTAACGAGAATCAACTATATATACAGTAGACCTAGCTCCTGGGCTATGTGTCTCCATTTAGAAATAATACCTTTTTGTCTTCCTCCTCCAGTGTCTCCCTTTCCCTGGGGCCTTCCTGCTGCCATGGGTGGGCAGTACCTGCTTGTGTGATGTGGCTGTTTTCCAGGTGCTTGCTGAGCCAGCCCACAGCAGTCCTGGCAGGTGTTTGATGATGTGTTATGTCATGAGGGCATCTCTTCAAACTGTACAAGTAGGTGCTCCCACAGGCAGGCAATGCAATTTGGACTGGGCCTGCTAGACAGCCCAAAAGTCAGGCAGGAGAGTTCTAGGCCAGTGGAAAAAGCCTCTTCTAATGACTGACTCAGAGAGTGATGTGGAACCCCTGTGGTTCTCATGGGGTGGTAGGGGTGGGGGGATCTGCTTGCTCCCATCACCAGGCTGCACATAGCCCACAGAGTACAAAGTGGAAACTGTGGTAAGGAGAGGCCTCTGCAAGTTCCAGGCCCCCAGCTGAGAGAAAAGCACCTCTTGGCTGTTTGTCAGAACTTACCCTGCATTGTGGTCTGGGCTCTGGTCCAAGGACCCCCAGCCAAGTTCATTGGTTGGATGTCAAGATTTGTGGCCGCCCAGCTCCCTACGCTCCTGTCTGCTCTATCCATGAGAGCCCATAGGCCCACACCCCTTCCCACTGTCTCTGTGGTCCTAAACACATTACCAAGACCCCAAAGCTCTGCGTCCCCTGTGGAAATGGGGATTGGACAGCTTTCCTGAATCAGGGGCCATTTCTTTCTCATGGTGGCTTCCACCAGTAAGGAGACAGACACTAGAGTAGGCCAGAGTCTAGGACAGCCACCATCCTTCAGTCCTGCTAGCGCTGCTGGGACCCTGGGATCCTTCAGAAATTCTCTTACAGCCCTTGGGAGGTGGACACCGCAGCTGCCCAATGACTAAACAGAAACTGAAGTTCAGAAAAAGTAACTGACAGGTCAGAGATTATGGTCAGTGGGCAGCACCTGGGCTTGAATCAGACCTGTGCCTCCAGACACACTGCCCTCTGCTGATTCCTCTTTTAGCTCATTGCCAGTGTCTGTCAGCGCACCCCAGGGGCTGGGCCACAGGTTAGGCGCAGCTGCTTCTTGACCAAAGTGCAGAAAAATGCACAAAAACAGAAACATCCACGCTAACATTTTGGTGTGTTTCCTTCTGTTTTTTTTCTCCAGTGCACTGTCACTTCCCATTGTCTTGGATTGTTCCCTGTGTCATTATAAAACTCCATGAAAAACATTTAAAGGGCTTCACTATGTTTTATTATGTAGGAATGATGTAGTTTACTGAACCATTTTCCAGCTGCTGAACATTTACGTCATTCATGACGCTTATTATAAACAACCCTTCAGTGAATATCTGTATGCACCACTGGCTGCAGAGTTGGTCACGTCATCGTGTAAATTCTCCAGAAGGGGATTACTGACTTCAACGGTAAGAACATTTTTAGACTCTTGCTCTAACCTTGAAGTGCTTTCCAGAAAGCTTGGGCCAGTCTTTACCATGAATTTTTGAAGGCAATAGCACAAGACAGGGGTGGGAACATGAGCTCTCAGGGCCAAGAAGAGAACATAGTCCAGAATTCAAGGTGTCACAGGTGGTGGCCGGCCTGGAGAGCAGTGGTTGGACATGTCGGGCCTGAGGTCCAACTAGGATTAAGGGAGGGTCTTGATCCTATGTCCTGTCCATTAACATGGAGCACCAAAGAGGAAGGAGTTTAGAATCAAAGAAAGTCAAAGCTGAGATTGGGTAGAGCATCCATTCAGCAAAGAGAACCCATTCTAGCACTTCCAATAGAGGGCTTCCACACCAGGGACAGCTGCCAGGTGCTGGCATGCTGAGTGAGAACGACAGGGGCACTGTGGGGCCCAGACAGAAGCTGGCACTTGGGCTGGGGGCAGAAGGAAGCCTGCAGCTTAAAGCGGTGACCACCTGACGTGTTACTCAGGCCTAGTGGGTAGGGATTATGACCAGCTGTGGGCCCAAAGAATGCTGGATGCTCTGTTCCTGCCCAGGAATACTGGGGACTGTGTACGAGTTTAGCCTAGGACCAGCCCCGGGAGTTAATGAGGACCAAGGAGCAGGGACTGGCCACAGAGGCCTGAGGAAGGTCGGACAGCAGCAGCTCTAGGCAGAGTGGCAACTCACAGTGGGCTGTGGGTGAGCTGGTCAAATCACTTCGAGGCCCACTGTCTGTGGGTGTCAAGTTCAGATCTGGTGGAACTCTGCTACTTCCCATCTGATAACAAGGCCACCTCTAAGACAATGTGGAATGAGTGAGAGAATTCCCACACAGGTGTCACACACCATGCACCCAGTAGTAATGGCATCATCATCATTATCTTTATTTCAGCAGTTCGACTTATTTGGGGATCCATCACCCACTGGGTTCAGTGAACTCTCTCCATTTTGGAAGGCTAGCAGTTTCTCAAGTTCCCTGGGCCAAATTTCTGGGGCTTTAAGTGATGGGGGAACTCTAGAGAACAAAAAGCTATTGTTCCAGTACCTGGGTTGTATAACCAGACCCGCCCTGACTCCAGGAGACTCCTAAGCAATTCAACCTTTGTGCCCAGGAGGGCTGCAAGCAATCAAGATGGTACCTGAGCCATTGTGCTCCATGGGGAGACATCCTTAGCACATAACACAGATAAAGAATCACCAGTCAAGAGATTAAAGGATGCTAGGAAAATTGCCAGACTGCACCTTTTAGTTGATTAACCTTTTCTCTCAATTCCAAACTACTTACCTACACTTTTCTCCTTATAAAAAAAGTTGGCTCAAGATGAAATGCAAGATGGTCTATAGGGTGCATAACCCACTGTCTTCTCAGATTGCCAGCCATCAGAGTAAAGCGCCCATTAAGATTCAATCCTTGTCTCTACTTATTGGTTCTGGTAGTGACAGGCAGCATGAATGCATACTTTTTCACTTTCATAAGGGGAAATGAAAATGTGAAAAATGGTCTGTGTTTTCTTTTGCTCATCCCCATATTTCATACTCTATGTAGGCTTCTTGGGACACATGGCTCTTCCTTTTGTAGACAAACTTAAATCTGGCTTTGGGATGTTGAAATAAGGCTTGCCCAGGGGGTCTCAGGTGGTGGATGCCAGCACCTTATCCTATGAACACCTGAGAGCTCAAGCCTGATTGCCTTTACCAAGTGCAGAAGAGATTGAGAAGCCAGGGTGAATGAACTGCTGCAGCTTCCGAACTGACCGTGACTTCCCCAAGGTCTCAGGCTGGTGTAGGCATGCAGGTGACCTTGGTGCCCACCTAGCAGTTTCCCATGGAGATTAGTCTGCAGCCCCCACTACTCAGACCACTGACTGGTTAGAATGAACACTGAGTGGTCTTAGTTCTTCCTAAAACTCGTAAACAGAAAACAAAAGTAAACAGTTTCTAAGTGTTGTTGTGTCCATTAAAAAATATTCCTAGGGCTTTGAGCTGAGCCTTAGGGAAGGCTGGGGTCTGATGGCACCCTCCCCTCTACCTGGCCCTGGCTGCTTCAGTGGATGGTGGGAGAGGATACCAAACATCTGCTCATCCCAAGACATCTGAGGGCTAAATCTGTGTTCTCTGGTCCAAAAAAAGTGGGATGTATGGCTTTGCATCTGGTGTGAACCTAATTGAATAAAATTAAATAATAACCATAGATAAGATAAAAAGATTCAAATTGCGATTTACTTCTTTCATGTGAGAGTGCTGAGAACAGACACATGCCAGCTGTAGGGGTTGCCCTGGGAGTCACACTTGGGTACCAACACAAGCATCACTTAAAAATTTTTATTTCCACTTTTTCTGTATTACAAATTTTCTATAATGAGGATGTGCTTTTTAAAAAGCCAATATGTGTATTCATACAATAAGTATTATTCAGCTATAAAAAGGAATGAAGTACTGATATCTGCTGCAACATGGATGAACCTTTCAATCATGTTGAGTGGAAGAAGCCAGTCACAAAAGACCACATACTGTTAGAGTCCATTTATAAAAAGCCCAGAACAGGTGAATCCATAGAGGCAGCAAGTAGTTTACTCGTTGCCTCAGCCTAGGAGAGGGGGAGGAGAAAGTGACTGCTAATGGGGACAGGTTTCTTCTTCTTCTTCCTTTTAAAATTCTTACCTGAGGACATGGTTATTGATTTTAGAGAGAGGGGAAGGGAGGGAGAGAGGGAGGGAAACATCAATGTGTGAGAGAAACATCTACCAGTTGCCTCTTATATGCACCCTGACCAGGGACTGAACCCACAACCTAGGCATGTGCCCTGACCGCGAACAGAACAGACAACCTTTCGGTTTACAGGACGATGCTCCAACCAACTGAGCCACCCCAGCCAGAGCTGGACAGGATTCTTTTGGGAGTGATGAAAATGTTCTAGAATTAGAGAGTGGTGATGGTCATACAACTCTGTGAAGATACTAAAAACCACTGAATTGTACACTTTAAGAGAGTGAATTCTATGGTATGGAGATTATGCCTCAGTAAAGCTAGTATTTAAAAAATGAACACATTTTTTGATTTGGGAGTAAAGGAACTGTTATATCAACTTTTAAATTAATTATAAAGAAGAATAAAGACTGTTATAGAACGCTGTGGCCCCAATTGGATAGGGAGCCCCAGTGGGTGGGGTCAGAGTAGAGGGGCCCAGCATTCACCTTCCCAGCCACACATGACCCCCTTCAGGGGCCCATCCAATGTACCTGACCCCCCTCCCCCCACCAGCACCCTTCCTTTGGGTGTGGGTCTCTGAGGTGCCTACTCTGACCCATCTCTGTCCTCCTAGGACACTCCTGCCACCTCCCACTCTGCTCTCCTGGTACCATCTGCTCACCCCCTGCTATCTTGCCTGCCACTGGGACAGTCTCCACATAGTGGTCCAGTGAGCCAGTGGCCCCTTATCATAGGTAAGGGGCTGCCTCCCTGTGCTTTGGCCTGCGGGAGAGCTCAAGGAGGTGGCCTGGCTGCACGGAGTCTGACTACTGGACTGTTCTGGGCTGTCTGAGTTCACACAGGGGCAGTACCTGGCAGCTGGGCTCCCTTGGGCAAGACCAAACCTCGCCCTTCCTACTGGTGAGCCTTCTGGGGCCTGTTGTGAGCAGATGCAGAGGGTGGGTTCTCTGCTTCCATGAATGAGCTTTTGTTGAACACTGACTGCACCTCAACACTGTTGATCATGACCATTATATCCATCTCACAGACAAGCAAACTGATGACCTAGTCCTGTTGCCTGCTGGGTTCTGGCCCCAGAAGTGCACCTGCATGGGCAGGTACGTGCCTGCAGGTGCCCATCTCACTGACCAGGCTGGGCATCAGGGCAGACTGGACTTGGGGTTCCCCAGCACTGGAGCCTCAGGTAGCCAGAGTGACAGCTATGGAGATCGGAAGGGACACTGTGGCTAGCTCTGTGGTCTTGAGCAAGTTACTTAAAGTTGGAAAGTCTCCCGGCTGGGCTTCAATGTACTCATCTGTGACATGGAGAAAATCATGACAGTGTGCTACTACTTGGCCTGGTAGCCCCCGAGACGGCTGGCTGTTCCAGACAGCAGAGAGGGATGCTGCCATCACCAGCCTGGGGCAGGCAGTTTGCAGAGTGTCTTCTGAAGGTTTGGCTCATGTCATCCTTAAGACAACCAGTGAAACAGACAGGCAGTGCTCATTCTCCCCACCAGAGACAGGAAGATGGAGGTTCAGAGATGTCAAGTGACTTGGCTAAGGACACACAGTGATCCTGATAAAGTTCTGGTCCCAAAGTCTGTCTAAGGATGCCTCAGGCTCCCCCTTCTTGGATCCCAGGACCTGCACCAGAGTCCAGCCCAAGGTTCCTTGCAAAGAGGACTGTGACCTCTCCACTAGCTGCTTAAGCTATGGACTCCAATGGTCATGGGTCAGCAGAAGAAGTAAGCTCCCTGTCACAGGAGGCATGTAAGCAGGGTGCCTGAGACCATGCCTAAGGGCTGAGAGTAAATGTAGCACTCAGTCAGGGCAGGTTTTCCCTGTCCTCCCAGGTCCTGAGCTGCCCCTGTGATGTTTGGGAATACTGCTGCCATACTAGGCACATCAGCCAGCTGTGGATGGGCAGTGGTCCACAGGCAATAATGTGAATGACCAGCTGACTTCTCTATCATGAGGCAGGCACAATGTCCACACACCACCCATGTGGCCCTTTGAGAGCAGAGAGGAGGCCAGACTGGAATGCATCTGTCTAGAACGTGCATAACTCCATCCCTTCTCGGTTTTCCCCTGGACAGGCCTGGGCATGCCTGTTACAGGCTTGGGGCTCATGGTGCCCTCGAAGACTAATTGACTCTGGGAGAAATTGGTAGTCTTTCAAGGGGGACAAACCACGATGGTCAGGCCAGTTCTTCAGGAGGGATACTGAGGTTTGGCAAGGGTGGGACTAGCCCAAGACCATGCAAATGGCAGGGCAAGGTTGGGGTTTCTAGTCTCCACAGGAAAGACAGTAAGGTCTTCACCCACCCTGCCTCTGTGTCTGGAAGGTCCACTCTAGGGGAAGGACTCACTCAGATCACCACATTGAAGGATGTCCTCAGGCTGGCAGAGCTCTTCTTTGCTGTTGTCCCTTCCTCATGTGAACTCTGAGTTTGATGCCCGTCCCACAAGTGGATGTGAGGACTGCAGGCTGCATTTCACAGGTGTGTACCAAATGCCCAGCCCAGTACCACCACTTTGTGGAACCATGGTTCTCTGAGGATGGATGGAGGGGAGTCCTTATCTGTGGTATCTGCCCGTTTCCATGGTGTAAATTCTCCCAACTTCGCCAGGTGTCACTGAACAGAGTTGGAAAGGGATGCCAGCCCTCACGAGTCAGTCTCTGCTGGCTTCAGCACCCACCGGCACCCTCCAGCACCCTGCAGGATCTCGGAAAGTCCTGCTGCTCTGGTAAGTCAGCTTGACACTCCCACCCCACTCTAATTGTGAGGGTATGATGTCACTTGAGTTCCTTTGTGCCAGGGGCTCCAGGTCCAGCAGCTTGTAGGCACACCATGCTTCTGCAGGTTTCTGTGTGCTTGACAGTGTGCTACGCCAGGGTGTGGACCAATACGGGAAGAGCCTGTTATCCCCCTTGGACCAGCTGCCTCCCCTTGCCTCCATTTCCTGCTCTGGAAGTGGGCCAATGACTACATATCACAGGCTTAGGGAGAACAGGGTGAGAGCCTTGTATGGAGTAGGGCTGGGAAACTAATAGTGTAGTCTTTGCTGTATGCCATTTCCCCCCAAGAAGGTTCAAGATGCCCAAAGGAAGAGCATGCCTGGGGGAGTCTAGAGGAGCGAGGGGAGAGGGGGGGATCTGGTAACATGGGGTGGTGCCACTTAACAGAGGTGGGTGAGGAAGGGCACGGTGGGCCAAAGCACCTCTGCAAGGCTTTCCTGCCCCTATCCACCCACATGCTAGTTCAGCCTGTCTTAGGAGCTCTGGGATTTAGGGCAGATAATTTTTGCCTTTGGGGTCTCAGTTAGCTTAGCTGAAAAATGAGAATGATTACAGCGCTTGCCCTCCTGGTGAGGTGGTGAGGTCCTGATGGATCCTGGTGAAGCAAGAGAAGGGCACTCCACAGTTCAACCAGGCTTAGCCCCTGTTGGGATGGGAGTGGGGCTTAGGCTTCTTCCTGAGGTCTTCCTGAGGGCAGGGAACTACTGGCCCTGGTCTTCTTGCTTGCCCATTCTGCCCTGGGGCAGAGCTCAAAGGTCTGGCACACCTGCTATGCTAGGCGAGGCAGAGAGCCTGTGCCTCTTCCTAGGGACACATGGCCTGCCCTCCGCAGGCAGCAGCCCTGCGAAGCAGTCCAAACAGCCTTGGGGGCCAGGAGTCCAGCCTGGAGTGGGAGCTGAGGGACACCGAGGGCCTGTGCTGCTGTGGAGCCTGGGCAGAGGTCTCGAGGGGGACCTGGGAGCCGGCCCGCAGGTGGCCGCGCAAGCCGTAGGCCAGGTGGGCGTGCCAGGCCCCGCCCCGCCAAGCCGGCCAAGGGCCAGCAGCACAGGCCCCGCCCTCCTAGCGCGCCGGGTCGGAGCCGGTGCCGAACGCTGCCTAGCTGAGTCGGAGCAGCACGCGGGCGCGCGGCTCGGCAGCTGGCGGCTCAAAGGAGCACTTCACGACCCAACCCAGAGAGCGACCCCGGCCGGGAGAGCGTTTCCTGGCCCGAAGCGCGCCCTCGCCCGTCCGGGCCGCCAGGCCGCGGGCATGGACGGCGCCCGCTTGCCTTGTGAGTGCTGAGCACCCCCGCCCGCCTCCTTTGTGTGAGCGCTGCGCCGCCGCAGCCCCCTCCTCACGCACCCCTCCTGCGCCCCGGGCCGCGTCCTTTGTGGAGCCGCCTTCTGGCCGGTTCCTCCCTCTTCCCCAACCTCCCCGTCCCCTCCACAGCCTGCCCCGGCCCCCTAGGGACAGCCCAGCTGAGCAGGGCTGGGCTGAGTAGGGCTCGGCCTCCTCCCCGCAACCTAGGTCTCCCGGTCACGTAAGCGGCCCCTTCCCCAGGGAAAGCCCAGAAGGCCCCTCCGTGGCCGGGGCGGGACGGGAGGGCAGGGCGCGGGCGCTGCGGCGGTGCTGTCTCATCCCACAGCCCAGACAGGTGCGGCGGGGCCCGCGCTCACGCGGGCCTGTGTGTCCTTGCCCGCAGAGATGGACGGCGATGGCGGCCACCTAGACTCCCCCGGAGCGCTGATGGAGGCCGGGCGCGGCGCGGGGCCCGCGGGCATGGCGGAGCCGGCGGCGGTGCCGCGGGCGCGGGCGGCCCGGCCCGGGCCACAGCGCTTCCTGCGGCGCAGCGTGGTGGAGTCGGACCAGGAGGAACCGCCGGGCCTGGAGGCTACCGAGGCGCCGGGCGCGCAGCCCCCGCAGCCCCTGCAGCGCCGGGTGTTGCTGCTCTGCAAGACCCGCCGCCTCATCGCCGAGCGCGCCCGTAACCGCCCCGCCGCCCCAGCGCCCACCGCGTCCGCTGCGCAGCCGGGTGCCCCCAGCGACCCTGGCTCAGAGCCCGTGGGTGCGCAGGAGCCGGGCCTGGTCCCGGTGCCGGTCCCTGCCCCGGACGGCGGGCCGGGAGAGGAGGCGGTGTCAACGAGGAAGGAGGACGAGGGGGCGCCGGAGGAAAGGCCGGAGCCCGGGCGCGCACGCCGGGACGAGCCCGAGGAGGAGGAGGACGATGAAGATGACCTTAAGGCCGTGGCCACCTCCCTGGATGGCCGCTTCCTTAAGTTCGATATCGAGCTGGGCCGTGGCTCCTTCAAGACGGTGTACAAGGGGCTGGACACGGAGACTTGGGTGGAGGTGGCCTGGTGTGAGCTGCAGGTGAGGAGTGCTCTGGCTGCAGGTGGGGGCTGGGCGAGTGTGTCCTCGTGCATGTCCTTGTACCTGTGGTGTCGTACCTGGCCTTATGTAGCCCTTGGGCAGCAGTGTGTCACCCTATGTGTAGGCGGCAGGACATGTGGGGGCGGGTGAGGGGTGGCTCTGAGTGATGCAGGTTGGGTGATGGAGGAGGGATCTCCTGGTGTGTGGCATCCAAGTGTGTCACAATGTGGCCCGCTCTGGAGAGTGGACAGAGAGTGGGCACTTGGAGGGTGTGTTTATCAGTGTTGTTCCTCTTGACTCCTAATTCCAGGGCCGTACCGATCCAGGTTGTATGGATCTTGGTGTCTTTGCAGAAGCAATGTGAGGGCTGCAGGACCATGTGTCCTGGGCTTGGAACTCTGAACCTCTCTTAAATAAGCACCTTCCCAAGTCTTGCAAGATGTACGTGCCCAGGCCTGGGGTTTAAGGGGCTTCTTCTGACCTAGGATCTTGTTTAAGGTGGGGCCTCTGGGTCCTGGGGCCTGTAGGGCAATGCCTGGAAGTGCTGTGAGTAGGCTCTTGGAGCTACAGAGCCCATTTGTTCACAAAGTCGGTGCATGAGGTCTTAAAATCAAGTCATGTAAAATGCAAGTGGGTGGCTTTTTTTTTTTTTCTAAATGCAAAGGCTCTGGGCATGCATTTTTCATAACCTTGCCCTCATGTTGGCTGTGTCAGCCCCAGCCCTGGAAGATTATATAAACCGTAACCCGAGCTGCCCTGGGCCATGCCTGTAACAGTGGGTGTTTACTGGCCCTCTGTCTTTTGAGGGGGGGCAGCTGTCCAGCATGGGGCTGGCCTCAGGGGTGTAAGCCTACGCCATTGCCCTGTAAAGTTAGCTGGGCCTTCCAGGCTTGACGCAGGGCCTCTGGCCACACTGCAGGCCGCCTGCCTTTTTGGCTCAAAAAAAGGATTTGGTTGTTCTGTTCTCCAGATTCTGGCTGGGGGTGTGCATGTGTATGTTTGTGTGTGTATGTTTGTGTGTGTGTATGTGCATGTGAGAGTGATAGAGAGCGAGCACTGGGGTAATTTGGTGGTGCCGACCTGTCCTCAGCCATTCTCCTGAGACAAAGAACTCCGTAGCTCACCCCTCCCTGAAGCCCCTTTTCTGCCATGAAAATGGAGGTGTCCTAGGGAGTCCTTCACAAGCAGCTGACAGCTCCTCTCCTTCATGGCCCTGCTGAGAGGTGCCCTGGGGTCCCTGGGGTGTGCTGGGGATGATGGCATGGGAGTGAGTGGGTATCACTGCTGAATGAAAATGTAGAAGGGAGAGAAGATCTGCAGAGGGAAGATTGGGGGGGTGGGACGAAGAGGATTTTTGCTTCTAGAAAGTAACCATGCCTCCCCACCTTCTTGCTCTTGCCAAGTGACCCAGCATGGCAGTCTGAGTACCCACTGGTGCTACCCCGTGGAATGCCTGTGCAGGGGAGGACAGGAATGGGGTTGCTGCAGCAGGCAGGATTCTGGGTTAGACTTTAGCAGCAGAACCCTGGTGATCTGGTTGAGGCATTGCAGGTGCGGTGACCTTTGGAGGAGGAGGTCGTTACCTCCCATTTCCTTTAAGGGAAGGCAAGTGGTTTCGCTTCTGGGCTCCTGAGCAGAGCTCACAGAGGTGGAGCCTGCTACTGTCCAGGAGTCGTTTATTCTGGACTTCAGGTGGTTGTGGAAAGACTGTGGAGATGGCTTCCCATCTGGTGACATTCCTTGACCAGGAATTACTGGGAGCTCTAAGCCAGTAGGGAAACCATCCCTATGTCTCCCCCAATAAGAGGTTACTGTGAACGTTTGCCTTTGGCCAACAGGCAGCATTTGGGGTCAGCGGCCTTCTGCTTGGCAGGGCTGAGAGGGACCAGCTTAGGACTGCCAGGAGCCTGCTGTGTGTTCAGCCTCCTCCTCACCAACCAGGAGGCTGCTCTTTCTCCCACTTTATTGTTGAGGACCCCCACCCAAGGCCACCAGCGAGGACATATATGGCAGAGGGAGATTGCAGCATCATAGGAGGAGGCCCCAGCTTGGTTTGGCAGTCGCTTAGGATTGGAGATGAATGTGGAGGGTAGGGTACCAGGTGAGGCCTCTCAGACCATGGTGCACTGAGAGAGCCCAATGAATGGCATGCTGGCTTTGTGCCTGGGGAGGGGTTTACAGTGTGGAGATATTCTTCTACCCTGGGTCTCTCCAGGATTCCTGGGTGTCAGGGCTCCCTCCCAGTGGAGGGCAGGTCACTTGGAGCATTGCTGTCAGCACAGGGAGCTTTATATGGAAGGATTCCTTCCTCTCTTGAACTCTCTTCCTTATCCCCAGAAGTACCTTGGCCAGCAGCTTTAGAATGCCCTGAAAACTCACCTTCCAAAGCCTGTTTGATTCTCTTACCTCCTGGATGCAGGGAGGCATTGGCATCTGCTGGCTTCCCCGGAACTGAACCAGTATCACCTGCTCACTTTTTCTGGGGTTTCCTGCCAAGGGAAGGTAAGGCTGCATTTCTGGGTCTAATAAGTCTAGCTTGGAGGCCATCAGGTCCCCATGACTTAAAGTTTTCTTCCATGTTAGTGTTGCAGAGAGAGCAAGATGTATTCATCTCATAGTGAAGGGCGGTGAGGTATGTCACCTCCTGAATTTTCCAGCCGTCCAGAGGTGACACAGATTTTTGGGGAGCCACGTTAAAGCATTACTTCCCTGTCTCTTTTCTTCCTAATGAACTTTCGTTCCTGGCATCAGAGCATGTCATGATAGCCACGGAGGAAGTGCAGATGCACCCGGAATCACTGCCCACACTCTGGCTCATGTTTCCCACATGCCCTGGTCCTTCTTTGGCCAGCTCTGGTCCCGCACAGACCCCATCCTATCAGATAGTGTTTAGGTCCATAGGGTGTGTTCTTGGCTCTGGGCTGCCTGGAGGGAACCAGTCTGGACCACCGAAGCTCTTCCAGGCAGCTCAGGCCACTCACTTCTGTGCTGGCGTGAGACCTGAATGGAGAAGATGAAGGCAGCCCAGACCCAGCCAGCTTCTGGAAGCCTAGTCGGAGGTGGCCTGGATCACCTTGGAGAAAGCCATATTTTCAGCTCTCCTGCCGATGCTACCCCTCCTGTCACTGGCCCCTGCCTGCAGGGCCTTAGCCATCTGAGCTGCCTCCTTCCTGCAGAAGGCCGCCGTGAGCTGCTGTTGCAGGGCTGGGCACTGCCTCCTGGGTGGATCCCTCCTGGAATCTTTGCTTCCCTTGGTGGTGTCCAGCATGAGGGGTCCTTCTACCTCATGGGGGTATTAGTCCTTGACCCTCCACCCGAGCACTGTAGGGCCCCCTCTTGCTACCCTGGTGGCTGAGCCCCACCACTCAGGCCCTGGATCTCCCAAGTGCTGTCATGAAGCCGTCCTGCTGTTCTATGTTGCCTGGAGGTAGCTGGGGTCCCGTTGAGGTGGTGATGGCCTGGGCTCTAGGCTGGAGAGTGACTTGTGGATGTGGGGACCACAGGACCTGATAATGTGTGACCTGCTGGTGTCCCTTTGGTGCGATCACAGAGGCACTGTCTTCCCCACCTGCCTGCCCCAGCCAGATGTCTGTGTCCTATCCATTGTCCCTGCCTTGGATGTGGATGACACACCTGGGGGCTTGTTGTATGTACGTGGCCATGCTGACCGCACTGGCTATCCTCAGAGGTTGGCCAGGTCTGCCTGTTGTTGGTGTGGCTCAGTTGCCTCTTCTGTGGCTGTGGGTACCCCACTTGTGCTTGCATTGAGCTCATACACACGCTCTTGCAGGTGTACAGTTGTCTTTTATAGACAGGGCAGGCACATACCCTGCAGTACCAAACAGCCTCTGGCCAGGGTTGAGAGGTCCCCCTAAGTGGCCTCATCTGCTTTCAGAGGAGGCTTGAGCAGCTGATGTGCCCGGGGGATGGTCCGTGCACATTGTAGCAGGACACTTAGACAGGGCTCAAGTCAGTTTGGCAGGTGGTTACCCTGCTTTGTTATTTTTATTAATCTCTGAAGAGCTTAGTTGTGTTGGGAGAGCTGTATTTTGAAATTAGTTGGATGCCAGCACTGAGCTTGTTTTCCCAAGTGACGTCACGTGTCACGCTAACCATGGTTCTGGTTTGGTTGGTGAGAAACGTCGGCACCAACTACCTAGAGGCCGGTGAAGATGGCTTTCCTACCCCCCTGCTAGTGCAGAAATGTGGGTGCCCAGCCCCCAGAGATCCCACCCCTGCCTGAGTGGTGTTGGTGAGATGGACGTGGTCAATGACAGTGGACAAGCAGCCTGAGCTGTGGGTTTCTATCATGGGCACAAGAGGCATTCTTGGCTCCTTCCTTGTTGGAAGCAGACATTCCTGAGGCTGAGTGTGTGCCTCTTTGGGCACCCTCGGAGGCCCTGATGTATAAGGCATCAGCTGAGCCTGAATCAGGGCCAACTCAGTGAATGACTTGGGCCCAGACAGCCTTACTCCCTGGGAGGGCTAGTGGGCATCTCCCCACCCCCGTGCCATTTCTAGGTGGTGGGTGGGGGCTTACTCTGAGGTGGATAAGCTTTGCTGGTAGGTTTTGGGCCAGAACATGATGGTGGTGAGAAGAAGAATTGCTAAGAGGAGGAGAGGGAGTGGGTGTTCCAGAAGGTTCTGGATGCCAGATCCCATGCCCGGAGCTCAACAGAGCAGGCTGTGCTGGTTTGTTAGACTCAGCCAACATTTGTTGGGTGTGTGCTCTGCTTCCTTCCAAGGTACCGTAGTGAACAGGACCACCTCATGGAGGGGCATTTGTGAGAAGTCTGCAGGAGAGTGGATGGGGGAGGAGTGTGGGGAGAGCCTGCCCTACCGTCATGTGCTGGTGGGCTTGCCACTTACCTTGCATAACAGCTTGGACTAGTGGCCCTCTGTGTGACCGTGGGTATCTCTTGGGGCCTGTGGCTTGGATAATACCCAAGGTGATGACACAGAGCTCCAGGTTACTGCTTTGGTGGAAGAAAACTTGACCTGGTCCAGCAGAGGTTTGGAACACCTGCCTGGGTCTCCTTTGTGGTCCACCCTGGCTGAGAGGTGAGGTGGGTGCTGGCATCTGCCTGCGTTGGTTGTAAGGGGTGTTCAGGAGCTTTGCAACCAGGTACACAAACATCCCAGAAGCAGGAGGCCTGCTACATTCAGACTATAGCCCCACAGCTTCCCGGCAGGGAGGCCCTGCGAAGGTACCTGCCTTTGTGAGCCTCGATTTACCCTTCTGTGCATTGAGGATAGTGTTAGTTAGCCTTCAGGGGGCCATGAAGACTGCCGAAAATGGTGTCTGGCATTGGGTACAGAGCATGCACTCGCAGTGAAGCTTTTCTCATGCCATGCTTGCTCCATCTCAGGTAAACAGTTTCAAGAAGCAGAGATTGAAGTGGAGAGCAAGTGAACCTAGAGAACTAGAGAGACCTACCAGCAGGCAAAGAGAAAGCACCCTGGGTGGTGCAGGGCCTCTGGGCAGGCAGGCCAAGCACTGAGCCCAGTCCTTCTAGCTGCAGGTGAGGCAAGGTTGTGTGAATGCAGCAGCTGGAGTCTCTAAGAAGCTGTTAGGATCTGCCTCTGGTCACAGACAATGTAGTTGCTGTGTGTTGGGTAGAGAGGTCTCCAGTGAGGTCGGTTCAGAACAGAAGCGCAACCCATCTGAGTCTGGTAACCTGAGGGTTGACTGCAGGCTTCCCTGCTTCAAAGATTTTTCAAATCTGTCTCTTTTCTTGGGAGGGTTGAATTCTAAGATTACCTGGAAGACTTGATTACTGTATCTAATTTATGTCAGCTTTTTAGTAATATATTAAGTTTTGGGGAAAAGAATAAAAGGAAAGAGATTAAGAGAGTGTGCATTGGTGAGAGACTAGACAAATAGATCACTGCGACATACTAGAGAGCCCAGAAACAGACCTACATAATATAGTCAACAGTCCTTTGACAAAGGAGTAATGGTGGTCATTTTAACAAATGGTGCTGGGACAGCTGGACATACACATGCAGACAATGAAACTGGATGCAGAACTTACTTCCTTCACAGAAGTTAACTCATAATGGATCACACACCTAACTGTAAAATGCAAAATTATAAAACTCTTAGATAATTACATAGGAGAAAACCTAGGTGACCTTGGGTGTGGAGATGACTTTTTAGATACAACACCAAATAAAACTGTCAGGTTGAACTTCATTAAAACGAAAAACTTCTGCTCTGTTAAGCACTAAAGGAGAATGCAAAGACAAAACACAGATTGGAAGAAAACCTTTGCCAAACACATACCGGATAATGGACTGTTTACCCAGAATATACAAAGAATTATTAAAAAAAACTCAATAATAAGAGAACAGTTTGATTAAGAAATGGGCCAAAGACCTTAACAGACACTTTGTTAAAGAAGATATGCAGATGGCAAATAAACATTTGAAAAGATGCTCCACATCACATGTCATCAGTGAAATGCTAATTAAGAAGACAGTGACACACTACTACACACCTATTAGAATGGTGAAAATCCAAAACACTGACAATACCCAATGCTGAGGAGGATGTGGAGCCACAGGAACTCTTATTGCTGGTGGAAATACAGAATGGTGCAGTCACTTTGGAAGGCAACTTGGAAGTTTCTTTTTATGTAATAAAACAAACACCAGAAAGTTCAGCAGTCATGTTCCTTGGCATTTACCCAAAGGACTTGGAAATTTATGTCCTCACAAAAACCTGCACACTGATGTTTATAGCCACTTTATTCACAATTGCCAAAACTTGGAAGCAACCAAGATGTCCGTCAGTAGGTGAATGCATAAACAGACAGTGGCACATCTAGGTAATGAAATACTATTCTGCAATTTAAAAAAAGTCGTCAAACCACAAAAAGACATAGATGAATCGTAAATACATATTGCTAAGCAAAAGAAGTCAATCTGAAAAGGCTTCTATGACATTTTGGAAAAGGCAAAACTATGGAGACAGTAAAAAGATCAGTGGTTATTACAGGTTGAGGAGGGGGGGGGTTGCTGAAAAGACTCTGTTTGATAAAATAATGTTGGATACATGTCCTTATATAGTCAAACCCATAGGATATACAGCACAAAGAGTGAACCATAATGTAAGCTATGGATTTAAGTTAATAACAATGTATCAGTATTGGCACATCAGTTATAACAAATGTACCACATTAATGCAAGATGTTAATAATAGGGGAGGCTGTTTGTGTGTGTGAGGGAGTTCGTGGAAACTGTATTTTCTGCTCAATCTTTCCATAAACCTGAAACTTCTCTGAAAAATAATCTATTAATTAAAAACAAAGTATAACAGCTACATTAAAGAAGTTTGCAGAAATGAAAAAAAAAACTATGTATAATCCATATGAATACAACTTACTCTTTTTGCATATTACCTTGAAGTTTGTTCAGACACATAACTTTTTTATGAATACAGCTGTAATCACAGGGCATTGCAACTTTTAATGTTTTTTGGTTCTAGAGTGTCTGCTTCCAAGGGTCTTGGTGCTGGGTGGGCCCAGGAAAGGTGGGCCCGGTCATGCCCCCCTTGCCTTGAGCTGAGAGTATGTCCCAAAATGTTCAGGAGTGAGGTTTCCACAGTGGCTCCAGAAATGAAAGACGTACCATGGGCTCTGCCAAGACACATGGGCAGAGGAGCCAGTGGGGTGGTGCAGGGTGCCTGGGCAGGGGGCTTTGTGCCCCCAAGTCCTGGTGGTTTACAAAGGGCTATTTTGGCTGGGCTTCAGGGGTACCTCCTTGTCAGGGAAGTGCAAGCCTGGCCATCAGCTGGCTTGTGGGCAAGACACAGGTGGGGAGGGCAGGAAGGGAGCTCTGAGCTCATCAGGTCCTTAGAACCACCTTTAGAGTTTTCAGGACTCTTCACAGATGAGAAGGAGGCTCAGGTGAGGTGGGTCGTACTTAAGTTCATAGGGGAAAACAGCCACTGGTAGCATGCCTCACGCCTGTTCCCTGCATTGCCATCTTTTAGGTGTGTTCAAAGAGTTGCTGCAGAAAAACTTTGGGGAGAGCTGGGTCAGACAACCATGGCTGTTGTGGGACTTCTCAGGGCCTATAAAACGCCCACTGTGTTGTGAAGCTCTTGAAGGGATGGGTGTGGGAGGCACCCACTCCACTTTTTCTTTCATTTTTCCAGTGTCTCATGGGACCAGGTTGGGCTCTGGGGAGTGATGTGTTGGGCTGACTGTCGGTAGAGGTACAGGTACAGATGTTCCCAGGGCATGTCTTGGCTCTGTTGCAAAGAGTATTGGAGTTGGCAGTACTTAAGAGCTTGACGTGGAAAGCTGGCCCTGCCCTTGAGACTCCCTGCTTTTCTCAGGCTGAAAGTTGCCCTGGAAGGATCCATCCTCCCTCCGATGTCTACTCTTCCCCGAGGCCCTGGCTTTTCTGGCTCTGTATGTGCTTGCTCAGGAGCCAGTGTGCTGGGAAACGCTCAGCCCCAAGCCAGATGTGAGTAAGTGATGCAGAACTTTGATCATCCCCAGAATCTGAAACTTTGAGATGTCCAGTTGAGAGCTGCAATGTTGGCAGGGACAGATATCTCTTTACTTCTTAGCCATGTTTGATTTGTCCCCAGTCTTATTGCCTCACGGCAGCAGAGAAGCTGCCACAGTTCCAGGAATCACAACCACATTTGAAAGCGGGAAGTAAGTGGGTGGTTAGGTAGAGGATGGGTTCAGATGTCCACATTTTAATCTATAAAGGAAAATGTTTACTGTTAATCCTCTTTGGTCTCCCTAGTTAGAAATTGATTGCAGGGGGCTCTGGGAAAGTCTTGATGGCACAGATAGGTTTATGGCCTGTTCCCTGGGGCCGGGCATAGTGGGTTTTGTAGGTAGGGAGGGGTGGTAGCTATGGGTGGGGTGGCCTTCCTATGTCTGTCTTGGTTACTTCATCCCCCAAGGTCTTCCTGATGCCATTCATTGTTCCATGAAGCCTTTCTCTGCCTAGGCTTCTGGTGCCTCCAGGGGCCACTGCTCCCTCCTATCCTGTCCTTCCCATTTCTAGGCTGTGGAGGGGAGCCCCTTCCCATCCCGTTGACCTGGTCTCCCCACCCTCTCCTCTTCCCTCACTGGAGCTTTCTCCTGTGAGCAATCCAGTTTTCAGTTCTTAGTGGACTTTTTGTTTTGAAAAACTTAGACAGGAAAGTTGGCATTACCAGTTTTTAACTTTTTGCCAGATTTGCTTTATTTCTTTCTCTGCATATGCTTTATTCTGGCCCATTTACACCTCACCTGGAACACTCCTGCAGCACCTCCTATAGGAATGAGGACATTTCCCCACAAAACCACAGCAATGTCACAATTAAAGCTAACTGGATGCTGTCAGCCACGCATCCGACATGGACTGTGCCCCCAGCAGTGCTCAGTACAGTTTCCTGTCTGGATCCAGGACCCAGTCAAGAGTGGTGCATTGCATCTGGTTGTCATGTCAGCTTTAACACAGAACAGCCCCCACCTTTTTTTTATCATTATTTTTGAAACTTCTGTGGCCTTGCCTTTTTTCTTAGAGATCACATTCTGGACTGTCTGGCATTCCTGCCTGAGTGCACTCAGGCCACATTCTGCAAGGGTGCTGTGGGTGATGCTGGTTAGGATTGCAGATGCCAATCAGGCTAGCCCCCTGTAAGGCACTGCTCACTGGGATCTGTTGGCCAAGGCGAGTCCACCTCAGCTGATGAGAAGGGTGCAGCCTCCACAACCTTTGACATGAGCCTCAGTGTCTGGGGATGATCCTGTTGGACTCATCCAGACTGTTTGGAAACACAGGTCTGCCCATGTTGGTCCCTCTCCCAATGGGCAGTCAGTGGCAGAGCCAGGACCTGATATGGGCTGCTTGGGCATGCTGCTAGGAGACTGGACTGCAGATGTCATCCTCCTGGGACTCACAGCTGCTCAGCCTCCTGCCTTCCTGAGGTGGAGCATTTGCACAGAATAGTCCTGCCTATTTTAAGTTGAAACACTGATGCTGAACTCCTGAACCCCTGGTGCCTGGCTGCATGGATTTCTGCAGGAGAAAGAGATCCCACAGAGGGACTTGCTATCAGGAGGACCCTGACCTCCAGGGGTCCACCTTCAGGCCTTGCTGCCTGTGAGGGGTTCGAGTCCACTGGGTGCCACTGTTCATCCTGGAAGTGGGGATGGTGGAGGAGGAGAGGGCTAGTCCCCATGTGCCAGCACTGGATCCCCTCCAGTGAGTGGGGTCGGTGAGGATGGAGGAGGTGGTGGGTGATAGATGAGGAGTCCACTTCATGGGGAACGTTTCCAGCTATGTAAGTTCCTAAGAACGTGATGGATGTGATATGCTGAAACCTGAAAAAGAAAAAATGGCCTCAAATTTCCTTCCTGAGACACAACAGTTTTCACTTTGGCACCAGTCCTTCTTGTCTGTGTGTAGTGTTCTTGGGTATTCTTGCAAAGTGTACTGTGGCCCCACCTGCTCCAGCTTTATTGTGAACCTTCTTTGGGGTGAAGGGGCCACCAGCCTCTTCTGCCCCCTGGGGTGTGAAATTCAGGGTGGGCTCGGCAGTAGCCCTGCCCCTGCAGCTGGGCCCAAGCTCCAGCATGTCCTTCTTGCCTCTGTTCTGGGACCTCACACATGGGCCAGAAGCATGGGGTGTATCTTCTCAGCATGGCCCCTGCCAGGGCTCCCAGGGCCTCCCGGGGGAAGGACGAAAGACGGTTGCCCTGCTGTTTCTTCAAGCTAGGAAGGCATCTTGCCTAATTGACCAGCAGCAAACCATTGTCACCTGCCCAGACAGGTTTGAGGAATTTCTTCTATTTAATTAAGTTCAAGCAGGAGAGTGAATCCATCTTTTTTGGAAGAATCATTGCTAACTTGAAGGGCAGAGGAGAGAGGATGGGGAGCAAGGGAGGGGTGCAATGATGGGATGTCTTCCTGGATATGTTGGGGTTCCTGTGTACTTGAATTTTGGGGGAAACTGTCATCCTGAAGCCTTTTTACACAATACCAGTGACTGACCTGATGGGACTACAGGGTCCTTGGTTACCAGCACAAGGTTCTCCTGCCACTGTTTAAAGACCCTCAGAAGAGGACCCCTTTTTCTCATCTTTCCTGGGACGCCAAGGACCATTCTGTGCTCCTGGTCAGGGAGCCCGCACCTAAGAGTCTGGGGTGGGGTGGCCACAGCCACAGGCAGAGTTCTCAGGACTAGTTCTAGGGGACCCTGTGGAGTGCTCTAGATGGCTCATGTTCTTGGGCCCTGGGGGCATGCAGCACCCAACCTGGCCCTCCCTGGCTGCGCATAAGACCTGTGACCTGCTTGTGAGCTATGCTAGTATTTGCTTTGAAATGGCTTGACTCCTGACATAACGTAGGGGTTTAGCTTGTCACATGGACCATTGGGATCCGTGGGGGACAAAGGCTGCCCTTGACGGTGGCTGTCTGTCCTCTGTCAGGCTTCCAGACATTCCTGAGCAGAGTTGGTCTTCTGTATGACAGCTGCTTGAGTTGGAATTTGAGGGGTTCAGGTGAGGACTGTGGAGAAAGGCATGGGGGCTGGACTCTGGGTCTCATGTGGACACCTGAGCAGACCCAAACCTGGAGCCCCACTTGTGGGGAGGGACTGTTCATGCTGGGAGGGGTTTGTCCACTGGGGAGGGGCAGAGGCTGTACTCTTTGGGGAGGGTAGCTGGCTTATGGTATTGTTGGTGGATGTGATCTGGGTTGAGCATAGGGTGATGGAGAACCTCATGGCTTCTCTGTTCGTGCACAGGCACTGACATGAATGATCTGGAGCCTCGCAGAAGTGCGCAGAGCCCCCTGGATGGGAGTGAGGGGGCATGAGTCTGTGGATGTCCTGGGCCCTGCTCCTGCAGTCTTCTGGCTGACTTTGGGTGGAATTCTCTGTGTCTAGATGCCAGTGGACACACTAACCCCACTGACAGCATCTCCTGGGTTTGGGAGCCTCAAGGGGCTTGTCAGCTCCTTCCATTTTGTCATTTGGCCGCCTTTGCAGGTGTGCGATTAATATCTGCTGGATGGCATTCCTCAGGGCCTGCAGGGCCAGCGTATATTTTGGTTGCGACATGTGGAGAGGTCTACCCAGGTGATCGTGTTTGCTGTTTGTTAAAAAGGAGGCCAGAAAGTGAATAAACGCATCTGGGCATACTTCAGAGAAAGAGGATAGGATGAGTTGAGGGAAAGTGGCTAAAAGCAGTCAGCTGGAGATAAAATGAAGCAGAAGCGGATGGAAAGGAATAGTGAAAGTGTTTTTAAAAAGAAATGGATAGAGGGTATTTTATAAAAATAATACACTGAAGGACAGAGGTGCATTGCCTTACTGTTTTGGAGGTAAAACTGCTGGAGCCCGGCTGGTGGGTCAGTTGCTGTGAGCCCATGGCATGGAGGTAGAGCTGCCCTCAACCTCTGGCCTCAGGCACCACTGCTGCTTTCTGTCCTGTGGATCGCCTAGAGTTTCTTGCACATGGGTCTCAGTGAGGGGTCAGCCTTTCCCGACCCCTCACTGAGTGTTCTTTGGGACTCAGCCCAGGCTGTACCAATTAGCAGTCAGTCCCTTGTCCGCCATGTGGGTCTCCAGAGTCTGTCGTCCATCCACCTGGTGTTGGATTCTTCAGCAGTTTCCACTCTGATGTCTCTGGTCGAGGGGGAGAGGCGGCTGAGATGACATGGGGGTCTGGGACCGATCTTTCTTTCCTTGGTCCTTTGCAGCACGAGTCCCCTGCTCTTGGCTTCCCAAGAAACATTTATCTGCTCCTGCTCCCTTCTTGTAGTGAGTGGGTGTGGTAGCAGCCTCCATGGGGCTCAGTGTGTGATGACGAGGAGGCTCACTGTTGCCCCTCACTGTCCTGCCTGCCACCTGCCCCTCTGTGGTCCCAGGCAGCATGGTGTGGCGGGCATGGGGCTCACATCCAGTTGGCCTGAAGTTGTGTGTCAGCCTCTGTAAATGTGTGATGACAGTGATGATAAAACACAAAAGCCAGCTCTGTTCCCGGAGGGAGCAAGATGGTGACTCTGGAGCGTGGCGGCCCTGCTGGCTGCTTCCTGGAGCAGGCCACGTGTGCACTTTTGAGGCAGGCCCTTTGTGTCTGCCAGCAGAGCAGGGACCCTTTGAGGCCTGGCAAGGCAGAGCTGAGTCAGCTTGCCAGCTTTCTGCCTGTCCATGGGCTGGGCCAGGTTTCCCAGGAGGGTCTCACTCTTCAGACTTTGACTGGGACAAAGTCTTGGCCCTGGGAGGGGCTCAGAGGAGCCAGGGAGTCTAGGGTTGGACAAGGGCACCTGACTATACGCTAGAGGGCTCAGCGTCTAGGTGGGAGTGTTGGGTCCTGGTGGGCTCATTGGCTGCCACAGGCACGTTGTGTAGTCTTGCTCCTGGGGCCTGTGTGTGGCGGCAGTAGCGCCTGACTCGGGCTTCCCTGCACGTACCAGCCTTGTGTGCGGTGAGGACGCCCATGAGGCCTTGCTGGCCTGTGTAGGCATGTGTTCTGTCTTGGGTTTGCTTGCTAGGGAGTAGGCCTGCCTCCCCCATGGGTGCTTCCATGGGACTGATGAGCCTTTTGAGGCCCAGGGGCCTGGCACTGGGGCCAGAGCCCTGCCCGGCAGCAAAGGCTTTCTTCTTGGACAGGGCAGGAACTGGGGCGGATGTTTTATGGCTGATGGCCTTTCAACAAAAGGTTTCTTTTGTGTTTCTCGTTGGGGGAAGGAAAACACTCTGGGCGGGGCAGGGTAAGTACAGGTTGGTGGAGGTTGAATCAGGCTGGTGTTGAAAGCCCTTTGACTCAGTATAATTACTAATGATGACAGCCATGTAATTTCCTGAAAGCTCATTGAGGCCCTTGCTGGCATGTGCTGGTGTTCTCTCATTGAGTCCTGTTGCAGCCCTGGGCTGTGGGGAGATGAGGTCCATAAAGGCTACACTTGGTGGTGTCGGCCTGTGCTGCCTTTGCTGGTTCCCTTGGAGCTCAGAGTCCTGGTGGTGATGCGCA
This sequence comes from Mormoops blainvillei, assembly GCA_004026545.1. Classification (NCBI taxonomy): domain Eukaryota; kingdom Metazoa; phylum Chordata; class Mammalia; order Chiroptera; family Mormoopidae; genus Mormoops; species Mormoops blainvillei. Next base: position 1,949 of record PVJD01002565.1, on the reverse strand, counting down.
GGCTGGTGGGCTGCCTTGGTGGAGATGCTGTCTGGAGCCTTGCGTGTGCTTTTTGAACTTGGCAGCTGGTGTGTGAAACTGGGGCCGGGACACCAGCTGGTGGCCTAGGGGAAGGTGTGGCAGCCAGGAGGAGATGTGCTCATTGCCCAGTGGACAAGGGGCCCGCATAGGCAACAACAGAGGGCTGCAGTAGCTGGGCGTGCACATGATATATGACCCACTAGGGCCTTCCGTCTTTACTTACAGAAGGAAAAAGCAAAATAAAAGAGATGGTGGCGCTGCCTTGACATATGGCATGAAGCCTGGCGATACCTGGCCACAGGGAAGACTGGCAGGGAGCCTGCAGGGACAGCTGTCATGTCCAGGCCCAGGGTCAGGTGGGTGGTCAGAGTGTGGGAGGCCGGGTGATGGGGGTGCCCACAGCCGTATGCCGCAGCCTGGGGATGAGCCAGCTTATGTGCTGGAGGGACTTCGCAGATGCAGTGGACTTCAGGACCTTGATGTGGAAGATGATCCTGGTTACACAGTGGGCCTTGTGTCACCTGGTTACACCTGGGCCTTTATAAGAGGGGCAGGAGGGTCTTGGGGTAATATAGTGACGGAAGATGCCAAGGAACTTGGTGGTCTCAAGACGCTGGTTTATGGGACCAGTTCCCCACAAAGCCCTAGAAGGAGGCAGCTGTGCTTGTGAGACACCACCTTCTTCTGCTGTTTGGGCTGCAGTGGGAGCTTGCTACAAGAGTGACAGGGAGCCATCCTATCTCCCAGAGCACAGCCCAGGGGTGAGAGTGGCTGCCTGTGGGGGGAATGTCGGGGACTCAGGGGCAAGGCTTGCTTTGAGCAGGGCTGGAGCCATTGGTGGCTTCCTGGGTTGTGACCCCCCAGGTCAGGTTTCAGGGACAGCTGGCTCGGGTTGGGGGCGGTGTATGGAGTAAGTGCTGGAGAGGAGGGGCTCACTTGAGACCACACTGGGGGTGTATTAACCCCCTTGGCTGGTCAGTGGGTACAAGGGGGCTGTTGAAGGCCCTTGGAGGGTGATATGAAAATGGCATTCAGGGACCTGATGGCTGTATGGGAGGTGCCAGGAGCAGCAACCCAGAGGGTGGTCATGGTCCCTCTCCAGGGACCCATCCATGCAGGCGGCCTCCTGGCTTCTGGCTCTCGTCTCTATGAGGGGTGGCAGAATGAAGGGAGGCCTCTGAAGGCTGCACGTGACAAATACCCCATGGGCCCTGGGGAGGGGTGGCTTTTGAGGGGGAGGGAGGTCTCGGGAGAGCCTCAAAGAAGCCTGAGCACCCTGGGCAGAACCTCTGGGCAGAGATGGCTAGGCCGGGATGGGGGCGCAGGACTCCTCAGGGTTCTGTCCTAAAAGCTCCATCGTGGGGCCTGGCCCCTGGGAGTGGGGGGTGGAGGGGCACATGTGTCCTGTCCACCCATCATGTGTACTGGGTCTGGGATCCGAGTGGACCTCACCTGCCAGGATTGGGGTCTCCATGGCAGGGAGTGAGAAGATGGGGCCTGCATCCTCATGGCTCTTCCCTCAGGCACTATTGCCCTTCTTGGTGGTGTCGTAGGGGTGGGCAGGGCTCGAGTGCTGTCCCGCTGCTCACCACAGTCTGAGCATAAACCCAGCCTGCCGGTGGTGACAGTTTTAGGTGAGAGGAGTCAGGGAATATTAGGATATGTTTGACCCATGGTGCTCAAATCAGAAATGTGTTCAACGTTTGTGGGAGATGCTGTCTCCTTCTGGTACAAATGTTATTGTTCAGCACTTCCCTCTCCCCAAAGTATTTATTTATTTGCAGGTCAGTTTTACCAGTGAGCCTGGGTATGAGGGCCAGGGCTGGCTGGGTGCTTTGATGGCACCTTCTCCCTTTCCTACTGACAGTCAGTCTCTCTTGCCCGTGGCTAGCACCCTCTGTCTCACAGCTATCTCTATCCCCCCCCCC